>JAFMZF010000013.1:0-395196 GCA_019155655.1 Kregervanrija delftensis | reverse complement strand
CCTTTAATTGGATATTATGATGTTGTCAGGAGAAAATGAACAATTACAATTACAATTGAATCCGAATTGGCTATATAAAACTCCCTTTTTCCTACTTTATTTATGGCTACTATTTTTACAATCTTTTTTTTCTTTCTTGAATAAGAGAACTTTTTTAAAATTGAATATGAGAAACGTGAGAAGAAGTGTGTCTAATTGATTAATTCACAGGTTACTGAAATAATAATATTTTAAGCCATATTATTGTTATTTTAATGACCATACCCTTTAAAAATGAAATCCGAAAATATTGTCTGATAAGTACACATGGTTAATGACGATTAATTGGTTAAAAAAAATATAGACATTTAGTTGGATATTAAATTATTATAAAATGGATGAAGATAATTTCATTTAACCCGTGTATCCAAGCTATGCTAGTATCTTTTGAGTTAAATCCATCAGTTACTTTTACATACCACCAATGGTAAGTATTTTTCTTATCTATTCACAGAACCACATCTGTAACCAACCATCCTGTGAGATTAGCCGAATCCTCCGCTTATTTAATTTGGTAGGAGATGTCAGGGAAGCTAATTTAATCTTGATAAAGAGATAAAAAAATCGACCAGGAGAGGATTGAACTCTCGATCTTGCGATTAACAGTCGCACTTTATGTTCTCAACTTGGCCACCCCGGTCATTTTACGAAATCAAAAGGAAATCAAAAGTTACTCAAAAGTACTTAAAACGGAGTTAAAGCTTGTTTTGAAGTACCTTCCAATTATACACAAGGTCAACAAAATCTTCATTAGTTATTATCTATTATCTATTCTCTCTGAGTTAAAATTCATCCGGATTTCAATTGCAATCCAACTAATTAACTGTAATTGTTCATTGTGTTAGAACATAGATTGTATTTCATAACTAAAATGGTTATGACATTGATTTTGTTGCCGGTCAACATATCAGTATCATATTCTAAATTTAGTAATGTCAACAAACTTTGTTCCATGCAGAATTAATTCCAAGAACATAAAATCCGATAAATCACGCATGTGTTGAATAGTAGAGTATGATTATGATTGGATAATTATTAAACATTCTCCTAAATACCAAAATAGAGATTTTGTATAAGTTCATGGAATATTCCACTTATTTTTATATTTTGTATATTTAGTTAGTTTCTTTGAAGGGAGGATTCCAATTATTATAAATATCATAAACTAGTAATAGTCATTACATCCAGTCACACTACATATTATCATTTTAGCTAATTAACAAACAGTAAGTATCTTGTTCTCATCTTACTGTTCAAGACCTCTAATCAGGCTAGAGGGGATATCACGTGGCAAGTCTACCTGTACTAGTTAACTTATAACTGTGCTTAAGGTAGGAGATATCCAGGAATGCTAACCGTCCTCTGATATGGCACCCATGCTGGGAGCATCTTGAACATCATGTGTATTGTACTATTACTAACATTTGAAATTTAATCGTTTGATATACAGTTATCATGTCATCTAAACTAAACATTGAAGATTTAACAAAATCCATTGCTCAATTATCTTTGGACAATAAAAACAAATTTGAACAACTTTCTGAACAAATCAAATCCAGAGATAAAAGGATTGATGAATTGAGTGAAGTTTTAACCCTACTTACTTCCATCAATGAGCGGGATATCCAATCCAAACTTGATAAGAAACTTCAAACCGTTCCGAAACTAAAGAAAACTCAAGGTCTTGATTTTTACAATTATTTTGTTTATTGGACTTATTTCAAGAAAATCTTAATTGAAAAACAATTATGAAGAATTTGTCAAAAAATGTTGAAGACCAAAACAAATCATTTTTTCATGGAAAAGAGAAAGAAGACATGTTAATCGATATGATTAGATCAACAGTTGAACCAGGTTTTCATTACATTGTTGATAACAATTACTTTTTACCAGAAAACGAGGGTATATCTGCTGCTGATATCATGCTTCAACTTAAAGATCGTGCGGTTGGTAATAATCCAACTGAGGAAAACTTTAAATCCATCCTTAATAAAAATGAAATTAGGTCTCAATTATTATGATATCGATGAATATTTTCAAAAGGTTTATACAATAAATCAACAAATAAAGTTTGCTAATGTTAACATTACCGAAAATGTTATTGCTGGTATTCTGTTTAGAAATTTAGGTGGTCCTTATAAAAATTATGTCATAAAATTGGACGGTGATCTTGGTGGAATTACAGACACGTCTGAATATTTTGAAAATATTGAGGACTACAAACAAGATATCAATCAAGAATACAAACGTATTAAATTTCAACTCTCTTCTGCAGATGCCGGGAAGGATTACACTCAGAAGAGAGGCAAACCACCAATTACTTCACAAATTTCAACGCAATCAAATTCAGTTGTCACATCTAAAAACCGTTCATCTAGAACGAGAGCCGATAAAATCAAGTTCAAAAAAATCAAGGAAATTAACAATTCAGAGATTATTGATAATACTTCCACTCTTAAGGTTACTAGATCAGTTGCGAGGCTACACACTTGCAATAATTGATTCTGGTGCTAATGGTAGTATTACCCCACGTAAGAAATTACTTCATAACTATAAAGATCTCGACAAACAAAACACTTCAATTGCTGAATCTTTCGATGGTAGTCAAATTTATGCTAAAGGAATTGGTTATATTATCCTAAACTTCGACGGTAACTTTATTTCAATTCCATGTTTATTCTTTCCCAGTGCTAAAAGAACAATTTTAGCTGAAGAGGATATATTAAATGCTGAGATTCAATATAAAACAACCGTCAAACCGAAGTTAAAAACCATTTCTTATAAAGGTGTAACCATTCCATTGAAAGTTCATAATAAGCTTACTTTTTTCCCGGATAACATTTTTATCGTCAAAAAATACGTTAGAAATCAATAATCTTCACTTGCGTTTCGGTCATGTAAATGCTCGTTCATTGCTTGAATCTATCAATCACAAGACTATAGTTGCAAATGACAGAGACAAAAAGGGATTAAATAAAATTATCAATGAAGATGGATGTGTCGCTTGTAAGTTAGGGAAGGCTCGTAGAAATGATGCAATTCCATTTTCAAAACATAAGTATACATCCAAAACACCGTTTGCCAGAGTTTATAGTGACGTCGCTCAAGTTAACAATAAATATGTCAACAAGAACGAACACAAATATTTCATTTCTTTCAAATGTGCATTCACTGGTTTTACCAAAGTTTTTTCTGATGTTTCACAAAACTGAAGTATATGATAAAGTGAAATATTATGTCAATTGGGTAAACAATCAATTCTATCCACATCGAGTTTTAGAATTTTTCACAGATAAAGGTACTGAATATTTTACAAACAACATCTCAGAATTCTTTACAAACAAAGGTATAGAACACCATTATACTTCAGGTTATACTCCTGCTTCAAATGGAAATGCAGAACGAATCAATTTGATAATTTTCAATGACTGCCGAACCATGTTGCATGCTGGTAAAGTTCCACCTCAATTTTGGCCTGATGCTGTTATGTACAGTACCTATCTAAGAAATTACGTATACAATTCATCTCTGAAGGACTCTCCTGCAAATAAAATCGGATATAAACCTCTAGATTGCAAACATTTACACATATTCGGTGAAAAATGTGCTGTGACTATACCTCCTTATGACGGTGACAAGTTGCAGACAAGAGCCCATATAGGTATGTATCTTGGATATGATGAAGATACTTTTGGTCATATAATTTTCGTTCCTAAAAAACAAGGTGATTTATCAAAAGGTTTCTTTGAATACAGTCGACATGTTCAATTTTTTCCAAATAATTCACTTTATATGATGTCTTATCAAGATCAATCCACAAATTCACCTACGTCAATAATGAATTATCCACAAGATTTTATAGATGATGATTTATCCAACTCTCCTTTTGAACCATTAAATGATGAAAATAACGGAGATGATATCAACCTGGACAACTCATCGGACTCATTAAGTAATAGTCAAGAGAATTCAGAACCAGATATAGATTTAGAAAATGCTGATGATACCAAAATCACACAAGATCAATCAACTATCACAAATGAACATAATTCAGAAACAGATACTCATAATGAAAATTCATCCAATGAAGATGTCATTTCAATTCATAGTTCAGATTCTGACCAAAATGACTCAGTTGCTTATGAGTCTGATCATACTTCAAGTGATACTTCTCCAGAAGTACAAACTAAGCCTTCAATGAATACTGATGCTTCGCCTTCCAAAACAGGTAACTCGTCTGATAATGGACTGCTCATGTCTTCGTCTCCATCCATGGATCCTCCAAATGATGCTTCCATAATTAAAATCCATTTAGACGAAGATTATGACACGGATCTAGAACAATCTGTTGACGCTGGTCCTCAAGAACCTGAACAGTCAAGTCATTCAGAAACTGATTATACCGACCAAGAAGACAATATTCAAGAAGATGAACCACAAACTCAGTCATTGCCGCTCACAACGCGAAAATTCTCCAGTTTACTAGGTCAAAAACGAAAACGTCAAGAAGACATCGTTGTTGACCCATTACCATTCAAACGTCAATACATTGCTCCAAAGTTAATCAATCATTTCAATATATCAATTAATAATGTTACCCTGATTCCCATTCCAAAATCATACCACGATGCTATCAATGGACCAAGCTCACAACGCTGGATTACGGCTATCAATTCAGAATTAGAATCTCATCGTACATCCAACACTTGGGCACCAAAACCCATAGTCATCGATGAACAACAGTTTAAAGAAAATTACAAGAGGAAAACTGTGTCAACACACTGGGTTTTCGCTGTAAAATCAGATGGTACATTTAAAGCCCGACTTGTTGCTCGAGGTGATTTACAAACGATTGATACTTACAATGTGACATTCTCTCCAACTCTCCGTCCTGAAATTGCTCGATTAATACTCTCACATTGTTCCTCTGAACACTGGTATTTCCAACAGATCGATATTAAGACTGCGTATCTCAATAGTTTAATTGATACCACTTTGTATATTACTCCTCCCTTAGGTGTTACTCATCGGAAATATCCAAAAGGTAAGAGGGCGTTATACAAGCTTAACAAAGCACTTTATGGGCTTAAACAATCTGGACGGTTATGGCATGAAACAATTAGTGGATTTTTTGGCAAAAAATTGGATTTGAAACTGACTATTGTTTTCCATCAACTTTTAGACTATCAAAGAACAATACCATTGTCTGTGTTATTGGCATATTTGTGGATGACTTCATTATTACCGCTAAATCAAAAAGTGTGTTATCATTTGTTCTTGATAAACTCAAGGCTGAATATGATGTAAAGACAATCAATCCAAACAACAAGGGCAGTCAAAAATTCTTAGGCATGGATCTAATGGTAATTAAAAAACAAATCAGATAGAGTAATTCAAATATCAATTTCTCAAAAAAACTATATAGAACAATTTATGAAATCACTAAAAATATCAATTCCAAAGAAGACTATACAAACTCCATTAACTCCAAATTTTTATTTTGATATTGATAATGAACATCTTGAAATGAATAAATCAGAACTTAAAGCTGCAATTACTAAATATCGAAGTATAACCGGAGTACTTTTATATCTATCTACAATGACGAGACCAGATATCACTTACGCTATTAATTATCTTGCTAGATTTGCTGAATATCCACATCCAAAACTATTTAAACAATTATATCGAGTTGCTAATTACTGTTATTTTACTAGGCAATATGAAATCATGTACGGAAAATCACATAATGATTACAAACGTTTAATATGTTATACAGATAGTGACTATGCACAGGATATTTCTAGCAGAAAGTCAATGAATGCTTTTATCACACTTCTCAACAATGGTCCTGTAAATTGGAGTGCTAAATATACTTCATTAGTTTGCAAATCTTCCACTGAAGCTGAGTTACAAGCATTAATACTTGGTACAAATGAACTTGTATGGTTCCAAGAACTTATGAAATTTATTGGTGACACAAATAACTTAATCAATAAACCCATTGTTTATGTGGATAACCAATCTGCTATAGATACGGTCACTTTTGCTAATTATTCATCCAAATCAAAACATTATATGGTGAGGTTAAAGAGTATTATTGAAAGGTTCAAAACATTAAAATGGTTTGACATTTCTCAAGTTAAAAGTGAAGATCAACTTGCGGACATATTAACAAAACCTGTTAATATTAAAGTTATGAATCACATAAGAGATAAGATATTGAAATCAGTTTAAGTTGCTTGAATTAAGGGGGTGTGTTAGAACATAGATTGTATTTCATAACTAAAATGGTTATGACATTGATTTTGTTGCCGGTCAACATATCAGTATCATATTCTAAATTTAGTAATGTCAACAAACTTTGTTCCATGCAGAATTAATTCCAAGAACATAAAATCCGATAAATCACGCATGTGTTGAATAGTAGAGTATGATTATGATTGGATAATTATTAAACATTCTCCTAAATACCAAAATAGAGATTTTGTATAAGTTCATGGAATATTCCACTTATTTTTATATTTTGTATATTTAGTTAGTTTCTTTGAAGGGAGGATTCCAATTATTATAAATATCATAAACTAGTAATAGTCATTACATCCAGTCACACTACATATTATCATTTTAGCTAATTAACAAACAGTAAGTATCTTGTTCTCATCTTACTGTTCAAGACCTCTAATCAGGCTAGAGGGGATATCACGTGGCAAGTCTACCTGTACTAGTTAACTTATAACTGTGCTTAAGGTAGGAGATATCCAGGAATGCTAACCGTCCTCTGATACATTGTTTAAATAGTGGCCAGTAGCGTTCCTTATTGGATTTTTCTTTTGGCGCATTAGTGCTAGAACAGCACAACAACTTTTGCTAGCTTCAACGTTTAGATCTGATTGGAATTGGTATGTCATATTGTTTTATTAAGTCTTTTAAATTTGGATTAAAAGACTGGAAATCTGTTTTAAATACAAGATAGTTGAATACCTAATTTAGTATAAATCATATTAAATAACTTTTAATTAAAACAGTTTTACCTTTATTAATAATCTCTTATCTTGATAAGCTATCTTGATAAGCTATCTCGATAAGCTATCTAATACATTATCTTGATAAGCTATCATCTCGCTTATCATTACCTATTAATTTAATCTAGACTTACTTATCCATTAATTCTAGACTTCAACTATTCAACATTTGCTATTATCATACTTTTCAAAATTTAACATAATTTTCACAGAAAGTTGAACACCTTATAATTAAATCTTAGGATAAAAACCTCTAATTAAAATATTCTCCAGGTTCCAACACAAAATCCTTAATGTTCTAATAACAGAGACCAGAGTCATGAAAAAGTGACTCTGGGAGCTCTAGAAGAACTCTTATATTTATCTATCATGAGATTGGAAGGGTTCTTTATGAAGAAGTTACATCCGAGATAGTTTAGTGGCTAGAATTCTCGCTTGTCACGCGGGAGACCCGGGTTCAATTCCCGGTCTTGGAGTTTTTTTATATTTGGTCAATTTAAAGCAACTTTAAAACTACTATTTTTGGAATCGTTTCACCTTGTTAAGAGTTAATAGAATTAATAAAACCCTTAATAATAAATAAATAAATTAATTTTGTAAATTACAATTTAATATTTTTACATTTATTAATTATACTTTTTATTTTTATTTTTTATTTATATTTTATTTTTTATTTATATTTTACCTCTATTTCAATTCAATTTCTTATAAATATATTAATTTTTTATAATTGGTCTCTATACTTGGAGTGCTAACTCAATTGAGTGATGTTTTGGTTTGTGTTTTTATCCCTGAGCTTTAGTTGTACATGTTCAATATAAGTTAATACATCAAACTGGGTTTATACTCATAGTCGTTACTCAATTATTCTATACTGTAATTGATAATTTTTATATAAATTATTTAATAGTAAATAAGACATAGAGAATGTAGTACTTATTTATGTTATTTAATCTGTACAAATTATGAAACCTTTAAACTTATTATATTACTAATTATAGTAAGTGATGCTTAAATTCGATGTTCAATATTATTTGTTTCACTTCAATATTTGTTTCACCTTCATTTTTGTTTCATAATCTTTTTATTAATCTCATACTCATATTAAGAACATTTTTAATTAGCATATCACACAATTATTTCTAATTTTCACAAGTGATACTGACAAATTACTATTATATATATCTATTGCCACCATGATCCAAGTTGTCCGTTTCAATGGTCCGGGACTCTAAAATCTTTCACAAAGCTATCCAGATTACCCTGTAGCTCTATCAATATATATTTGTGGAACTCATAGCGTCTAAAGAGTGTATTGTAATAAAGGATTTTACATTGAAACCTCAAATCTCAACCAGTAGCGTGACAGACTATTTGAAATAGTCAATCAGTTACGGATCTGGTTCTGTAAATAGATAAGATAATACTTACTATTGGTGGTGCACAGCGTCCCAATAAATAAACTCAAAAGTAATAGATAATAAATAATAACAAGTATAATATAATAGTATGCAGTTTTATAGAAAAGATCCTTAGAAAGGAATGAACTAAAAAAGTTGTATAATAAGAAAGGAACAAAGGCAGGGAAAGTATAACTTATGTACATGGTTAAATAAAATTCCACATTAATTTGATAATAACCTAGTGTACAATTGAATGTTTATAATTTTTAACCAATGATTGATATAAATATGTATACTTACCGGGTTTTATTTTAAAAGGATGTGCATAATATAATAACAAAGATATAACTTAAATTTATAGTACCCTAGGAATCTGTGAATTAATAGATTAATGACATAATTATCACAGGTTCCTACACGTTTCCAAATGGATCTAAAATTGATTTCAGTAAAGAAACATAGCGCATGACAAAAAATAAAGCTTTCATATTAATTGATCACAATAGTGATCCATACATTAGCAAATAGATATAATGACCTGAAAAAGTTCATTGAACTAGTTGCTATACTAACTCAAAGAAACCTGGTCAAACTGCCAGATTTGAAATTACATAAATCATGAATCATGAATCCATCTTAAAGTGCGAAAATTTTTTCAGTTTTTTTACTTTCAGATCATGAATCTTACTTAGTATCCGAGTCAAACAATCAATAAACTTATACATCTCATGGTTCTCTCACCAGCAGAAAGATCATATATTTACGAATCTCTTGCATCAGATCAAATAGCAAGAACTGATTCTAGAAAACCCTGGCAATTCCGTCCTCTTAAGGCAACATGCTCTTTTCTTCCTAATTCTTATGGTTCATCACGTATATATACCGCAGACGGTATTGAATGTATAACTAGTATCAAGGCGAAGGTTATACGTACTAATGATTTGTCACAGCTAATCAATGTTGATTTAGAGATACAAGGCCAACGAGATGATTCTAATTTATGCCTGCATACGGCCACTATTCTAAATAAGTCGTTGCTTGATAATTTTGACCTCAGCCTTTTAAAACTTACGGATAGGTATTATTTTCAAATCCATCTCGATATTTTAATTTTATCAATTCCTGATGATTTTCAATTTTCTTCTTACACTTTGTACTCAATTCTATCACTAACATCTATGGGCACTTATCTTGCTTTAAAGTCAGCAAAATTACCACTGCTAACATCAGAAACCCACGACAACGAAATTGAAGAAGAACCTACGTTTTCAGATGATTGGGAAAACTCCACATATTTAATTCCAAGGAATTCAAAGAAAGAATTTAAACCCACTTTATTGTTTGTCCTAGGTGTTGCCGGTAATAACATTGTTGTAGACCCTTCATTGGAAGAAGAACAAGTCTTAGAATATGGTATTTGTCTTGGTTTTGCCGACTTGAAAATTGTTCCTCCTGTTCAATCTTTGACACTATCTACAATTGGTGGGAAAGGTATTAATCAAAAAATTATTTTCAAAGCAATGGAGATGGTTAAGAATATTGGTGCTACAGTCACTGAAGCTTTAGATATTATTTCGGAACAGGAATTAGACGAATTCGACTCTGCATTTTAGATAATTAAATACTTTATAAACAAAATATAAATAATACAGCAACAAAGAAGAATACCTAATTAATATATGTGAATATATAGAAAAAAATTCTAACAATGTTGAGATGAGTAGGCATGAACAATAACGGCTGTAGCAGTTTGAATATTCATCGATCTGACAATACCAACCTGTTTTATAATGACACACATATCTAATTCAGATAATAAATTACCTGGAATACCTTCTCTTTCTTTACCCAATAAAATTAGTGACTTTTCTGGGAATTTCAAATCACCATTTAATTCAATCGATTTATCGGTTTGTTCTAAACCAATCAAAGTATAACCTTCTTTCTTTTTCAACCTCATAAATTCGATGATATCGTCAATTTTGACTCCAATAAGTGGCATCCATCTGTCTGCAGTAACGGCAACACTCTTAAATTCTGGATTTTCTTTAATTGAAATATCATCGACGGTCATCCAACCGGCACCTAAGCAATCACACAATCTACATATACCACCTAAGTTAACAGGCTTATCAACCAAAGAAGCAACAACAATTAAGGGAGATCTCTTCACATGGGCAGCAGCTCTAACATTGTCATCAACTTCCATGACCGTAGACCAAGCACCACTTTTAGTTTGTAACAAGGAGGATTCAGTTTCTTCACCAACATGAACATGATATGCCTCAATTCTAACTTCATCACTTCTTTTCTTGGTAATCCATTTATCGTCTTCATCATGACCAATAGGATATCTTAACAACGCTTTCTGTTTTTCAGTGACATACATATTCCAATCTTTCTCATAGATAGCATCGATCTCTCTATCAGAAATCTTTAATAACACACCACCATTAATACTAACTAAATTCAAATCTCCAATAACATCCCATAATAAAGCATCACCGGTACGATATTGCCCAAAACCTTCAGACATAACAGCAATTTTATAGATGTTACTCAAAGCTACTTCCAAATAGCTTGGGAAAACAAGATTTTTGTTTTTAACTTCTTGATAAATAACACATGCCATTGAACTTGAAAAATGTCTATTAAGTGCACGATTTGAAGTTGCAGATGGAATAACAACATCAACAGTAAATTTACTTAAAAATTCGGATTCTTTTTCTAGCGTGAGTTGCTGTGCAATTAGAACAGATATACGTTCAAATAAAGTGACAATCAATGGCTGTTGAGTTTCAACACCCGTTTTGAATTGTGAGAACAATGCATTTTTAGCAGATGGACAGCGTAAAACGGTATATGCAATCATCCATTCGATATACATGCGGCAAAGAGGAGATGCTTCTTTGAACAATCTCGGAAGTATCATATTTTCAACAAATTTCAGAAGATCAGAATCATGTAAAATCTCCATAGTCAGAAGTAGAATCATCAAAAGTTGCATTCTTTTCCATTGCTCTTTAGCATCAGTTCTCTTAAGTGGTTGCACTAAGTGGAAGACATCCTCATTATCAAAAATATATCTCCAAATACTTAACGCAAACTCTGAAGACTTAATGCTAGCAATAATAACATTTATATAGACACGATAACTAATTTCTGGTTTACCATAAATTTGTGTATATAAAGAAGTTCCAAGCATATTTAAATTTTTATCATAATCCTTACCAATAACACTATCCAATTTGAAAATATTGTGATCACTTTGATATAAGAAATTTCCTCGAACCAGAAGTTTTCCTAACCAGATGGTTTTTTCAAATGATTTATTATCGGATGTTTGATAATTTGAAATTGCTTCAAAAAAATGTGGAAGTAATGCTTTCCTTGAGAACGAGTTATCAATGACTTTATCAGCGATTTCAAATATATCATTAGCCAACTCGATATCATCAATGGAAAATTTCAGCACTATTTTGTGAAGTAGTAATTTAATAAAATTTTGATGTAAATCTCTTTGAGTTAGGATTAATCTATCCCTGATCAAATCTTGCCAAATCAGATGTAAAATGGAAACGACCTGTTTGCACTCCTCCAAAGAAATACCATTTTTGGAATTATCATCATCGAACAATTTAGTCAACAAAATAACATTAGCAGAATGACAGTAGTATTCGGACATAGTAACCGCCTCATATGAAATTTTTAAAATTTCTCTTTTAAATTGATTATTAAAGGGAGTAATTTTAAATAAGATTTCAATGCTAGTTAGGACCAAAGCATATAATTCATCCTTAGCTTTGTAAAAAGTTTTATCGGAGCCTTTAGGAATGTTTTTAAATGAATTTTTAAGTATTTTAACTAAGGATTCCAGAGTAATATTAAAGTTTTCATTAAAAACACAACTACTAAAACAATTGGTGACAAATTTAAATTGAGCTATTGAATATCTAATAAGTTCTAAATTAGTAATTTCATTCAATTCAGAAGAAACGTTTTTGAATAATGGATTTAAATCCACACTCTCCCAAAATTGATTATTGAAGAGTTTATTATTAGACAGAAGGTTTTTGGAATCAGCATACACATTAACATGTAAACTTTTAGAACCCAAGACCATATCGCTAACCATTCTCTCAATTCTTGAAACTATTAAAGGCTCAGAAAATATATCATTAAACTGAATCTCAGAGTTAGAAATCTGGACCAATAATTCAGTACATTTCGAATAACCCAAAATAGATGGAACCAATTTCGGAATGTCAATTTTATTTTTTAACAAACATGAAAGTAATACAATAAAGCTTTCAATATCTAAAATTGAACTATGTTCTTTGAAGAATTCAAATATAGCATTTTTATCAAAGTTTAAATTAAAATAATCTAAAAAAAATTCTTCATTTTCACTGTAGATTTTGTAACCATTAAATTGAATAAAAAAACCAATTGTTTGGAAAAGAGTTTGAATGCTTAGAGTTGAAGCATTCAAATGAAGTAACCATTTTAATTGAATAGTTTGCAAAGTTGTCTGTAATATACCGCCTTCCGCTGTTGATTCAAATAGTGAACGTAAAATCTCTAAATTATTTGAAGTTAAAGCTTTTGAATGTTTTTTTTCTAAACCTTTCAAAAGACCAGAAGCCACATAAATTCTAGCAACCCCAAAACTTAATCTGTTGTCACTTAAGACTTGAAAAATTAATTCCGATAATTTTGCAATATCTTCTTCTGTATCTAAAGAAGTAATGCATTTACAAACAAAACTACATAACTGTTCACCAAATGGACATTCATAAGAGCCGTCAGCTTTTCTATACGTATTAAAATGCGAAGCATTTAAAGTGAAAGGTAAGAAAACAGAAGCAATAAATTTAAAGTCATATTTGAACAATCCTAAACTCTCTTCTGGCAAAGAGAAAACCAATTTCAATGAAAATATTTTCACACGATCCATAGAAGCTTTAAATCCCACAGAGAGGATAGTCAATGCAAAAGGAACGGGAATAAACGAATTTGGAGATAGAATTTTAATTAAGTCATTTGAAGCAGCCTCTGCTTGATTCATAGCAGTGTCAATACCTAAAATTTCATATAATGTACAAAAACGTTTCCAACTTTCAAGGTAGTAACTTTCCCTGGCGGTGTCCCAACAGATAATCGGCATTGATAAATTAATAGATAAAGATCTCACAGACATCTGAATCAAAGTTAAAGAGAATTTCTTATGCTCATGCACGTTGCTAATCAAACCATCCCTTAAGTAATACCAGTATTTTTCATTACTTAAAAGTTTTTGGAATTCAGGGTCTTTTTTAAGAATTTCGGGACCAAACTTATTAAAAAATCTTAGCCAAAGAATTAAAGCATACGAAATTTCTGCATTGTCACCCGAATCTAAAAGAATAAAAATTATTTCCCATAAAAACTGTATGGTCTCGCTGGATTGACAAATTGAATCCATTCTCCATCTCAATGCTTTAGAAGCCAGCCTTGAAACGTCAAGAGATTCATAAGTTAAGAAAATAAAGCAGAGGTGATCAATTTCAGTTTTCAAAAACGAAGAAGAGAAAGCCTCATTATTTGTGAAATACCAATCAATAAAGTCAAACAAAGATTCTATTTCCTGTTGAGAAAGCCCATCATCTTGAAGTATTCCTTCCTGATTAAAAATAGTACTTTTAAGCTTTTCATCAAAAAGTCTTGGATTTGAGGCAACGAAAACTTCAAGTCTTCCAGCAATAAAGTTTATTATAGCTGCAGGTAGATCTTCAAATTTGAAAGAAAGTTTCAGAATATAATCATAATATGCTGAAGATTTTTCCTTTTGTAAAATGCAAATACAATAATTGAAAATTGAATTAATATATTCTTCTTTTAAAGCAGGAACAATATCTATCAATTCACAGAAAGTCGAAACATATGTAGCTTGATTTGTATCATTTTCATTACAAGAACACAAGTTTGAGACAATATCAGCTGCAATTTTTTTTTGTTGTTCTACACTCAAATTCTGAGTAACCAGAGTTATTGACGTAATACACATATCAACAAATAAATAAATAAATAAATAAATAAATAAATAAATAAATAAATAGCTTTAAAGTAGATCTAGGAGATTAAATTAGAACAGAAAAAAAAATGTGAAAAGTTTTTCTAACATGATACATCCTCACACCAACACATTTTCGTTATTTAACCACCAGATATGGATGTTTTTATTCAATAGTAAATAGAAAACATCAAATCAACTGAAAGAATACAATATATTTACAAGATTTCTATTACTTGATTCTATTTTTTCTTTCTTTTTGTATATTCTTGAGAAATTAATCTTTTCTGTTCTGAAAAATTTCAACCTTGGCATGTAACATGTTGTTTTCCATTTGAAGCTCTAATACATTATCATTTGCAATTTCTATGATTTTTTTGTTCATTTTAACTTCCTCTTGAAGTTTATTAAATCTATTATACAGTTTACGATATCCTTCCCTTACCGATTCATAGTCTTTTTTCACAGTACCAAAAGCTATCATCAGATCGTGGTTAACTGATTCTTTCTCTTTGATTAAATCATTTTTCAATTGAACATTTTTTTCTAATTTTCGTATGGTTTCCAAAGCTTTAGTTAATTCGTAGTTTGTATTTTTAGAGCTAAGAATATCACATTTTGATTCTAAATCATTAATTTTCGCAGTTAGATAAGATACTAAAGTTATTAAGAATCTCAATATTAGTAAAAAGTATGACAACTATATTAATAAGAATAAACAAAAACTTACAAGAACCATAAATTCCTGAATCACACTGGATTTGTTCATCCCTTTTTATCAATTTATCCAGAATATCTTGCTTCCATTGTGTTTGCGATGTCATGTTCGGATAACTGGGGTATAATAAGAACTTCTCATATTAATTAAGGGCAAATTTGAATAAGCGGCTCGGTAATAGCTAACTAAATTTTCTTACACGTATATTTAAGATAACTATAGATTGCCATCTTATTGCAACTAGAATTGCTCGTCTATATATATATATATGTATATATTTATATTTATACCACAAGAATGTCAAACAATTCCGATGCTTCAGTACCAATCCAACGGACCAGGTCTAATGTGTCTTTGTCGACAATACTGAAAAATCCGTTTAAGAGTAAAGAACCCACTGAGGAATCATTAAAGAACTCTTTCTCTAGAGACACAATCCAGAAAGATCAACTTGCACTTAATTCACAAGCACAACTAAAAATCAAGGACCCCCCTTTTATAATTGATTCACCACAATTGATAAACACAGACAACGACAAATACGAAGAAGGTCAGGCTATTAATGGAAGATCTGAAAATAATAACAACAATAACAGAGATATTCATAGCAGGAAATCTTCGGTATCTCGTATGACAGATGGCGTACATGAATTATCAGCACCCATAGATCAACAAAGAAACTCCTCTTTTTGGCAAATATTATCGTTTTGGCAAGACGCTTCGGATTCTGAAAGACAATTGATAGTTCAAGATATCGATAAATTGAAAATTCAATCTAAATCGGATGATCAAAACGAACTAACTCTATCTAGTAATGAAGCAGGCCAAGAACCTAAAACTATAGTACAAGATGATTTAGATAAAACCCAACAGGATAGTTCTTCTTCAATGCCTGGTCATGAATTAATTTCTACATTAGAGAATACTCAAGACCAGACCAGAGTCTGGAATTGGACTAATCCTGTTAATAAAATTTCAAATTTATTTGCTGTTTCTTCATCTGAACTTGCACAACCAAATCAATCTAATACTTTTATACCCAATCGTGTTTCACAAGTTATGGATATGCGTGAAATTGCAGACTACGAAACTCTAAACCCCGCAGGAATTAGGCAAAATAATTGTGATAACGAGGAAAATAACGAGAACACGGACACAACAATGGGTGCTTCTTGGTGGATACCATGGAGGTGGGGAGCATCAGGAGATATAATTGGATTAAAAAATGATAAACATGTAACAGAAGAAAGTAGTGAAACAAGCACAGGTATTATGGAAATTGACCAGGAAATGCAAAACTTAAAGAAAGAAGTTTGTAATTCAATTAAATGTCAATCTTATGGAATTCCTAAACCAAATACATGGGCTATTATGCAAATTGATGGTCAGGAATATGGAGAGGTCTCTATTACAGGGACAAAAAGTTGTCAGAAACCAGTTCATATGAAAAAATTGCCAAAATCTATGTTCGAAACAAATGAACTACAAATAAATACCATTCAGAATGGTACTGTTAAGGAAATTGATCAGGGAGAAAATACCCTTTCTGTGGTATTACCTGATTTAAAGTGTAATTATAGAGATAGCACGTATAGAACGAGGACTCGTATTGCATTATCAAAAGTTTCAATTTTCAAAAATATATTACAACCAGAAACACATTTGTATTATGATTCTAATAATAAAAGGAGGAAAAAGAATGTAGTAACAAAAAGAGCTGTGGTACTAGCGGTCCATGGATTTCTTCCTCAAAAAATGGTTAAAAATTTAATTGGTGAATCCACGGGTTGTTCTGACTTAATGAAAGAAAAAGCGATTGAAGAATTAAGAAGATGGGGTGAATTAAAAAATGTTGAATTGAAAATTGATTCAGTTTCAATGGAAGGTTATGGAAGAATATTTGAGAGAGTTAATGGATGCCTTTCAGTATTGGAAAATTGGCTGAATGTTATTACTAATTGTGATTATTTGGTTTTAGTCGCAAATTCTCACAGTGTACCAGTAGCCATTCATATTTTAGCTAGACTAATCACTGCAGGACATGTTGATACCATAGAAAAAATTGGTTTAATTAGTATATCTGGAATTTGTATGGGACCAATTGCAGAACTAGAAGGCAAAGTCTCTACTCGAGGGAGTACAGGACAGGAAAATGAAATGATGAGTGAAATATTTGATTTAGAAGATCCAGAGACTTTACAAAGTAGAGAAATAGTTAGAAATTTCAAAATACTATTAAGAAAGAATGTTAAAATTTCATTTTTTTCTTCTATTAATGATTGTTTTGCACCCTTATATTCTAGCCTTTGTTTACAATTGAATCATCCAAATATTTACAGAGCCATTTTTATTGATGGTAAAACTCACCAACCAGATTTTTTGGTTAGTCTATTGAGTTTAATACTTACAGTGAGAAATTTAAACTATAAAGATCATGGATTGTTGATGGAGCTAAGTAGTTTTTTTGAAAATAAAGCAGGCGAAGGTGGGCATTGTAAAATTTTGGAAGACAAATATATATATAGACTCGGTATTGCAAATATGTTGAACACAAGCGATTTAATTTTCCAACAAAATGCGAAAGAACAAATGATAAATATTAAAGAGTTTAATGTCAATACTTATCATATTCCTTGGTGTTTAAGAGGATTTTTGGAAGAGCTGGAGAAGCTAAAAAAACATTTCGATGTTGCCCAGTTAGTTGAACAACTTTTTGAAGAATTTAAAAGCTGGGAACCAGAAAGTAAACAATACAAGGAGTTGAAGTACAGCATTCAAGCATTTGAAAGTTTCAAGATGGAGAATCTCGGGTTTAAGTAGATAGACTATAGTAGAAAATTAATTAACGTTTTTCATATTTTTGTTTAAGCAGATTAGAATAATATAAAAAATTAAAATTATATTATATAATAGCTTAATATTTTAGAAGTCATAGTGTTGTAAAGGAAATACTAAAGGAAGTGGCGTTCAAACATAGTCGTGTGCAAAACAGAAAAATATGTTAGAACCAAGAAAGAGAGCGATTCATGCAACAATTGCCCATCTTGATCATTCCACAAACATTCTGCTGATTTTTTAAACACTGAATCACCATTAGTATAGCGGCAAAAAACTCAGATTAACTTGGAATTCCACTCACCAAACAAATCATTTGAATCGAAGTAGAAATATTTGTTTTATCATTCTCATCCCAAGTTTTGTTAATTGGTTCAAGGTTATTTTCTGTTTCCTTTTGTTTCATCATATAAGAGTGAAAAATATATATTATCTACGTTTTTCATTATAATCAATTTTTAATAGCTGTACTTATTTTCAATCTGTATTGATTTTCATTTAATTTTTATTAACAAACTTTTTATCTTTCATTTACTATTCTCGAGATCAAAAGTTTTCTAATACAGCTGACTATAATTTATATCTTTTTGAGTCATTTTGAATATTATTTATAGAATAGATTTTACTTGCATTATAAAAAGTGAGTATGCCTTTCCCAAATTTAGGTGGTGTTAATACAAAAACGTCCAATCAATTACCATTACAATCACACTCACAAACAAACTTGCAACAGCCTCAATTTCAGCCTCAAGCCAACTCCAATTTCCATTTGCAATCACAATCACCAACACAATCAGCTTCACAGCCAAACTCTGAACAGTCTTCACCATCCATACAACAAGGGAGTTTACCAATTCGTAGAAAATCGTCTGTTGGAAATGTACTCGTTAATCTGGTTAATTCGATGAGATCAAGCAATCCGCCAGCTGGTACTAGACGAAGCAATAGAAATTCTCATAGTAATGATAATTCCAGAAGTAATTCTAGATCAAGATCCAACTCCCAATCTGTTAATAATACGAGCTACACCAACGCAAATTCTTCTTCATCATTACCAACAGAAAGTATAATGAATAATAATAGTCATTTAGGCATTAGTCAAAATAATAGTGGATCATCTTTAAATAATCCACATAATAGATTTAATGCTCAATCTTATAATTACAGCATGAATAATAGTCCAACGATTCAAAATTTTAGAACTTTTATTCCAACCAATAGTAATAGTAACAGCAATAACAATATTAACATAAATAGTTTTAATCCATTTAGTACATCATTAGATACTTCAACCCCACCTCCAGATGCAGATTTTGATCAAGTAGTGTTAGAAGAAGAAGGAGAAGATGGCGAGGAAGAAGGCAATGAACTGGGTTTAGGAAGTGGAGGAAACCACAGAGGCAGATCTGATACTTTAAGAGATACCATACTTAATCAAAACGAAGAAATGGAATATTTTGAACCTGTTCAAGAGACAGAATATTTTGTTCCTGTTCCAATGAATAGTGATAATAATCCCACTCTGGGTACTACTGTGAATAATCCCATCACCGTAGAAGATTTTGATGGTGATGTTAACATGTCTGGTTCGGAACATGTGATTTTACTAGATGCATTAGAAGAACAATTGAGAGATAATAGTAATAGAATTCCAAGTTTTGATACTGATGGCAGTAACAATGAAGTCAACAATGTTAATGGTTCCACTACCGTGACAAGTGAAAATGTCAATGAGAATGAAAATAAGTGCGATGAAAATGGGTTTTATTCTATTAGACTGACACCATTTATTGATCATTCATCTACTCACCCATATATGTTTTTTGGACCAATAATTAGAAAAATCAGACCGGGTATGGTTATACCTGTTGGCAGATACACTGACAAGTCAAAAAGTGCAGCAACAGCACCACCTGGATCATCAGCAGGTGTTATATTTAAGAGTAAAGTTGTTTCAAGACAACATGCCGAAATGGTTGTTGATAAAGAAGGCCAATGGTTTATTAGAGATATTAAATCTTCATCAGGTACCTTTTTAAACCACATTAGATTATCTGCTCCAGGTTCTCAAAGTGGAGATATTATGATTCATGATTCTGATGTTTTACAATTAGGTGTTGACTATCGGGGTGGATCTGAAGAGATCTACCGATGTGTCAAGGTTAAGATCGAATTAAATTCTTCTTGGAAAAGAAAAGGCGCCAAATTCAGCAGAGAAGCACATCAAAGATTGAAGCATTTGACTTTGGAAAAAGAAGAAGAAGATTTGACACCGTGTGTCATTTGCTTGGGTTCCATCCAACCATGCCAAGCGGTATTTGTGTCAAGTTGTTCGCACTCATGGCACTATAAATGTATTAGACCTTTGATTGTGAAGACATATCCTCAATTTTTGTGCCCTAATTGTAAAGCGGTTTGTGATATGGAAGCTGACTTGGACGAAGATGAGTAGTAGTGCTTTAGGGTTTTAGGGTTTTTATGTAATTTATACGCATTGGGTATAATAGGTGCAAAAATTGTACAAAATAATAGAGAATTATCGGGGGTATCGCTATCTGCCAATGCGCCGCCACTTACACACATACACTATCGCTTTTTTATTTGCCATTTTATAGCGTTAAGTGCGACATGTCCGGGGCGGTATTATCAGTCTGTGATTTGTTTTCAATATAATTAGTGATGGACGGTAGCAAAATTATAAAACAGACCCTCCCTGCTGACATTTTGTTTAAGCTTATTTTTTCTTATTTTCTTTTTATATATTCAATTCGATCTAGAGATACCTCAAAATGACTGACATTTTCAATGTTCAAATTTTTTTCATTGTCTTGAGAGAATCATTGGAGGCTATTATTGTTGTTTCAGTTTTGTTTGCTTTCGTTAAGCAATCTATTGGTGAAAAAAATAAAGCTTTACGTAGAAAACTTTTAATTCAAATTTGGGCTGGTTCTATCTCAGGTGTTATCATTTGTCTTGGTATCGGTGGTGGTTTCATTGGTGCTTACTATTCCTTAGGTAAAGATATTTGGAGTAATTCTGAAGATTTATGGGAAGGTATTTTCTCTGTTATTGCAACGGTTCTTATCTCTTTAATGGGTATTGCTATGCTTCGTATCAACAAATTACAAGCAAAATGGAGAATTAAAATTGCAAGAGCTATTATCACTCCTCCAGCTACTCGTGCTGAACGTTTTAAGATTGGTTATTTAATTAAGAAGTATTCCATGTTTATTTTACCATTTATTACCACTTTAAGAGAAGGTTTAGAAGCTGTCGTTTTCGTTGGTGGTGTTGGTATTGGTTCGAATGCTAAAGCTTTTCCATTACCAGTTGTTACAGGTTTAATTGCCGGTATCGCTGTCGGTATGTTTTTGTATTACGGTGGTTCCGTTGTCTCTCTACAACTTTTCTTATGTGTTTCAACTTGTATCTTGTATTTAATTGCTGCTGGTTTATTCTCTAGAGCTGTTTGGAATTTTGAACAAAATGAGCTTAATAAACAAACAGGTGGTGATGCTGCTGAAAGTGGTTCTGGTCCAGGTTCGTATGATATTTCCAAATCAGTTTGGCATGTTAATTGTTGTAACCCCGAAACTGATAATGGTTGGGATGTTTTCAATGCTTTGTTAGGATGGCAAAATTCGGCCACCTATGGTTCAGTTATTTCTTACAATATTTATTGGTTAGTTGTTATTGTGACTTTAGGTTTGATGTTATATGAAGAAAATCATGGCCACTTACCATTTTTGAAAATTTCCTTCAGACATCTAAACCCAATGTATCACATTAAGAACAAGAAGAAAAATGAATTATCAGAAGAAGAGCAAGATAGATTATTCAGAGAAGCTCAACTTCGCTTACAAGCAGACGCCGACGATGCTCAAGGATCTGGACTTTCAATTTCTGAAGAAAGACACTCACATTCTGGAGAATCAGAAAGACTTTCAAATTCTGAAGAAAGAGAAAGACTTTCTAATTCTCATGAAAGAGAAAGACTTTCAAATTCTGATGAAAGAACAGGTGAAATTAAATATTAGTTTTTTACTTCATTTTAATGTGGTTTTAAACTAATTACAAACATTTTTATTCTATATTTTTATTTATACGGTTTTCTCTAACGATAATTTAATCTAAATTTATGCTTTTCAAAGATCAAAAAATAAGTTGTTCCTTACCCAGTAAATAAAAAATATTATAAAACAGTACTACAACTAATACTAGCAAAATAGAAGAAAAAAAAATAAGTTTAACGATTATCATGCTTATTGGTAGAATCTTTCAAAACTTTAACTCTTTTAATTTCAGTACCATTTCTACTATATGCGGATAATTTTCTTTTAAAACTTTTAATAGAATTAGACCTTTTAATAAAATTTTCTTGGGTATTTATTTTATTTTCATTTTCTCTAAATTCTTTGACTTTTTCCCAAATAATCAAAAATTCTTTAAACTTACCGTCATCAACATCTTTGAAATTTGATATCATCCTAATAAATTTTTCCGATGCAAAATCACAAAATTTAACAATCTCTCCATTGTTATTTAATTCTGATATCCAATTAACTAACAATAATTTCATTATTTCGAATAGAATGCTTTTAACTGCAGTTGTTTCAAAATTGATTCCAAAATATAGTTTATCAAATATCTCATCCATGAATTCATCTTTTTTTATATATGTCAAAATAATATACAAACATCTGAAGCCATCTCGATATTCTATATTATCAACATAATATATTAAAGATAAACTACGAATCATAGAATAAATAATACCCAAGAAGACTTCCGAGGTTAGAATAACATCATTTTCACAAGAAACAATATCAACACAAAGATAATACACTTCCATTTTAATATCAACTGCTAATGACGCAGTTTCAATAAATTCACAAATATTTTGATAATTATCAAGAACTTTATTTAAAACGTCTCGAAAATTATCTTCAGTTAATAATAAAGTTCTAATGATTTGGATATCTCTTTTTAATTTATCGTCTTCATCATCATTATGAAATTGAAACAAACAAAAATCAGGTTCCATTTTCGAAAATTCATGATTTTCAAAAATATATTCGTATTTGCTTTCAAATTCATTAAAGCTTCCATAAATATTATTCAGGTAAGAATCAAGATAAGAGAATAAATGATTTTTCATGTTGATAGTCTCTTGATAAGTATCCTCTTGAAATTCCTTTAGCTGAAATAATGAACGCTGACTAAAATTATCAATTGAATGAACACTTCTAAATTCAACTATTTCATCGGAATGAGGTGTTTCAATACTTCTTGAAGAATAATACTTATCGAATGACCCACTTGACTCATTTGGTTCCGGATAATCATCCGCAAACGAATCTCTGGTATGAATAGGAAATCTATCTTCAGATCCGTGTTCAATTAAAGGACTATCAGTAGCACAAGGATCCTGAAGCACCGTAATAGGCATTGCATTTTGTGATTCTGTAATGCCAGAAATAAAAGTTATATTAGCAGTCATGTCTTGATCTAAATTTTCATCTTCAGTTTTTATATGTTGAATTTCAGTAAGTTGTGTTTTATCAGCGGATACAACGTCCAATTTATCATTATTATTGATTTCGATACCTTCTTCAGAATCAACACTTATACTACTTTCATAACATCTTTCCGGAAATCCAGTGACTTCATTAAAACAACAATTCATCGCTAAATCATCGGTACTTCTTACCTTACTCGCACTAGTAGAAGTTTCTGGGTCTGATGATGCATAAATTTCAAGTAAGCTATTATACTCGGGTGTATTTACTCTAAAATTTTCAGAAGCAGAAAATAAAGTAGTTTTATCTAAAACATTAAATTTCCAGAAAAATGCTTTTTCTAAAATAATACCAGATATATCCCAATTCCTGGTATTTATTTTTTTTGAAGCAGAATGATTATTAGAAATTTCTTTCTTTTGGCATTCTTTTTGATCATTATTTTCTCCAATTGGGTTTGCCAAAGGTATTTTAATTTCAAAATTTGAATCTTCCAATTCTTCGTTAATTTGATCTATTTCTAGTTGACTGAAAATCCAGACAGTAAAAGCCAAAAGTGTACTCATAACAACTATAGAGAATAAAACAGCGGAAACGAGACCATAAAACTTCAATTTATCATTAAGCTCACTAATTTGTTTTGCACAGTCATCATAGTATGGTATTAAATCTTCTTTTTGAAAAATATTATAATCCCTTTGTATTTCACGATTACCGGGAGATTGGTAAAAAAATGTTGAATCATAATAAGCATTCTCAGAAGCATATGAAGGTGAAAAGTACTCTTCCAAGTTATATCCTTTAAAAATAAAATTAGTACATAATGTTTATACTACTAGGATAGATTAAAATTTTAGGGTAAGTTATACGTTCCTGATACTCAGGTAATACACTACTGAATATTTCATCAAAAAAAGAGGACATGTTATCTATATCTTATTGATCAATATGGCTAATTGTAATAAGGAGCAAATTCTCAAGAATGTAAATTAAATAAAATGAATTTCATGTTGCCCTTTTTAAATTGAACCAATCGCGTTGAAACTAGTTATAATACATAATCTTAATAACTATTACAATCCATATAACACTTTTCAACAAGAATAGCAGATTTAATGATCCCGTTTATATTGAGAAAAAGAATGAGTATATAAAATAAATAAATGAATAAATAAAAAAGATTAGAAAATAATTAAAATTCTGTGATTCTTGTACTTCAAAGTAACAGAATTTTAATCAAATATCTGTCAAAAATAAATAATATTGTACTGTAACCAAGCTACCTTCACTTCAGCAAATTTAAACAGTATTCTTAAAGTTTGCAGGACCTTTTACAAATCTTGGTGGAGCATTTCTATCATACATAATACCACCCGGTCTAAGAGGTGGAACAATTGGATCTGGATGCTTAACATTTTCCAAAAGCTCTTCTGTTTTAACCAAAATTCTTTGCAATTGAAGTGGATCAGAAACTGACTTGTTTTGTTCAAATTTTAATCTAATTTCAGCAGCTTTTTCTCTGTAAAAAGCGTGTCTGTTAATCCAGTTTCTAGCTGTTCTCAATGATTGTCTGTATAATGAAGAGACATATTTGACATTTGCTGGCGAAAATGGAACAGGAGCAGGCATTTTGTTATTTCTGTATTATCTTGTCTATGAAACCAATTTGTACATTTTACATCTAGAGAGTGAAAGCTGTTCCGTTTTTTGTTTTCTTGCGGGACTTACAGTAGAGAGGGGTAAAAAATAATTTTCAGTTTTTGTAATGCGTCGATCGACCACAACACTATTTTTATGTCGCAACTATGCCCTTTTTAAAAAAGCTGATTTTGTTTCACATTTTTAATTCCAGATGTATTTTTTTGTTTTGGTTTTGATATTGATTCAAGCATCTTGTACTTTCTTTCATCCTTTTAATTGGGGAACCTTTCTTTAAATTTTCATAGGGAAATGAGTTTTACATTGTTATCCACTCCAGTTGACGATATAAAAAACATAGAATCGGTACCGGATCAAAAATCCGATATCAATCCTAATAAAAATAAGTACACGTTTCCATCTCGATCTTCAACAAGTAGTAAAGTCACCGAGAAGAATTTTGGAACATATACTCCTAATTTATCACCATCACCATCACCATCGTCACCTAAATCATTATTACCACAACCATTATCCTCACAATCGTTGCCTGAAATTAAAAATAAAACGAAAACAAGAGTCAAAGGTATATATAACGAATATTCCGCAAAAAATGCAGAGACTAAATATTTATCAAAAGAAAATCCAATAAACATAGTTCACTCTGAAGGATTTGATATTCAAAATATACTTCACAATGATACATTGAAAAATTCAGAAGCATTTGATTTTGAAAAGGAGAATCAAATTGATGACGTGGCTGATAGTTCCAATGCTGATCTACTTGAATTTTTGTCAGATGATTCTGAAAATAGCAATGATAACAACTTAAGTAATCTTGGATTTCAAGCAGTAGAATTAAGCTCAGAACCCGATTTCGAAATAACGTCTATTCTGAAAACCGATGATGAAATAGATTCAAATAAAGTACATGAAAATGAAAGCCTAGAAAGTAATTTAAACGAGTTGAGATGTCAGGAACAGAAAACAGAATTAAATAATAATTTATGTTCAGAAAATATAGTACCTGAAGTTATTGAACAATTAGATAAAATAGCATCGGAAAGTAAACAGAACCAAATTGTTAAAGCATCGCCACCCGAAAATAAACAGATGATTAGAAATATAAAAAGTTACAATTGGTATGATAGAGCAAGAGGAAAATCTTCAATCTTTCCATCATCTAATTTAGAAGATTATAAGAATGGCATTCAATTTGGAAAAAAGACGAATGCAATAAAACTTATAGGACACAATAGCATTGAAATTGAACAGTCTCAAGAGTTGGTGAAATATAACAAAGCAGAAAGACAGAGAAAACAACCCAGGTTAGGATCCGAATTCGAACTCGAATCCGAAACAGAAATAGAAATAGAATCAGAATCAAAAATAATTAAACCGAAACGCATTAGACACTTAAAGAGAAAACATGTAATTGAAGATGATAGTTACACGGACCTGTTGATTGAAAAGTTTGCCAATAAACCGAAATCTAAAAATTTGAAACAAATAGGTACATCAAAGGCTGTGTCTGATTTAGGGGAAGTCGATGTCTACAAGCCAAAAAAAAAAGTTACACTAAAGAAATTAATGAAGGATGGTAGAAGAAAAAGGTATGATTACAAAGTTCATGTGAATCCTGATACATTACCCTCATTTATTACGCAATTTATGGAACCGCCAGATGTATAATAGTAAAACTTAATGTATTAATGAAAATAGCTTTGAAAGCAATTTGGGATAAACTAGTAAATTGTGCGTAGTTTGCTAATAACAATAAGCGAAGAAAAAACATTTTATTGTTTCCCTACGTGTCGTTTATTTTACTATAGTAGTGACTATTTCTTCTTAACAGAATTCAATTGAAGCAATGTCGGAGCAAAAATTAAAACAAAGAACTGTTGTCAAAAATGTTGAAGAAAAACAATCTGATAATGTGAAAAATTTGGTTGAATTACAGCCAGATTTCGTTTTCAAAGTTTTGTATACTCTTGAGAAGAAAACATCTAAGCCATCAATTGAAAGTGAAAACAATTTAAAATTATTGGTAAAGATTCTGGATTTACATGACTTTATTATTGAAATTAGACCCGATTCAAATTCAAATTATCTTTTAGTTTTTGTTAAATTACGTGAAGAGTCTTTTGAAAAATTGATTCAGGTTTCAAATCATGCTGATGCATTATTCGGTGTTCCATTAAATGCAACCACGGATGATAAAATTAGTACTTCTGAAAGATTGAGGTTGATTTACAAAAAATTGACCCTACCAAAAGGTCAAGGGGGTTGTGGTATTGATATTGGTGATGGTTTAATCTGTGATATTTTACCAGTCCGCAATATTGATGCTATCGAAAAAGAATATAAAAATAATTGGGGCAAATTAGGTAAGCTTTTTAAAAATAAAGCTCGTAAAGAACAAGCCGCATTTTTAATTCAAAATTATGGGACCAAATATTCATTTTATCATAAATTTGTTCAAGTGTATATTTCATCAATTGGTTGCTTAGGATTAATTGGTTTATTTTGTTGGTATTTTTTGGGAAATTTTTCTCAAATTTATGCAGCATTTAATCTATTGATTGGATTGACACTTTATTTATGTATTTATGCTGGTGAAAAAGTTTGGTCAAAAGAATGGAGAGTCCAAAACGTTTCAAAAACTGAAATTTCAAGAACTGAATTAAGAGATCCTGGTTACAAAGTTTTATTTCGTAAAGTTTTATTTATTCCGATTTTAATTTCAGGTGCCATGACATTATTTTCGGGCCAATTTGCATGTTTTATTATTGAAATATTTATTACTGAATTATATGAAGGTCCACTTAAAGGTATTTTTTCATTAATTCCAACAATTTTAGTTTGTGCATTTGTTCCTATAGGCACTACAATTTACTCATTTTTTGTTAAAAAATATTTGGTATTCGAAAATAATCCAACAGTTGAATCTGAGAATTCATCATTCTTAATCAAATTATTTATTTTCAATTTTCTTTCAGTTTATTCTCCTCTTTTAATCACTTCGTTTATTTATTTTCCATTGGGATACTTGCTTGATCCATATTTAGCAACAATTCAGGCATTAGTTACAAATATGCAATCCGTTAGCTCATTTATTCCGAATATTCCAATTAAGAACTCATCATATTCTGTTAATCAATCAAGGTTAGGTGGACAAATTTTTTATTTTATGGTTACTAATCAAATTATCGGATTAATAACTGAATTTATTTTACCTCAAATTTTATCTATTGTTTTTAATTATCCAAGAATTTCAAAATTATTAGGTACTCCAGAATCTGAAGAAATTGAAATTAATGATGATTCAATTGAAGAATCGTTATTAAAATCCATCAGATCTGATTTTTTGAAACCTACTTATAATGTTGATGATGATTATAGACAACAAGTTTTGCAATATGGATTTTTAATGTTATTTGGACCAATTTGGCCTTTAGGTTCAATAATTTCATTTGTTATTGGTATTATTCAACAAGAAGGTGATTATATTAAATTATTACATTTCGTTAAACCACCGATTCCTGATCGAGCTGAATCATCATATCCTTGGCCAATTTTTATGAAAATTTTATTAATTATTGGATCGTTTACATCTATTGCAATTAATTTAATGTATAGTAGTGATATTATTGCAGTTGTCGGTAATACATCTGTTAAGAATGCATGGTATTTTGTTTTACCAATTTCATTATTAGGTTGTCTTTTAATGCAACTTCTGTTATGGTGTTTTGAATCAATTATTGATGAAGCATATTCTGACGATGAAAAAGAATTAGCTGTTAAAGAACATAAGTTCCAAGAAATGCTAATTTCTTTAAAGAAAGATGAAAGTGCTGGTAATGATCTTGGTGAACTTATTAATTATGTTGACAAATTACCAGAAATATTAAGAAAGAAGAAATAATTAAATTATAACAAACTGAACCAAATTAAATGAAGAGGCTAAATTCTATAATATTATACTATATAAATAAATAAAAATTTAATTATGTTCTATATATATCAACTCTACATCTTTTCCAAACATTTGTTAGATATTCTTCTTCGTCACTAACAACTTTCTCAAAATCTTCAATATTCGGAGATTTGCAACGTAAAACTGCGTAAGTACCATTGAAATCTCTTTTAATAAATTGACCAGGATTAATAACAATAACATTTTTAATAACTTTTGCAAAAGACTTTAATTCTGATGGTAAAATTAAAATATCTGGCATATCAGTTAATTCACTTAAACCCATATAAGATAAATGTAAATTAATATCCTTTGGTGATGGTAAATAAGGGTAATAACGTCTTTGCTCTAAAATATAATCAACTATTCTATCAAATCTATTGCCTTGACCATTAACATCTTTCAAAGTTTTAAAAACATCTAAATTTGATATACCAATTAATAATTCATTTAATGAAAAAGTTGATGGATTTGGAAAACATTTGAAATTTTTAGTTAAACCCAAAAATTTTCTATCCATACTATCTTGAGGATAACAGACATGAGTTGTTGTCACATCATTACAATGTGGTATCAAAATAATTTTTGAACAATTCAATTTTTTTAAAATTGGTGAAATTAAAAATTTAAATAACTCATCTAAATTATTGAAATCATTATCCAGAAATTTACCAGATTTCATACCCGGATGATTGATATCAATAAATGGTCCTAACATAATAATGACATGTGGTTTAACTTCATTATTCATTCTATCAACAAATTTATTTAATAATGAAAAGTCTAATGATTTTGAATTTGTGTAAGGGCCTGAGGTTAAAACAATATTTAAATTTTCACTATTCAATTGCTCTTTGTAGTTATTTATATCATTGATTGAAGTTGTTAAAGAACCTAAATAGGGAATTTTATATCTTTTTAGAATTTTAAACGTTTCGCCAGTTGAATTTAAACCTTTAAAACAAACAATTTGCCCAGGAAAGAATGAATCAGTATTTGATATTAAAGATAAATCTAATGGAATACGTTGGCCAATACCACCAGAACGTGAAGTTTCCAGGAATAAGGATGAAAGATTTAATTGATCATTGGCTGAAGTTAAAGGATTATCGGGAACTATTCTACCAACAGTAAAAATTTCTGATTGTGATTGTAAATTTGGATTACCAAAATTTGAAGGATCAATTTTATAATGTTTTGAAATCAATTCAGCAATTAAATCGATTTGGTCATCAAGATAATCAGCAACTTCTAATAATTTTTGATTCATTGTTCTGTATTTATATTTCTTTGGATCAAAATTTGCAATTAATCTGATATTATTTTCATGGGTATCATTCGATGTAATTAAAATTTCATTATTCAAAGATTCTATTAACTTACCTGATTCAGAAGCAACTTTTGAATTTGAAAGTGGAGTTGAAAGTATTGAATCATTAATTGGTGTAATATTGATACTATCATTATTATTATTATCGTTACTATTATTAATTGGCGAAGAAAATTGTAATTTCCGTTTTTTATTATTTGATGAAGGTGTTGAAGGTATTGAAGATTTTAGTTGACGTTTTGAATGCGGTGTTTTATTTCCTTTAACAATTTTTTTTTGAATGAATTCTTGTAAATTATTTAAGTTTGATAAATTAAACGGTAAATCATTATCAATTGAAGACGTTGTGATAACATAAGATTCCCATTTGAAAAATAGTTCTTCAACTGTTAGACCGAACAAAGAACATAAATGTTGACATTTATCTAAGAGTTCAGTATTATCAGCCTGAGCACCAAATTTTGTAACTATCTGTGCCCCAAATGATGTAGTCATTGTTAATTGGTGAGTGGTTTAATGGATAAATAAGAAGAAACAAACTGAAAATATTCGTTTGAAAACAACTTTTAAAATTTTGTTAGAGACTAACTACGCGTCGCGTTTTAAGATCAATCATTAGTATAGATTATATATTATATATATTATCATATATTATATAATATTATAGATTATATGTTGTTATATTATACACTACTAATCTCTTTCTCTAATATTTTCTTCCTTATCTTCTCTTTTTGGAGATCTATCTCTCTTTGAATCTTCCTCCTTTTGTTCAATTTTTGATTTTTCATCAGCTTTTTCATCAGCTTTTTCATCATCTTTATTTTCCTTCTTGAAATCTTTTGCTTTTCTACCTCTACCTTTACCACCCCTTCTTTCGCCAAATTTTTGAGCTTTACTTTCATCGTAATTCACTTTACTTAGTAAAATTAAATCGTTATCTTTATATTTAACATTTTCCAATTTTAAAAAGTTTTCAGCATCAAGTTCCTTCTTAAATTCAACAATACAGCTACCAGTAAATTCTTTATTTTTCTTTTTCATTCTAACTTGATTAACAGGCGAAATCTTGTTAAAGAATTCTAATAAATCATCCAAATTAGTGGCAATTGGTATATTTTGAACAACAACAGATCTTTTAGCAATACCTAATTGAACTTCATTATGGTTTGTTGGTAACGGAATTTTTCTTCTAACTAGCTCATTATTTTCGGAAACTTCTAATAATTCAGGTGATGATTTTAATGCTTCAACGATAATTTCAATTGGTCTATATTTTTTCATTCTTTCAAACTGTGAAATAACAGAAATTGGAACCCAACCATCATTTGCATTTTGAGTTGTGAAAAGGAAACGATCATTTAGTAAATTTGAGTCTGAAAAATAAAATTCAACTTGATTTAAAATCTTTGTTTTATCGTCTGACATTGTTTATATAATTATTAATTAAAAGAGTTGCAGAATTAAAAAAGAGCTGAAAAACTTAAAAAATTAAATTAAAACTAAATTCAAAAAAAAAAAATTAAAAAAAATTTTCACTTACTGAAACGACAATTTTCAAATTTGTTTCCACACAAAACAAATTTAATTTTTGTTTAACAATTTTGAAACCTGTGGAACCTCTTAAAATACTGAGATTATTGATAATTATATAATCAACAATTTCATTCAAAAGAGATGAATCATCAATATATTTTAATAACTCCTCTAAATTATCAACTGTTCGAATAATAACTCCTGACATACCATACAATGGAGTATTTCTAATATTAATATCACCAAATTGATAAGCACAATCAATTAATAAAATATTATTTTCTGTTATTCCTATTAGATTTCTTACAAATGTAATCCATTCTTTTGTGTCTTGTACGTTGACTGTAATTAACCCATCGTCTCTGGAAACAATTTTAAGGTTATTGAATTCTTTATTAATATTTATATCGTCAATTTTGGGTAATTCAATTAACTACAAATGTTAGTATACTATATTATTATATTAAACTATATTAATATATTATTTTATTATTGTAAAAATAAATATCTAATAAATTGGTTAATGCATTAAACATACATCTCCTAAGTTAAAACTATCAATGTTATTCTTTAACCATTCCATTCTTATTTATTACGCAAAGAAGGAAAGAAAATCAGTAAAAAAAAAGTTAAAGAAAGCACGCTTTCTTCCACTTCTTTCAGATTCGTTCTTCTTTCTTTAAGTTTCAAGTTTGTCTAATAATTCTAAAATAAAATAACCAAACATTGGAACCAATAAATTGTCATTCATGTCTGTAATACCTTCCATAAATGCACATAAAGTTGACGTCAAACTAATTGTAACCCAGTTATAATCATTTTGTCCATAAAGTTTAAATAACCATAAACCTAATCCTGTAGCTAATGTAAATGCAATTGAACCTTCAATTGTTTTATTTGATTGTGGCCATTTTGTTTTACCAAACTGCTTACCAATAATTGATGCAGATGAATCACCTAATCCTAAGGTAACCAATCCAATAACTGAACTACCATTAGAATTAACATTATTTAACCATAATGGAATTGAAATACCTAAAATTAAAAAAATATATGAAGTAACAAATTCCCCATCATTATCACGCTTATCCTGAAATGGCTTCATAATTTTTTTTAAAAAAGTTCCAAATGGTGGTAATTCGGTTGATCTAATCATTTCAATGCATAAAAATATGCCAAATATACCAAATAACGCAATGGAGACCAATTCGGGTTCAACCATAATTGGCTTAAATAGACTAACAAAAATCAATAAATGCCAAATTTTACGTCTTAAATTCAGTGATAGAAATTTAACTGAAATAATGATCAAAATTGGAACCAAAACAATTAATTCCAAAATCCAATTTTTGAAAATATTAGTTCTGATTTCTGAAATTGAAATAAATTCAATTAACCAATTCAAATAAAATTTATTGATAATTGGTAATAATAATTTATCAGCAATAATTAGTCCTGATGATAAAAATAACATATAAATTGCCAACAGGAACGTATATTTCAAACTACGTTCTTGTTGACGCTTGTATAATTCAAGAATTGGATAAGATAAAATTGTACCAATCATAAATGAGATAAATAATTTCTGAAAAACAATTAATGTGATGTTACTTTCACCAGTAATAAAAACTGCAATTAAAACTGCAAAAATTGAAAATAATGATTTTTCTGCCTTTGTTAAAGAATGCACAATGAAATGATCAAAAAGATTATAAAAAAATAGACAAACCATTGGTGTTATCATTGTGTCACCTAACCTTAAAGCATTGCTGTCTGAACCAAATTGAAATAAAATCACATATGAAACCAAAATTCTAACAATTGAGTTCATATAACCAATTTGAACAACACATGCCGCAATTAAAACTGTTTTAAACGGTGCTTTTAGTAAGCAAATCGCCAAAGGTAAATAAATTGAATAAATATAATTGAATTCGGGTAACTCAGGTTTTTTTGGTGGCTCAGGCTTTTCAATGTCATCATCACTACTATCATTATCGTGATCCTCATAATTTTCATTAAAAGCTTTGATTTTTTTTTGATAATTTTTAAAGGAAGAATTTAAAGCTGCAACAAATTCTAACATAACAGCTAAAAGGAAACAAGATCCCGAAATCAATGGTTCCATAGTTGTTTCATCTTCAGGATTTTTTTCTTCTAGAAGTTTAAAATACAAGTATAATAAATTTGATGAAAAAAATAAAACAAAAATTTGGAACACATGCCTTAAAGACGAAGAAATATCAATTAAACTTATATAATAACTTAAAACAGTTGTTTCAGAATTTATTTCGGTTGCTTCTTCAAAAGTGACTTCTTCTTGGTCCCCATCTGTATTTAAAAATTCACGAACTTCTTCAAATTCTTTATCAGTTAGATCTTTAACCTTTGGTAAAGTGGAATCATAATCAAAATCTAATTCTTTGCTCCTATTTTTGATCGCTTTATGTGCAACAGCACTTGAAGTACCTTTTTTTGATTTCTTTGGTGGCATTATAATATATTCACTATATATAATATATGTATATATCTAACGTATATCTAGTAAAAATTCTATAAAAATGTTCTCAGGAAGTTGAAGAAAAGATTTTTTTAAAAATCGCTCAATGACCATTATTTGGTGGTCTAACACCAAATATGGTACTACCAACACGAACATTTGTACTACCTTGTCTAACGGCTTCTTTATAATCATTACTCATACCCATACTTAACTCTAAATCTGTTAGGTTAAATTTCTTTTCTAAATCGTCTCTAAGTTTGTGCAATAATTTAAACTCAACGTTCTCACCATCACTAGTACTCATGGAATAACTACCAATTGTCATTAACCCTTTAAATTGTAAAAAGTCACATTCTTTAATGATGAATTCAACTAGTTTATCCAAATCTTCGCCCGGTTCTGTACCACTTTTTTGACTTTCACCACTGGTATTAACTTGAATGAAAACATTAATTTTATTACCTTTAACACTTTTTCTTGTTTCATTCAATTTTTTCGCCTTCTTTTCTGTATCAATTGTTTCCACAGCATATAAATTTTCAATATTTTTAGCTAAATCTTTTGTCTTGTTCGTTTGTAATCCACCAATGAAATGCCATTCAATATCTTTTGGTAATATTTTAGCCTTTTCAATAAGTTCTTGAACATAATTTTCTCCAAATTGTCTATAGCCAACATCATATAGCGCTTGGATATCACTTGCTGGTTTTAATTTTGAAACACATAACAATGTTGTCTTACCATTGCTTAATGAATCAACTTCAGCTTTAACTGCATTGGCTTTAGAAATTAATTCGTTGGCTCTTTCGGTGGTGTACTCAAGTGACATATCTGGTATAAATTGTTTGAATCTAAGAGACTGAATAATATACTTGTTGTATTTAATCAAATTAAACTTGAACATAAATAAACAAAAACGAAATGAAAGGAAAAGAAATGAAAGAAAAGAAATTTTTTTTATAACTTATCTAAAGTAGTGCAATCAATTCTCCTAAAAGATCAACAAGAATCGCACTCACTCCACAACGAGAACACCTCACCGTAACATGCGCTTTTCTATATTCAGTTACATTTTCTACGGTATTTTCAATATCATCTTCTAATAGATTGATACGAACAAGACAACCAATATTACCAGAGGTATAATTAAGAATACCACAACATAATATCTCCTCTTTCCCGCGTCCACCCCTATTATTACTACTATCTTCTAGTATTTCAAATCCTATGCTTTTAATACATCTCTCAATAATTTCTTTACTTACAGATTTCAGTAACTTACATTCAATAATCGACTCACCCTCATTACCAAATACTTCTTGAATTTGATTCCAACGAGTGGAAAACATTGTCTTATTCATTTTACCGCCTGAACTTAAAGATTTAAGTAATAAACTCAATTTTAAATTAATTTTTAAATCTTCATTTATCGATAAACTTAAGATTGGATCTTTATCTGAATTGAATGGAGACTTCATGAAAATTTCAAAAACTTGTTTTGTGCGTTTATTAAATGATTCTAATGGATTTTCTAATATTTTTATATCATAATTTTCATCTGCAATTGATAAATTATTTAAAACTGATGTGAAATTATTGATTCCTTTACTTTCATGAATTTTGGAAACAAAACTTAAATCCAATCTAATCTTATTTTTATCTCTTTTTAATCTATAAATTACTTTTATAATTGAATCCTCATAAAAAATACCTTGATCAAATCTCATAAACCTATAATAGCCCTCTTTCCAATTTTTTGAAAGAATTAACTTGTTTTCATTATTAGCATCTTTTTTCAATTTAAACTGATCATGTGTAGTATTAATTTGTAAATTATTAAAAACTTGTTCCATTTTATTCAATTCATTATCGTTATAATTTTTTATAATGCTTAAATATTCCAATGCACGTTGTTGAATTTCAATATTAATACATTTACTCTCTTGCTCAAATAATTTTATTAAAATTTCTCTAATTTGAATATTATCGAAATAAAATTTGACGAAACAATTTAACATTAATAATCTGCTTAATATGCTCACATTTCCATATTTTAGAATTAAAATTTCAAAAGTTTTCACAATATTATGATAAGTTTTAAATTCTCCCAATATAAAACAACTAAATCTAATAAAGTTTTCGGATGAACCGGTCATTAATCCATTCAAAATTAATTTGATTGCATTTCGTCTAATATTTTCATTATTAATCAGAATAATAGACAGATGTTCAAAAATCTTATCATCGTTTAAATTACTGTTGCCATTACCATTGCCAACTCCGTTACCACCAAATTTAATTAAAACTTTAATAACGGTTTCAAAATTCCAATGCAGATCTTTTTTGCTGAATTTATTAATCAATTCATTGATATTATTAATTAATAAAATTCTATTTCTCAAATCACAGTAATTTAAGTAATCAACTAAAATTGAAACAATTTCTTTAATATTTTCTTCATTGCAAATTAAAATTAATAATTGAATTGTCCTATTTCTGACACCTAAATCAACATCTTTTAAATAAGATTTCCATAAGTTTATATCTTTTGCTAAACTATTACAATCACGCAAAAGAATGAATGTATCCAAAAGTTTTAATTTCAAATTAACATCTAATTTGGTTTTTGAGAGAATAGTCAATGATTCACAAACAATATTTTGATCTTGGCATAATTCAATAATTTCAATTAATATTGATCCATTAATTAACATAGTCTCTTTTGAAATATCATTTTTAACTCCAATTGAAATACATTTTGTCATTAAAGTTTTAACAATATGTTGCACATTTTCATCATTCTTAAAATCTTTTGAATTTGAGATTAGTTTTAACAATTTAATTAATTTAATAGTAATCCATGGTTCTTTAACTCCATGAAATAATTCGCCCTTGAGTTCAACAATTTCATTTAATTTTTTAATTAAATCATTTGAAATATTTGAAATTAACTTATAATTTATGTAACCAACAGTATCAAATAAATTACACAATGATAATAATAATCCACCACTCGAATTTTTGAATATTGAAACAAAAAGTTCGAAATCTTTTCCATTTTCAATACCTTTATTCTTAATTATAATCGATAGAGTTGTTACTATTTTTGATTTAATAATATTTGATAATTCATCTTTTTCTAATAATATTATTAAATCATCATATAATTCAGTTAACTCTAAATTCCCAATACTAATTAAATTACAGATTGAAACAATTGCTAATTCAATAATATTGGAATTTGAATTTTGTAAATCATTTTTTAAAGTATTTAAATTATTAAATTTAGTATATATTAACTGAAATGCTAAGTATCCAATTTCTTTATCCTGGTAACTTTCATCTTTAATTAATTCTACACACTGTTCTTCAAAATTAAAGTTTCCTAGGTTTTCATATCCTAATAAATAAACATATAATAGTTTGCAAATATATTTTCGTTTATGATATGATGATAATTCTTTATTTTTAAACTGTTCCGTAATGTGAGATAATTCGGAAGCAATTTTTTCTTGCTGATCACTATTAGATTTTGATTGTCTCACACTGGTGATGAATTGTATTAAACCTTTCATTGCAGACATCTTGTGTTAATATTCTATACGAGTGGAGTAGAATATAACCGGAACAAAATGTTTAACTTACTTTTAAAAAAATGGGTATCGCGATCTCAAATGACGATGATGGTGTCAACTTACTGGGTTATCTAGTAGAATGTTTTTGAAACATCAGTTTGGAATTCTATTTTTTAAAAAATAGATATATATAAATTTTTATTGTCTACAAAAAGTATTTAAAAAAGCAGGATTAAATAAAAATAGAGGAAAAAAAGAATTGAATTGAATTGGGGTAAAAGATAAATTATAACACAATAGTAGTACTTAATTTTTAAACATTTGCATTGTCCATTTGTTTACGTAAATCTGCTTGGGAACCAGATTTTGGGATTAAATTTTCAGCTCCATGTGGTCTTTCGTAATTATAATCATCAAAATGATATAATGGAGTTTGGGAAGCAGCCGAATTCATAGCATAATTTCCGTTTCCGCCGTTATTTGATTGATTTCGAATCTGTTCCTTTGCAGTACCTTTGTAAATGAATGTATTATTATGGTTGATTTCAACTGGATTATACATCACCAAGGAATTTCTAATCTGTGATGGTGATGGATTTGCCAAATTTGTTTGTGACCAATTAATATCTCTAATAGGATGAAAATTTTGATTTATTTGAATTGGTGGTCTTGTAGTTTTAGGTTTATCTTTGCTAAAAGTTGTAAACGTTTCCAATGTAGAAGCACGTTTATTTAATTGATGTGGTAATGGGAGAGACTCTAAATTATTTGGTAAAGTTTTTGGAAGTGGAATTGAATTTCCTTGTTGTTGAGGATGATAGTATTGTTGTTGCTGATAATTTTGAGGATATTGTTGATAATATTGTTGAGGATATTGTTGCTGTTGTTGTTGAGGGTATTGCTGTTGATAATATTGTTGCTGTGGATGTTGCTGTGCATATTGTTGAGGATATTGCTGAGGATATTGCCGAGGATGTTGTGAATATTGTTGTTGATATTGTTGTTGATTTGGTAAAACTTTGAATTGTTGATGTGCAAAATTACCGCCAGCTAAGTTTTCTGATGCAGGAACATAAACCGAAGAAGAAGTACTTGCCCGATTAAGATGATTACCATTACCATTATTATCGACGGTCAACAGTAGATTTTCTTTACTTTTAGTTTGGCTTGGGAAAGTTGGTAATGGAGGTAAATTATCATCATCAAATTGGGGACCATTATCACCTTCTTTCTTTTTAATTGAATTTTCTCTTGAAAAATAAAGTTTGTAGACAGATTTCATTCTATTTAATTGTTCTTCTTCTTCTGGAGAAAGAGGAGTATCACTTTCAGAAAGCTTCTTAAAATCTGGTAAATCGTCATCAAATTGACTATTATCATTATCGTTATTATTGTCTTCAACAATCTCATTTTTCTCCCAATCTTTTGGATCTTCATTAATAATTGATGGAGCAGGAGAAGATTTGATGGAACTATTTTTTTCATTAATTAGATCTTCATCATTAACAACGTGTAACTCAGGGATATTTGAGTCATTAATTTTAATTTCCTCCACGGAAGACGAATTTGTTGAATCATAACCCGTATTAAGATCAGCAACATGGATATGATTATCACCTTTAGTAGAATTAGTAAATGATTTTTCAGATCTTTCAGACCTTTCAAATTTTTCAGATTTTTCATCGCTCTTGTATATTATTGAACTTTCATCATAGCCAGTTAAAGGTTTTGATAAATTGGAAAACGATGATTTTCTTGAATTTGGAATGGAATTAATTTTATTAATTGGATAGTTAAAATCCTGAAAATCATAACCTAAAGATTTGGAATACCTATCTAAATCTTGTTTTGAATTAATATATGGCAAAGCAAACGTTTCCACAGAGTTATTAAATTGATATGCCCGATTATAGTTTGGGTTATTAAGTTGCATTTGAGAAGGATTCTCACTTTTAAAATGTGGATCCATAGATGAATTATTCGGGAAATCTGGTAAAACAATATTGTCAACATTAAAATCTGGGTCATTATCATCCAGACCTTCTTTTTTGTTTCGTTTATAAGCTTTATAACTGAAAAAACCAACAACTATAATAACTAAAACAACTGGAATAATAACTGCTAGACAAATAGCCAACGTGGAAGTATCATTACCAGTTTCACACATTTGAGATCCACCGGTACATTTTTCTTTTTTTCTTTTAAAGAGATGCACAATATTATTGCTCATCTTGTTGAATAATAGGAATGAAAATAAAAAAGGAATAAAGAAAAGGAAGAAGCTACAAAATGTTAATAAGAAAACAAGTAGAAATACTAGTATTCTTCAAATTACAATAACACTAACTAAACGCGATGCAAACAATCTCGAAAGTGGAAATAGAAAAATTTGTTTTTGTTTCGGTGTGTGCTTTTGTCTATTTTGTCTATTTTGTCCATTTTTGAGTCAACGCGTCTGCTTTATTTCAATGTAAAATAGAAACGATAGTACCGTTATTCATATTAAATAAGTTAGTATTTAGTATTATTTAGTAACTTAATAGTAAATACTCTATTACATCTTACTGGAAATTCAAGAACTAAGCCTATTCATAGGAGAATGGATGTTCAGAGAAAAGTTACTATACATATTAGCGATTTTAATTTTGTTTAATTAAGTTAGAATTAATTTATTTTACATCAGATAACCTCTAAAAGAGTACCATCTGTTGTATGAAGAGAGCCCAAAAATTGATAAATGCCATTAAAAAAGACAGACACCGGATGGTTCTGGTAAAAGGCAAGAACCATGTACGAAGTGTCTGATCTTCTAGCGTTATTAAAAGAAGAGACAGTTAAAATTTTCTGAAGAAACAAAAAAGTGGGAAAATTGCCTTTTTATAGTAGAATAATTTTTTTTTACCATAGCCGCTTGAGCCGGGTAACTTTTTGAAACTCACGTAAACATGGATCTCATTAATTTTATAACAGTTTTTATCTTTTCTAATATTTTAATAAGCAATCAATTTACAATAAATGCACAATGTCCTATCATTTATCAAATCTGATACCGATAAATATACTGGGTCATGGAAAATTTTCGGATGTTCTCCTGTCAAAATCTTCTTCATCTACTGATCTATATGCGGTTAAAATTATAAACAAAAAGAAAGATACGATATTCAATACATACTCGAATTTTGAAAATGAATTAAGTATAATAACAATTTTATCAAATTATAATAATCCAAATATATTATCAACATATTCTATCATATCTACAAACAAATTAGTATATATTTTAAATGAATATTGTGAACAAGGAGAATTGACGGTTTCAAATTTTAAATATTATCCAAATAATAATAGTGAATTAGATAACATAGTATCAAAACTAAAAAATATTTTAAGTGGAATTGAGTTTTTACATTCATTAAATATTATACATAGAGATATCAAACCGTCAAATTTACTGTTAAACTCAGATGGACAAGTCAAACTCTCTGATTTTGATACTTGTTATCAATTATCAAATAATTTTAAGATTGATTATCAGAATATTTATAATAAGTTAATTGGAACTCCAATTTTTTTACCTCCCGAAATTTGTTTTCCAACGACGAATGAGCCATCAGCTAAAAAACAGCCAACTAAAATGTCGAAAAAAATTTCCAATCTATTCAAAAATTCAAGTTCGAGTTCAAGCTCGAGTTCCAATTCAACTTCAAATTCCAATCCGGCCATAAATTTAAAATCATTTCAACCGTTTAAAATTGACGTTTGGTCATTGGGTGTAACTTTATACTATTTATTATTTTCAAAGTTCCCTTTTTACTCTGATAATGAATATCTATTATTTAAAAAGATTAATGATGAAATACCGTTTATTCCAACCAATTCAGATTATCCAAAACACTTAACATCAACAATTTTAAAAATGTTAATTAAAACTCCTGTTGATAGAATATCAATCAAAAAAATTATACTGGATTTGAATCTCGTTACAAATAAAGATAACAATAACTTAATTAAAAGACCTCCAATTATAATTAAAAATTCAAATTCAGATGATTTATTATATGATTCAATAATGTCAAATAATAATTCGAATTTCAATACAATTCAATTAAAATTGCCGATTTTTCAAAATGAATTTGTTAACACATCAACAAGTTCGTTACCATTACCATTAGTCAATTCAAATGATTTAGATAATTTAAATAATCATCAATTATCTGGAGATAAAAACACTAATAGAAATTCAATAATGACTTTACCGCCAAACTTAAATAGATCAAAATCAAAATTAAAACATAGTAGTAACATAAATTTTAAAAAATATTTGCCAAAAGATAAAAAAGAAAAAGTTGACGATATTGATTTTCAATTAGCAAAAGATTATAAAATTTATACTATGGATGATTATTTAGGTGAATTAGATTGATATAAATAAATAACTGTAATTGTAAATTGTAATAATAGTGTATATTCAAAAAAAAATAATAATAATAATAATAATAAAGTTTTAAAAAGTTTTACAGAAGTAAAATAAATATCTTATATAAAAAATCTAAATAATTAATGAATCACCTCTGTATTTGAACTTTGAATGCATAGCACTAACATTATCTTCTGAACGTTCTGGGAATCCTTTCAAACTATTGGCATATGTTGCAACAGAGTGAGCAATTAATTTAGTATTAATTAAAAATGCTTCATATGCTAAATTATCTAGATCATCACATAATTGATGATAACATTTATCTAATGGTAATCCATTTGAAACATTTTCCTTTTCTGCACCGGCTGCAATTCCACCACCTGGAATACCGTGATCAATGAACCCAACATAATCACTACGACCATCAAATGGAATTAAAGTATAATTTAATCCTAAGTTTTTGTAATAATCAATATACAAATTCTTCAATTCTTCGGAACCTTTTGGATTATCAACATTATTTGCATCATAAATTTCATATTCATAATTTGGTGATGCCATCATATCATAATCCATAAATAACCTAATTTTAGAATTTTCTTCTTTCGATAAGGTCTCTGCATAAAAATTTGATCCTAATAATCCTTCTTCTTCAGCTGCCCACCATGCAAATCTAACTTTATTATTAACCTTGTATTTACTCAATTGTTTTGCGACTTCTAATAATGAAATTGTACCTGAACCATCATCATTAATACCTGGACCTGCTGTAACACTGTCAGAATGGGCACCTAACATAACGGTATTATTTCCATCACCAATTTTAGTTTCTGCGATAATATTCAATGTAGTAATTGGACCAACGAATGAATCGACTTTAACAATTGTTTCCAAAACTGTTTCGTTTTTCAATAATTCTAAATATTTTTCACCTTCGATTCTACTCAATCCAACACATGGAGCAACTGCAAGCCCTTCAGGTGGGACACCTAAAGTACCACGAATGTCACCATCTTCATTATTGTAAATTATTGCAGCTTTTGCACCATATTTTGCAGCTAATTGTGCCTTTTCACCAAATGCACACTCACCTCTTTTAATAAATGCAATATTACCTGCGAGTGAAACATCATAATCAGTGTCTAAACAACCGGAATTCTTAACTAATGTTAAATTACCGACAACTGGCTTTTTATGTGGAGTTGAAGGAGACATATCCATTTCAGTTAATGAGGAGGGAACAACGCCATCGATTGTTGCATTAATTGAGTAAATTTCAGACATAAATGCCTTGAAAGGTTGAACTGTAACATTATAATAACCATTTAATTTGTGCAATTCCTTTTTAATATAACCTAATGTACCCCAATGACCTTTTGAACCAATAACTCTTGTTGGATGTCCATAAGATTTATTTGAAAGTTGAGCAATATCATAAAGTTTTTCAGCACGTTCACGAATTGCATCTTCAGTGATTAATGATTGAAGATCTTCTGAAGTAACCAGTGGTAAAATATCAAATCTATCATTTGGAGATGTAGATGGAATTTCAAAATCAAATTCTAAACCCAATGGTTTTAATGGTTGTTGCGGAATAATAAGAGATTCAGCGATGGAACTCAATAATAATGTAATGGATAAAGTTGACAGTTTCATTATTGGGTTTAATACAAAAGGAAAAGAAAAAGAAAAAAGCAAAAAGGAAAATCATGATAAAGAAAGGTAGAAACGAAACAAATAATGTACGATAGAAAAGACAGCAAAAAATGCCAAAAGTAGAAGTATGACTGAAGAGGGCAAAATTAGGTAGAAATGTCACCCAATTCGGTTAACTCCGCGATAAGATAACAAAAATAGAAAAAAAATTGCCATTTCAAGATTTATAAAAAAACACAGTAGATAAGTAGAGGTAAGAGGTATATATGATAAATATCATTCCAGCGGATATTAAAATAGTTGTAGCATAAATAGAAAACACATGACACGTAACACAAAAGGGGATATATAAACAATAACAAGAATAAAGAAAACAACAGTAAACCCATAACAAAAAAACAAAAGACAAACCCATTATATAGTATATAATTTGTATAATATAAATTCACATAAATTTATCAAATTCAATACCCGGCAATAAACCATTAAAATTGTCGTTATTGATAGTATTATTATTAGAAGTAAGAGCTGTATTATTTGAGATAGCGTTATTTTTATTGTTTGCCATTTCATTTAAGATACAAATAATCTTACCATGAATTCTTTTACCAAAATTATTATATCTAATTAAAGGTAAAATTGGTTTAATTAACTCAGCAAATAAGATTTTAAAATTCCAATCTGAAATATCAATTGCAGTCTGAACGACATAATTACCGTATTGATCTTTAATTAAAATATTTAAAATCTCTTGATTAACCAACTTATTTAAGATTATTTGGTTATTATTTAATTTCAGACATTTTTCCACAACGTTTGAACTAAATTTACCACAACTCATATTAACTAAGTTATTTGCAACTAAATTTAATAGCTTAATGTTTAAATTTTCAAAATTTAAAGAAATTAAATATTGAACAACATAATTACCAAATTGATCAATCATCAAAAATTTGCAGTTAAATAAGATTTCATTACCAATTTTATTAATCTGTAAGTTTGAGCACTTATTTAATAATTTTTGTAAAACACAACAACCATGTTTATGAGTTGAAATTGATAACAAGTTTTTAATGATTAAATCAATTAAAAATTCTAACTCATTACCATTAAATTTATTAATTAATTTTTGAATTACGTGATTACCATTTAAATCTTGAATTAGTTCAACAATATATGGAGAAATTGCAATTGAAATCAAATTGTGATGGTTTTTATTTGAAATACAGTCAATTAACTTTTGTAATGCTCTTGTACCATGGTTATTAATAGCAATATTAAAAATATTAGGTGTAATTTCAATTAAAATTAAATTGATTTCAGTTGCTGACGATAAAATCATTAATTTTTGAATTAAATAATTTCCAAATGGATCAATCATTAAATTTGATGAGTTTTTATAGATTGAGTTAAAAATTAAAGGAAAGTTCTTGGCAAAATCTTCATCTAATTTTTTTTGTAAAAAACGACAACCATGTTGATCCTTTGAAAGCGATAAAATATCAGTTGTCGAATCAAGCTTAAAGTTAACATTATTATTATTAGTAGTAGCGCTGGTGTTAATATTATTATTATTATTATGATTATTATTATTATTAGTATTATTATTTTTGATTGAATTTACACTTGCTGACGTATTTGTAGAAGAAATCGAAGCATTTGAAAATAGAGTATTACGTCTTGAGTTTTGAATTGTAGATGGAGTAACAGGATCAAAAGATAATTGATTAAATTGATGTTCTAAATTAAAAAACAAATCTTCATTATTATTGTTGGTATTATTATTATTATTATTATTATTGTAATTATTATTACTATTGTAATTATTGTTATTATTATTATTATTGTTGTTGTTGTTATTGTTAACAGCAATAAATCTGTTTGTATTAGAATTTGACAAATAAGGGGAATATAATTGAGGCTGTTCTTGCTCTGGTAAACTCGATAAAGGAGTATTTGAAGAGAACGAAGTCGATCTCAACAAGCCATTGTTATTACTATTTGATAATTTTAAAGATGAAGGTAAAGAGTATGTGCGATTATGACAGAAATAATCCGAAGTTGGGGTTGTATTTGTAGTTGAGCTTGCTGGAGGTGTTAAAGGATCAACTAAATTTGAATTATTGCCATTAATGAAATAACTATCGGTAATTAAAGGAGACTTTTGTTCTAGAGGTAATAAAGAAGGGATATTCAAGTTAATCAAACTTGGCTGATAGAAACTTGAATGATCCGAGAAATCAATATTAGATGACAATTTTTGATATTGCTGTAATTGTAACTGAAATTGTATTTGTTGTTGTTGCTGGTCTTGTTGGATCGGAGAATTTGATAAGGGTAATTGATTATAATTATTATTAATGTGATTATTATTGTTACTGATATTGTTATTTTCAAAAGCCTTTATTTCAAACTAAAAGTTAGTAATCATCTATGAGATATTCGCATATAAACTAAATACAATGTTACATACTAAAACCATGATTGAAAATTAAATATATAAAGATATAATGGACTAAAAAGTAAAATTGTTAAATGAACTAAATAGGGGGAACAAAAACAATTTATACCTAATTCAAATACATATATGAATAACTATAAATATTTATATTGTTTATAACCTATAAAGGAGAATAGGGAAAGGGAGGAATGTAAGATGATGTTACCGGTAATACTTATGATTTGTCTAGATCAGAGTAGTGCAGTGAGTAAATATACAATTCCAACTTTGTATCAATTACGTAGAGTATTTTTGGGATATGTCAGTAGATATGAACACTTACTAACCAATAATCAATATCTAGTGTTAGTGTTTTGTGCTACTGATTCCGAGAGTTCCAGACTGAGGAAAATATCAGAAATATGTTTGAAACTTGTTCCTCCCGTATATGAGAGATGGGATGGGTGTGCATACAATAGTGGCTGCTTAAAATTACCCATTCTGAAACTGCTATTTGATGTCAAATCTGTTGCTACACATTAAAGACCTAATATACTGTGGTGTTTCTATCCTATTCTATTGTACTTTATTGTGCTGTATTGTGGTAATTTCTTGTATTTCACTTAGCCGGGAGATAAGGAAAAATAAATTGGCACTGCCCTGATTGGGACTTCTGGCAGTTTTACCCCTTTGGAAATTACGTAACAGTTTTTGGGATTTTTATAACAGATTATGTCAGCAGCAATTGGAAGATCTATTGCAAGACACGTGACTTATATGTTTTGGTTTTATTTGGGTTTGTGGCTGATGAATTGTTCGTAAAAAAATGAACCTCCAGCTACCAGCCAGCTCGACAAATTAACTTGTACGTAATCGCCAACTTGGTATTATCTATACAATAAACACAGCTAAAAGCACAACGTCCACATCCGCCTCCTTCATTTTAGGCTTTATAGTTTCAAGTCATTGATAAATCAAACAGTTTTATACTCAATTACTATGTCTTCGCCCTTCTTAGGTGTGTACACAGCTATTTATGATTATCAAGGTCAAAATGATGAAGAATTATCTCTTACAGAAAATGATATTCTCTATCTACTAGAAAAGTCAGATTTCGATGATTGGTGGAAAGTTAAAAAAAGAGTTTTGGATGCAAACTTAGAAGAACCTCAAGGTTTAGTTCCTTCAACGTACATCAAACCAGCGGAAATTACTTCAACTGCCATTGCTCTATTCGATTATACGAAACAAACAGAAGAAGAATTATCGTTTAATGAAGGTTCATCTTTAAATGTTTATGACACTTCAGACCCAAACTGGACTTTAGTTAATATTAATAACCAACAATTCGGATTTGTTCCTGCAAATTATATTCAGATTAATTCTAATAATAATTTAAATTCGATAAACCCAACTCCATTCCCAATTCCAAATTCAGTTAATTCCCCCACATCCACAATCCCAACTCCAACTCCAACCCCTGGTCTGCAATATTTTCCTCCTCCACCTCAGCGTAGTAATAGACTTTCTCCATCAAATCAAATTGATAATGCTATTAATAACATTAGCGATGATGAAAATAATCATAATAATAATGGTGAGTCTGAGTTGCCTCCAATGCCAAGTCGTCCAACAACCACAACATCTGTGTCAAAATCAAATGCCCAACATAATAACGGATCTCGCTCAAGATTTGATAATTATTCGGAGGATTATTCGGATGATAATTATGATGATAACGACAACCAAAATAATCAATCTGATAAACAAAAAAATGAATCAAAATCGTTTTTTTCACCTTCACGTGCAAAATCGAATTCAAGATCAAGATCTAACACTGCAAATTCAAAAATTTCAAGAAAGAAATCAATTTCAAATTTCTTGTTAGGTAGCAGTAATGATAATAATAATGGCAATGGCAATGCTAATGATACAATCGATCCCGTTAATGGGGATTTTGCTTGGAAAATTCATGAAATTGATGGTAAAAAGAAAAGAAAAGGTCGTTTAGAAATTGGGGATGGTAAGATTTATTTAGATATTGATAACAAGCTCAGTGAAGTGTGGCCAATCTCAAATTTAACAAACTATAATTCAGAAAAGAAGCATGTCTTTTTAGATTTTAAGAATCCTTCTTATTCATTCGAATTACATGTTGGTAATAAAGAATCTGCCCAAGCCATTATTTCAATCCTTGGTGATATAAAAGGTATGACATCTTTAACTGCTTTGGAGGATGTCAAAAATGCAACTAGAGATGGAAGATTAGAAGCTTCCAAGAAAAAAGGTACAATTCTATTTGATTTCAATGCAGTTGCTGATGATGAATTGAATTGTAATGAAGGTGATTTCGTTTATATTGTTAATGATAAAAAATCAAAAGATTGGTGGATGGTTGAAAATAAAAAGGGTGAAAGAGGTGTTGTTCCTTCCAATTTTATTAAAGTTGTTGGTGATAAAGAATTTGATGATAAAAATGGTAAAAGGTCAAAAGATTCAGGTTTTATGAAATCATTATTTGGTACATCTGGTAATAAGTCTCCAAAAAAGAAATCGAGTAGAGATAGAGATAGAGAAGAGCGTGAATTGAGAGAAATGGCAAAATTACAAAGGGAAAAAGATGAACTAGAAAAACAAAAAAGACGTCAAGATCGTAAAGAAAAGGAATTAATGATGATGGATAGAGAACAGAGAGACAGATTAAGAAGAGCTGATGATAGATTAAGAGAAAAAAGAATGAAAAAGGAAATGGACAAAAGTTCAAGTACTTCAAAAGAGTCTTCGAGACCAAATACTCATAGAGTTAGAACTTGGATTGATAGATCTGGTACTTTCAAAGTTGAAGCTGAATTTATTGGTATTCAAGAAGGGAAAATTCATTTGCATAAACTTAATGGTGTTAAAATTGCTGTTGCTGCTCAAAAATTATCTTCGGAAGATTTAGAATATGTTGAAAAATTAACTGGTATGTCATTAGAAAATTATAAACAAAAATCAAAATCAAAATCGAGAGACTCAGAACAACAACAGCAACAACAGCAAGTACAATCACAACCTTCATTGCCTTCACGTGAAAATTCTTCTGCTATTCAACGTAAAAAGGCAATTCCTTATAATACTGAATTAATTGATTATTGGTTCAATTTCTTTGTTGAGTCAAATGTTGATGTTAACGTCTGCGAAAGATATGCAACTAATTTTGCAAGTGAACAAATGGATAAATCTATTTTGGAAGAGATTACACCTGCTTTAATGCGTACTTTGGGTATTAAGGAAGGTGATATTTTAAAAGTTAAAAAACATTTGGATATTATGTTCAATCGTTATGTCTCTCCCGAGCCTGTCACAAATCCATCATCTGCTACTGCAACTTTACCTTCATCAGAATCTTTCTCCAAGCCATCTTCTTCCTCCAATGATGATGAAGCTTGGACCGTTAAACCTGCTTCGAAAACTACTGGAGATAAATTAGTTCCTCAAATTACAGGTTCAATTAAAGATTTGCTTGATGTTAAACCAATGCAAGCAACTAAGACCGGTATCACTCCTGTTAAACCAATCAATACAATTCCTGCTACAACAACTGGTTCTTTGCCACTTTTACAGCAAAAAACATCTTCTTTACCATCCCAGCAGACAGGCGCTCCACTTATGGCTATGCCAACTGGTTTTATGCCAATTACAATGGTCCCAATGATGACTGGTATTCCAGGCCAGCCAACTGGGTTTATGCCAATGCGCACTGGTGGTTTAACTGGTGGCCTATCTATGCCATTAACATCATTTAATCAACAACCACAACAGAAAACAGGCGGTTACATGTTACCTTTAAATACTGGTATAAATAATATGCCAATGACATCTTTTGGTATGGGTGCTCAACCAACAGGTGGTTTGGTTAAATTACAACCAACCGGTGTTATTTTAAATAAGACTGGTGGTGCCGATTTAATTCCTACAATGCAACCGACTATGAAAACAGGTGGTGGGTTTATGCCTCAAACTTCTTTTGGTATGCAATTAACTGGAGCCGTTAATGGGTTTAATAATATGCCGACGAATTCTTTTGGTAATCAAGCACCATTAAATAATGCACTTACTGGTGGTATACCTCCAGCAATGACAGGTGGTTTCCCAATGACAAGTTTCGGTACTGGCATTCCTCAAATGACAGGTGGTATGCAAAATTTTGGTTCTGTTGTTCCAGTTAATAATGCTTACACCGGTGGCTTACCTCCTGCAATTACCGGCGGTTTACCTCCTTCAATGACAGGTGGATTACCTCCTGCAATGACCGGCAACATGGGTGGTATGCCTATGACTAGTTTTGGTGCTCCAATTTCACAAATGAACGGTGGTTTACCTGTAACATCTTTTGGTAATGGTATGCCTGCTGCCATGACTGGTGGTATGAATGGTATGTCTGCTGCCATGACTGGTGGTATGGGTGGTATGCCAGCCACAAGTTTCGGTGGAAATAATCAAATGAATCAAATGACCAATATGTTCAATCAAGCTTCATTGAATCCACAACCTCAATTTCAACAACAGCAGCAGCAAATGCAAATGCAACAGCAACAGCAACCAACATTACAACCCCAACCAACAGGTTTGGGTTTTGGTAATGGACCAATTGTTTCTGGTATACCTGGTGGTAAACAAGCAAATTTAGCTAATGCTAGTGCTGATAATCCATTTGGATTTTAGATGACATTTATATTTATTAAAATTTTTTTTCCTATATATTTTTTCAATTTCCTTTTATTTCATTATATGTACAAACTATTGTTATACTATTAATATAATCAATCATTTTTTTGTGTTTCGTTTTAAATTCAAGTTTTATTTCTGATTTCTATTTTAGAAAAAAATTATACTATACTAATCATTAAGAAACTTAATGAAAAAAATAAAAATCAAAAAGACTATAAATACTAATAAAACAAAATAAAATATAAATAAGAGAACAAAATAACAATAATCTAAAAAGACAATACAAAAATTAAAAGATAAGCAAAAATATTCTAAAGTTTAGCTAACGCTGGATCTGTAGTTTCATCAGTTGTTGGTTCCTGCACCAAACTTTGATTTTGAGTTTGATCGTCCACTTGAACTTGAACTTGTTCTTGTTCTTGTTCCGGGTCGTGACCAATTTCGTGATCTTCCCTTGCTTCTTCATGTTCACCTTGATCTTGGACTTCTTGTGCAGCCATTGCCAATGCAGTCGAATTGACCAGATCTTCCTCGACGGTATCATCTTTAGATTCTTCTTTTTGTGGACTAACAGAGTTTTTCTCATTTTTAACGTCAGCATGTTCTTGATTTGTAATAGCATTAACGCTATCATCATTATCCCTTAAAGGTCTTCCATTATCATCATACAATCTCTCGGGTAATGAACCATATAACCAAAACAAACCTTTACCTCTACTAATTCTATATTTTTCTAGTTCTTCAACCACATTATTAATATCTTGTAAAACAATATTATGTTTTTTAAATTCATTTTCAATAAATTCAATAACTTTTTTACGTCTCTGAGCACTTTTCGCAATTCTACCACGCCTCCATTTAGTACCATATTTACTTTCTAATGTGCCTAATGGTGGTTTATTTTTTCTTGAATCACCATGTTGCCATTCTTCCCAAATATCTCGAACAGTCTTGGCTTGAGTATTGAGCTCAATTTCCGGAATCTCATTTAAAATAGAATTATTTCTATAATTTCTATTTGTTCTGGATTGTTCTTGTAAAGATAAATCGAGGTTATTAAGATTGGAAGGAGATTTACCATTTAATTGATCATCATTTTTTATCGTTGATTGAGGTTGTGATTGTAAATGGGATAATGATTTAGGCTGTTTTTCTTGTTGTTGCTGTGTTTGCTGCTGCTGTTGTTGTTGCTGAGGTGGTGGTGGTAATTGGGATTGTGGCTGTGTTTGAGATTGAGATTGTAATTGTTGATGTGTCTCGGTTTCAGTCTCAGTTTGTTGTGAAGATTCTTGCTGTGTTTGAATTAATTGATCTTGATTTGGATGTGACTGAATATAATCAGAAAATGGCTCAACTACATTCATATCTGTTTGTAGAGCATGATTAGCATAAGAATTCAATAATATTGATTTATGTTGTAATTCAGGTATTAATTGTAAAATATCAGAAATATTTGTTGAAATAGTTTGAGTTAATTCTTTTAAATGAGAAAAAAATATTTCATTTGGTTTAACATTATCATGGGAACTTTTATTTATATTGTTTGAATCATTATTATTAGATTGTGAGACATTAACATCGACATCCTGCATTGGAGTATCTTCATCAATATCAACCGCAATTTCATGATTATTTTTACCATCATTAACAGATTCATCATTATTTGTATAATCATTTTCAGAATTTGCAACCGCTAATGCAACTTTTGCAGCATTTTCTGCTTCGGTAGGTACAGACATGATTTGTGAACAAATAATATGAAACACAACTTAATTCTTAAAATATTCAATAATTTAAGAACAAAAATATTTAAAATAATTTAAAATTCTGTTATTTAAAATATTTCAACCTAATTGAAAGATACAATTACTATTTTAAGTAAAAACCAGTTTTCTTTTAGAGAAAAGAATAATTAGATATCATACTGTTTATGAAATATGAAATATAGGGGGAGGAGAAATGAGCTCAGACGGGACGGGACTGTCGACTCGTCGCTGGTTGGATCGTCGGATTGTCGGATTGGACGAACGACGAGTCGATGCAATTTGCGACGATTTTCATTTGCTACTACAAATTGCCGCTTTCGGACACAGGAGGTTCAATATTAATCAACAATACTAACTCCAGAGAGCATGGAAGGGTTAGACAATTTATCTAAATTTAGACAAAGTTTGCATCAGTTGCTACATGATGATAGTGGTGGTGATAAAGGAGAAGAAAAAGTAGTGAAAGAATCAAAGGAGAGGAATGTTGACAATAGTAAAAACAGTAAGAACGTTAATCATAAGGAAAATAGCAATGATCTATTAAGTGAGATTGATGATTTGAATGTTAAATTAGTGGATTATAAAATAAAATATAACAATGAGCACACAAGACTACATGACTTAGATAAAGAATTTAAAAGAAAAATGGGCGTTCTAGTTAAGGAAAACCAGCAAATGAAGGCACAACTTGAGAATGCAAACAATAACATCATATCTCTTAAAAACACATTAAAATTGAAGCAATCCAGAATTAAAGCTTTGGTTATGGAACTAGACAAACATCTTAATCATCAAATTGAACATCCTTCTCAACAAGACGAATCCGATAAAGAGGATTGTGCGATTGATTCTGAAACTGGTGATATAAATTTGAATACACGTCAACTATTAGCTCTTAATCTTCAAAATTTGACAATCGACGATGATAATACTACAAAATTTGGAAACGAAAATGGAACACTTACAGATTATAACGCTTCACAAGGCAGTATTTACAATTCAAATCCTGTTCCTGATTTAGATTGCAGACCATGCAATTATTGTAATGATGAAGATATAATTGAATCCACCGAGATACTACTCAATATTTAATCAATCTATAATATATATAACTTTGCTAATTAATATAAATAAAATCGTCAACTGATTGTCTCATAAACTTACGTAAAACACCCTCGCTGATCCGGCTAGTTCAGCCCTTTAATTATGACAAGTTATTATTAGCAAATTATATGTGACACTTATATATACGTAAGGTGTACAATATTTATTGTTATGGTTTGTTATTCACATTAAATCATGTCAATTGTCAGATATAACTCTAATTCTTCTGCAAATACAGATGATAAAAGTCTTAGCATTGTCTAGTATGTCATATATTATTTATACACATTCTTTAGTTTTATTTATTTAAGTTTGATCCCCAAATCGGTTTTTTTTGTTACAGACGTTTACTAACAAGATCATGATTAATTATTCAGTAAAAACTCCTTATCAAACTCACTTGTTCTTTATAATTCAAATACAAATAATTTTGAATTGGTTGAATTAGGTGACAAAAACTCTACTTCAAATTCTTCATCTAATACTTCAAATGGTCCCAATATCGGTTCAAATTCAAACGCAAACATCAATGGTTTTATATGTATTAATTGTGGTACATATAATAGAATAAATAATAAATCTAATAACACCAGACATAGAAGAACACGAAGTCAAGGCTCAATTTATAATCAAACATCAGCTTTGACAAATTCTACAGATACAATTACTTCAGTTAATAGTAGCCGTAAGCATAATCAGAATAATAATAATAATAATGATAATCAGCGGCATGGTCAGCTAAAATCATTTTCTAATCAGCTATCTTCATCGAATGGAACAAAATATATTACCACTAGTTCTGGTGATTTATTAAGTAATGATTATTTTAAATTACTTGCGGATTCTACAAAAAACAATAATGATGAGGATGATGATGTTATTCGTGGTAATAATAATATTAGTTTACTTACTTCCTCAGTTGATTCAGATTATAAAATTCCGTATGAATTAATCAATCAAGGTTATTTTAAGAAATTTTTCAAAATTCTGAATAAACTGGGTTCGGGTTCTTTTGGTTCTGTCTATAAAGTTGAGCACGAATTGCTTGGTCTTAATTTGGGTGTTTTTGCATTAAAGAAAATTCCTATTGGTAATGATTTGAAGAATTTAATAAAAATTTTAAATGAAGTCAAATTTTTATATAATTTAAGTTATTTATCTGATTTAAATGATTTAAATAATGCTCATGTTGTTAAATATAATCATGTTTGGTTAGAAATTGACCAAATTAGTTTATTTGGGCCTAAAATTCCGGTCGTTTTCCTTTTATTTGAATATTGTGATGGTGGTACTCTTGAAGACTTAATTGAAAATATCTCAAACCCAAAATTTGATATAAATAAGGAAAAACTATTTAGGAAATTAAGACGTGGTACTGGTGGTGGATTAAGGCAAGGTAGATTTTTGAATAATTTTGAAATTTTCAAAATATTCAACGATATTATTCAAGGTTTAAATTATTTACATGGTTTAAAAATTATTCACAGAGATTTGAAACCTTCAAATTGCTTATTTAAAGCGAAATTTCCCGATGACTATTCTCCAATTAATAATGTTAATGAATTTAAAAAAATTCCAAGTTTATTAGTTAGTGATTTCGGTGAATCTATTATGGAGAATACTAAAAGGGAATCAACTGGTGCAACTGGTACTTTAGAATATTGTGCACCTGAATTATTTGAATTTGAAAATCAGAATAATGGAAGATTAAATGAATTTACTTATAGCAGTGATATTTATTCTTTGGGTATGATATTATACTACTTATGTTTCAACAGTTTACCATTTGGTAAAGAATCTCCAATTGAAATTAGAAAAGAGATTTTAGATGGTGAATTTTTTAAAAACATTAAATTAAATAATATTAGAGATATCACTCCCATAATGAATAATGATTATGAATGTGGACTATTAATTGATTGGGTTGAATTCATTGAATGGTTAGTTGAGCCAAAGGTTGCACGCCGTGCAACTATGAATGATATATTGAACACAATGGCGACTATATTTAACAAATTAGAAGAATATAGTAATAAAAATGCTAATATCGTATTCAAAGATGATATTAACAATGAAGATGGCAAAGAAGAGGAAGATGATGGTGAATTTTTACCTGGATCAGAAAGTGAGAGGGATTGCTTTTTTACAGATGATGAAATTAGTGAAGATGAAGAAGAAAAAGAAAGATTTTTATCCGTAGACGAGATAATTTTATGGTTCCAGGCCACAGGTTTAAAACTGTATTTTATGGGTGTCACAATTATAATTAATTTGATTATATTAAATGGCATTGACGGTAAATTTGCATCTATTTTGATGAATATTGAATACCTGGTTTTAGGTATATGTTTCAGTAATTTTTCAAAATATGAGCTATGTGTTGCTCAATGTATTATATCTTTTATGGCATGTTTAATGAAGTGGAAAATCAAGGGGTAGAAATCTATAAAACAAATTCTTTGATTTTTACTTTTTAAAGTAATAGCATGGGATGCTAAAGCTATATATGAACACGATTATACAGAAGAGAATTATATCTAATCTAGTTATGAAGGAGTGTAAATTAAACCATTGCTGAACCTATACAAATAAAGCATTGGATAAGAATTGAATGGTATGGTGATTATTTTATGAAAAAAATGTCCAAAGGTTTACTTAAATATTAAAATATTCGACAATGAATTCTGAAGGGCTTAAAATTCTAAAAATTTTAAGAAAGTGTAATAAACCTTTATTTAAAGTTCTATTGAATAGTAAATTTGCATTTATTGATAAGTATTATACATTGAATTGATTAAATTAAATATTAAAAAAATTAACATTGACAAGAATTGTAAAAACTATTATTAGTATCATTTGATCCAAATCTTAAATCGATCAAACCTTTTTTATTTTTTTTATTTTGATCATCCTCATCTTGATATTCATAAAATAAATCTGGATCAACATTATCTATTATATAGTTAAATAATTCTGAAATTTCTACATTTTGTTTAGCACTAATTTTGAAATATTTTAAAATGTTTTCTCTATTTGAATTTAGAAAAAATTGAATTTTATCATCAAATAAACAATTATTAAATGAATCAACTGTTAATTCTGATTGATCATTATCAGCTGAATCATCAGTATTTTTTAAACCTAATAAATCTAATTTATTACCAACTAAAACAATTCCCAGTTTTTTTAAATTATCTTGTTCACCCATATACATTTTTAGCTCGTTTATCCAATACTCAGCTTTTTTAAACGTTGATTCGTTGTTAAGATCAAACACAATTATTGCTAAATTTGAATTTCTATAATAAAGTGGCGTTAAATTATGAAATCTCTCCTGTCCTGCAGTATCCCAAATCTGCATATTTATTAAACTTACTATATCATTACCATCATCTCTAAGTATTTTCTTTGAAATAAATGCAGCACCAATTGTGGAAACTTTATTTTCATTAAATGTATTGTTTTGTAATCTTTGTAAAATGGATGATTTACCAACAGATGCTTCTCCTAGCAATACTATTTTTAGATCCGCTATTCTAGTTGGTTTTCTTGTTAAGAACAAAGACTGTGTTGACATTTTAACAGCCTGTAAAAAATAAGAATAGTTGATAAGAAAAAGATAAAGAAAAAGACCCAATTTTTTAAAAACTCTATCGAAGAAAAAGGTGAGATAATTTTCTAGTTGTTGTTTTTCTATTTGCCCCAATGATTACCACTGATAAGAGACAATCATCTAGCAAACCAGTTAATAAAATAACGAACAATGTTTAACCAATATGTATTTGAAATTAAACCTGGAGAGGGATTGGGGCCATTTAAGCTATTTAATACAATGTATCAAACAATGAAAGATTTAAAATTGAATGATCTTGACAGTGAAGTTAAATTTATATCATCGTCTGGATGCTCAATTGATGTCATTCAACTATTAAAATTTGGAATTAATTTGATATTTGATAGCGGATTACAAAAACTTATAATGATTGAAATTAATTTATCAAAGAAATTTAATCAATCCAGATATAGTTTTAAAAATGAAATTATAAACAAATTTGAGTTTAAAACAATTTATAATAGAATATTTGGGCCAACATATCCAGGCTATTTGGATAATAAGATTCAAAAAACGGATTATTATTTAAGTTATGATGGAGTCTGTTTTAAATTTGAAAATATTAAAGAAGAAATAAAGATAATTAATGAGTTTATTGATGATGAAGAATTAATAAAACAATTAAATACATCAAGTATTGAAACGAATTGTAATTCAATATTAATTTTTAAGAATAGCAGATTATCATGGCCGGACTCATCAATTTTGTTTGATAAAATATTATTGATAAATGATCCAGTTAAAAAATTAGACGAATATTATAAATTAGAACCAAAATTAATTCCTTTAAAATCAATTGAATTTAGCGATCAACAAAGGAAGCAACCATTGAGTAAATTATTAACAAAATTTACCAATAATTTAATTTTAATTAATTATGGTTTAGTGGATGTAAATTCACATTCGATTAATTTATTTTTTCAAGAACATATACTAAACAAAAAAAGTTTCAAAATTACAATTGGTGAAACTACAATGCAAGATATAATTGAAAATTTAGGCACACCGACGGATTATATTTTGAAAAGAAAAGATCAAAATTCCGAACTATCAAATTCAATAATAAAATCAAAACATTTTGAAGAAAAACTGATCAAACTGCATAATTATTTTCATTTGGGGTTAGATATAAGTTATGAATTAAATGAAAATAGTAATAATGGATGTAATATTGTCTCAAGTGTAATTGTCCATAATAATTCAATTGAATCGATTGATTTCATGAAATATGAAAGATTAAATGTTACTTTTAAAAACACTGAAATTTGTAGTAGTAATATGAAATGGTCAACTATTAAAAATATGTTATATGGTGGAGGATTTAAAACGAAGCCAATTTTTTTAAATAGGAAAGAGTATGAACTTAATAGTGATTTCAATTCGGAGAATGAATTTGAAGTTGTAGATTTTGAAAACGGCGACGAAAATAATGATGAAAATATTAATGATGCTAATAATGACGACAATGATGAGGATAAAAACGAGGGATATATTAAAACTGAAAATACTAAGAATGGAAATTTAATTGATGAAAATAATGATTTAAATAACTGGGGATTAAGTAAGTTGTATGGCAATGACTTTTGTATTTTTGAAGTATTAATTGACAGCGATATTTTAAGTTGCTTTACATTAATTTGATTTAATAGTGTCGAATAATTATTATAGAAAGATTAAGAAAAAGAATAATGAATAAAGTTTAATATAAATGTATGCAAACCAAATTACTTTAGTATTTTTAAAAGTACCATCCCCCAACAATAAAGAAAAATAACATAAAATACAAAACAAACATAAATGAATAAACTATAGAACGAAAAAAAAAAAGAAAAGGCATTAAAGGAATATAATAAAAGTCATAAAAATGAAAGAATGGTATTTAGTTGTTTTAAACTTTTGAATGTTTTTTTGATTTTGATTTTGATTTCCCTTTTTATTAATTGAATACATTATTTAAAATTAAAATGAATAACCACCACCAATATAATTTTCAATAGATTTATTTTTATTAAAATAAGAAATTTCTGGAATTTCAATATCTGTTTTAATATTTGCCATTTGTTGGAAAATCCTTGAATAATTATAATTTAATTTAATATCTTTAAAAACATAATTTTTAAAATTTTCTAAACTGATAAAGGAAGGTGAACAAATTTTCCATAACTTGAAATATAAATCTATTCTATCGTTAACACTGGAAAAGTTGAACAAAAATGGCGAGTTGATAGTTGCATCCCTTAAAGCAACCCAATCAGCATGAGCAATAAATTTCATACCATTTGATGCATTATTATTTAATAATTGTCGGAATAGATTTAAAATTGAGTTTGAATCAATATTAACAGAACCACAAGCTTTCAAACAGCATCTATAAAAGACATTTGTTTTTGAAAATTGATGATTGTTTGCAGTATTTAAAATAAATTCAAAAGTCTTAGAGTCTAACCAAATCGTTGATTTTGATAATAAAACATTAATAAATGGTTCATCAATTTGTCTAATCATATTGTACTCATTAATTAAATTATTTAACTCAATAAACGCTTCATCAGTATAAGTTGGGAATTTCGAAAAAAAAATTGATAAGAATGCATCGTTTAAAGACGAAGAAACTGAAGAATTCGAAGTACGCTTTGATTCATAATGTTTCCAAGTAATTAACCAAATTTTTTTAACTTTTTCATAATCATTCGTAATTTCCCAAGTGTTTGACAAATATTTTTTAATAAAATTTAACTGTAAAGGTGTTAAATAAGGCATTGACTCATTAACAGCATCATTGAAAAAGAAATCTGCCGTACCAATATCTTTACAAAAACCAATAAAAGATAAATGAGCCATAGTCATATAAGATTTCACGTTAATTGGAGGTTCAATACCTTTATTATTGAAAGAATTATAAACATCAGATGTTAATTGCTTAAAAATATTCAAAGCATCGGAAGTTTTATTTTTGAATAGACAAACTCTAATCATACCAACTTGTAATTCATTGTGTAATTTATCATTTGGATTTTTTTTTGAATCTTTAATTTTCGAATACATTTCCCAAACTTCTTCAAAATTGAAATCCCCAGATTCAACTAAAAATGGGAAAATTGAACCTAAAACTGGCTCCGAAGTAAATAAATGATATAAGTTTGGATTTTTTTTACCAGTTTCCCAAATATGAACAGCTTCATATGTAAATCCTAAATCTTTATAAGCCTTAAATAAATGCGTTAAACCATGCGGGTTTAAAACAACCAAACCATCTAAAACATTGTAAGAAACCTCTCTAATTGCACAAGTTAATAAATAATGAATATTTTTAATTGGATTATTTGAATCTTTATCTAAATTTTTTTTCAATTTTGAAAGTTCTAAACGATGAATTCTTAACCCATTTCTTAATAACGAAACAAATTCTGCCATTCTTTTTTCATTCAATTCACCAGAATAGACTAATGATCTATAAATCGGCAAGATTTTCCGAACAGCAAACCAAAATTTATTTGCACCACCTGAAATTTTACCTGTTGCTAAATCATAAGTTGAATTTTCCAATAAACATTCATCAAATAATTCTAATTGTGATGCATATAATGAGGGATTGGTATTGTTATTACTGTTACTGTTATTGTTGTTTGCTGCATTCTGAGATGATGGCACGTAAGCACTTGTAGTTAGATAACGTTGTTGATAAGTATCCACTGGTTGATTAGCTGTTGAAAATACTCTCGCATTACCACCACCTAATGGATCTACTGGCGATTGTGGTTGTTGTTGTTGTTGTTGATCAACAAAATTAAAAAATCTTGAAGGTTGATGATGTGTACCAGGGGTCTGATGTTGTAGGGCTTTGGATGACACTCGCTGGGTCTGTTTTATAGTTGATCTTAACATTTTATTGATAAAACTAACTAATAATTAATCTATCTAGTATTATAATCGAGGAAATAATGTGTTTATATCAGTTAAACAAGACGAACAGAATGTTTTTTGTTGAATGTCAATAATAAAAGAAATCATGTTGGGGAAATCTTTTTTTCATAATCGCATGACATGCGCTGCCTTGTTTTGCAACCACATAGTGTGATTTATTTTTACCTTATACGCTATATAATGCTTTGTTCCATCATCAACCCCTCCCCCCGTTGTTGACTTTGGGTCTACCTTTTACCTCTTCTGCTGCCACCTGCTCGGTTTCGGCCACCGCTCCTCTTTTGGCCTGGCCGTGCTCCTTGCCCTTGTGGTTGGCCGCCAAAGTCAAAATTAAAAGCTCCAAAGTTGAACCCGTGACCACCACCACCACCTCCTCCGTTTTGTGGGAAACCAAACCCACCGAACGGATTGTGCATTTGTTGCTGTTGCTGCTGGTGTTGTTGCTGTCTTCTTGCATTATCTGGATCGTTAGGATCGTCACCATATCTATCGTACTTTTCTTTCTTCTCTGAATCTGAAAGTATCTCATATGCATTATTAATTTCAGCAACTTGGTCTTCAATTTGCTCTTCCGTTAAATTACTAGTTTTTTTAATTTTATCGGGATGATTCTGTCTCATTTTTTCCCTGTAGGCTTTCTTAATATCAACATCTGCGGCATCCTTGTTGATACCTAGTACCTTATAGTAATCATTTTTCGGTTTTAGCGGCTTCTGCTGTTGTTGCTGTTGTTGCTGTTGTTGCTGGTATTGCTGCTGTTGTTGCTGCTGCTGCTGTTGTCTTCTTTTTTGCTGTTGTTGCTGTTGCGCAAATTGTCTATGCTTTTCATCCTGTTGCATCATGGCATCAAATTTTTCGAATCTTTGATTAATGATTCTAGTTTTTTTTAAACTTTTCTCCATTTTATCAAAGATTTCTTTTAATTTACTGAGATTTCTCTTACCTAATAATTTATCCAGTTCAACACAAATATCAACAACGTCCTCATGTATTTTGTTATTCTCACTAATTTTCTTAAAATACTTATTCTTAGTAATGTAACCGGATTTTTTATATTTATCGAATTCCCCGATTTGGAAAAATGATTCTTTACCCATCATATTTAAATTCTTTAAAAAGCTTGAATTTTTCAAAATTTCGTCATCTTTAAACCCAAATTTTCTAAAGGTTGCAATGTAGAGCTCAATTAAAATTTCATAATTGTTGTTAAACTTTTCAATATTGAACTCAAACAAGTTATTTTTCTCATTTTCATTCTTTAATTTAATCTTAAAATCTTCTCCAAATAGATAATTATTTAATTTTTTCCAATCTTCAGGTTCAATTTCTAGTTCTGAAATCCTGTCTAGGTCACCATGTGCGCCTTCTTCTAATTTCATGTAAACAAACGAATAATAATTATCAATCTCTTTAATGATATTTAAAAGTTTATCAAATTTTAAGTTAATTTTTGATAATTTTCTACAACTTTCAAATTCATTATCAATTTTTAGACAGTTTTTGATAACTTTACCAACATTTCTATTATCAAATAAACTTATCTCACTAAATTTGGCAAAATTCTCTAAATTATTCTCATCATCAACTAATAATTTGCCATATTCTTCAGTTAATATCTTAATTTTTTCATCAAAGTTATAATCTTTATAGTTTAGAGTACATTGAATTCTTAGTTGCCTAACTTCAACATCATTCTTAAATATGTTTAAAAATTCTTCACTTTTGATTAAACAGTTCCCCCAATCTTTTTTGTTTATATTTTCATTTAACTGTTCTTTTAATTCATCGTATTCTTTAATTTTAATTAACACATTCTTTTTAATATTTTCATCGAGTAAACCATCCAATTCATTCAATTTTTCTAAAATCTTTGATTTTTTACCCATGTTTAGATTTAGTTCAATAAATTTTTCGAAACATAAATTATTGATCCCATTATTCCTATCACCAGATCTTGTAATACAATTTTCAAAATCACTTAATGCTAATTTGTCACGTTTCAATGAATAATTAATTAATCCGTGTTTGAAAATAACGTTATTTAATTTATTCAAGTCTCCTAAGTCTTTTAGTTCCTTTAAAATTAAATCATATTCATTTAAAATATCTAATGATGCTCCAGTTTTATAAAATTTTGAATCAATATTTTCTAAATCTTTATTGACCTGTTCTTCACTTTTTTTACAGTTTACTAAAGTTAGTAAACTCAATAATAATATCTTATCAATCTTCATTATCTCTATTTTTCAACTATACTAAGGAAAATATGTACAAGTTTATTTTATCAAATAAGCTATATTTATTATCAAGCTTTTTTTTTGATGAGGTGTAACATTTTTTTGTATATTTCACACGTTAAGTTTAAACTTTTTTTTTCGTGCGAGCACGTAAGAGATCCTCATGATAAAAAATGTCCAGAATTTTCTGACTTTTCTAATACAGCTTACAATGAAGAAGTTAATGTCAAACGTATGCTGTGAACTGTTCTTATTAAAGAATTTCAATCAATGCGTTTACTCTCTCCTCTATCATAAAATGATGTAAAGAGGTGCAAAAAAAACTCCAAGACCGGGAATTGAACCCGGGTCTCCCGCGTGACAAGCGAGAATTCTAGCCACTAAACTATCTCGGAAAATAGAAACATGCGCAAGCCCGGAATCGAACCGGGGGCTCAACTATGGCAAAGTTGAATTTTACCACTAAACCACTTGCGCTAGTTATTGAAAGATTGCAACATTATTTGTTAGATTGTGAGTGTATTTCAGAAGAAAAGTTGTATAATGACAACCGTTTTGTCATATATGATAAATAGTTACTACAAGCAGGTATTATTACATTACATTATGAAGATTAAATTTGTTACTTACAAACTCATATTTTATTATAATATAGCTAGTAATAGTTCATAAGACTGTTAGTCACTAGCTAATACATACGGTAAGTACGTTGTTCTTTCAGCAACAAATATTTCCTTGGTTTTAGCACTTTTGCAATCTCCATTAATTTCTTAAATGAACTTCTGAATTGCCCTTTCATGTCAATGGCACCAGTAAATTTTAAATTGGCTCTACCATCTGTTTCTGCAACAATTTGTTATTGTCAAGAAACTTGAAAGTTACTTTCTTGGAATTTTAGTACAGCGGATAACCAGCAATTTTAGCAAATTTTGGATGAAAATAAAAAAATTTTAATAACATCGAATTTTTTCAAAGAATTATTCATTATTTGGAAAATTCTTCAAACATGATAATCTCTTCACACATATTGCACCTCTAGTTCCCGATTCATTGTAACAAATAGAATACGCCTTTCCTTTTTTTAAAGCAGATGTGGTAATTATGAAATTTATGCTAGATTTTGAAAAGTAGATGATATAGCAAATGTTTGAATAGCTGAGAGAAATTAAATTAATTAATTATTTGAAGTCTAGAATTAATTAATATACTGAATAGTTGGATACCTAATTTAATATTATATATTAAATACCTGCTAATATACCACTAATTAAAACAATAATGTCATTGAAATACAAATCAATTTCGTATTCCCACACCTTACCAAATTTTGGTTGTGGATTTTCAACCGCAACCATAGCCATTAGAATAGCAAAATTGTATCCCATAACGCAAAGCGTAATAGAGTCGGTAAATCATTTTTTGAATAATGGCCAAAAACATTCTTTAGTTAATTTTACTTTTAGAGCATTACTTGCTAAATCAGCACAATAGTTTTTGATAGTTTCAACATAATATCTGCTTAAAATTTGATGGCAGCTTGTATTAACATTATAAATTTGGATTAAAATATTGGAGATTTATTTTGGTTGTAGATTTATTGTCAAAGCATACATTTCATGCTCTAAAGCAAAGGCATATTGTGACCCCGCAAATTATGGCATAAATATTGTAAAAATAAAATATTATCACATCATGAACGTTAAATCTGTTATCTAGGAAATTATTTCTTATTGGCTCCACTTTCTGTGTCTTTGCAAATGAGCTTTATAGTTATCGTTTTCGCTATTGTGTAATAACGTAAGTGTAATTCCATTCTATTTTGTATACTTAATATCTTGTTTTTAGTTTCTTTTAATTGAGAATTCAAGTATTGAAGACAATAAAACCCAGTTATAGTTCATAAAAATTCAGCCACACTTCTTTAGATTAGCAAATACCTTCAACTGTAAGTATGCTTACTACTTTAACGGTTACCTTTGGATATACGATATGGGATGTCACATGGTGAAGCAGCCTGTAATAGTAGATAACAATTAAGTTTGTTCTTTCGTTGTTATCAAGCTATAACTTGCAATTGACTGGACGCTAAAATATGAGCTATCCAGTAAAGTTAACCTGTCCTTCGATATGGTATTCGAGATGTTTTTTATGGTTCATACCTTAAAGATTATATTTATAAACTATATTTGAAAGATTTACATGCAAATACCAGTGGTTATAAACCAATTGACTGCAAACATCTATACATTATTGATGAGAAGTGTGCCGTTACTATACCTCCTTATTATGAAAAAAAATTGCAGTCTAGAGCTCACATTAGAATGTATCTTGAAAATGATGAAAACGCATATGTTGTTCATAAAATTTATTTCCGAAAGCACGGGAGAATTACCAGATGGGTTCTTCCAATATTCAAGACATTGTTAATTTGTTTATAATAATCTTCTCTATATGGTTTCTTACCAAGATCCTAAATAATTTCTTTCAAAATAATATATCAAACTCTCAAATAGAAAACAACATTACTGGGTTAGATTCCATATACGAATTATATCAAAATGAGTGAGGAGTTTCGATGCTGATAACCGAAGTGACAAGCCTATTAACGATTGTGATATTAACACTCATAGTGATACTTCTCTGAAAGATAACCACGATTCATCTGAAAATATTTCTGCTTCACCTTCCGAAATGGGTGAATTTCTGAAATGATCTGATCATATCTTCGTCTACATCAAAGGATTCTTCAAATGATGCTTTCTTAATTGGAATCCATTTAGATGAAGATATGTTAAGTTCATGCCAAAAGACTTATTTTTTTAGAAGATGAAGTACCAATATTATGTAGATTCCTGGTTTACTTCTGGAGAAGTATTGCTTGAATTATTATCAGAATCATAAGCAGCTGAGTTATTGTGATCAGAATCTGAACTATGAATTGAGATCATACCTTTATTTGATGAGTTAGATTAAGAGTATCGGTTTCTAAATTATGATAATTTGTGATAGAATATCGGTCTTGCGTGGTTTCGTTATCAGAAGCATTTTTTAGATTTATCTCTGATTCTAAAAAACTTTTCTACTAACATTTTTTTTGGAATTCCTTGAAAGAAAAAATTGATATACTATGGTAACATCAAACACATATAAGCATAGTAGATGTTCTCCATAAACCATTTATGTTACAATATATACATATATTTATCTCAAGAGGCCTGAAACTGTGCTAATAAAAACAACAGAGATTTATTTATTAATTAATTTGGTTCTCCCCTATGAGAGAATTCCTGTAATCTAAAAGTTTTATTATAATAAAAATTTACATACTTGCATGCATATTATATTCTTATAAAATATATTGAGCTTATAATTGGGAGTTTCCGTTGGCCAGGAAATTTTGTAGCTGTATTCATATCAAATTCTAGATTTTAAAACCAACTTCGCGGGTATATCATTTATCATAGATATGTTGATTACAATATTCAGTGTCGTATATATTATGTGCACTCATCAAAAACAAACCTGAAATTGACTTTACAGACAGATGGTGAAATTACGTAGGATTACGAAGCCTAGCTATGCGAATAAAAATTTTCTTATTGACGCAGGATACGCCCTTATGAACTAATAATCGAATGATATCAGAGAAACAGAAATTTTGATTCTTCTGAAGTCTTCAAAGATATACTTGCTTGTAAGGCATTCTGAAATTACAAATATTTGCGCAGCCGGAATACAAGTTTTGTACAAATGCATGATACTGCATATGCGCGTTGAGTTATAATTGTGCAAATAACACTTAACTTAAAATAACTAAAGGTGCAAATTACGAAAATACAATTCCCTTTAACGTATATAAGGTTTACACAGAACAAATACAAGAATAATCGTAAATCTGAGATCAAAATCTAATGCTGAACCTTTTATTTGCAGTTTTAAAATCCTCAATATGTTCTAAAAAGATGGAGGAAATGCCAAAAGATAACGTCTCTGGATACACAAGAGTTTCCACAGCTTACTGTTACCACAACTATACACTGAACGTTAATTGTTTCAGAATACCGATTTGATTTGGATTTGCTGGTATAAATTTTCACAATATTGGACAACAATATTATGGTCAAGACCTCAAAATAGCAACGATATAAATTAGCCAATATCGATACCATTGAATCAGTCACTCAAATTATACTGAAATAACAGAATTCTATTATTGCAGTCTCTTCAACTTTTATTTAACAGAGAAATATTGTACATGAATAAGTTGCAAGACTATTTATAAATAAAGAATAGAGTGTAGTTAATATTTTGATACATATACTCTTCCATAAAATAGTAAGTTTATCGACAGCTTGAAGAAAGATTAAAATGGAATATAAAATGAAAGCTGGTAATGGTTGCCACCTTTTAAACATATTTTTCTGTTGAAAAATTAATATTCAGAAGTATAGTGACATTCAGAATAAGCTGTTTCGGAACATTCAATTCTTAAAACAATCTAGGGTAAATTTACTACTAGACAGTAAGTTTGGAATTCGTAATATATTCTACATTCGAAATTCATACTTTAACGTAGGGAATTTTTTTTATTGAGCTTTGTCAACAAAGATATTGCTAATAAATGGCATAGATCCTTTATATATTGTCATAATTTCAATTTATTTTCAATCTAATATCTGCTTGGTTATTGACATTGTTTTTAATTTATATGGCTAAGTAATTAAAGCACTCAATATACTATTCTTTATAGAATAAAAGTAGCGTTTTGATATTTTAATATAGATATTTTATTACTATATAATCTTTGCTTTACATGAAAAGATACTAAATTTCATAATTGGATAGTCATTTTACAGCATTCTTACTATTTACAACATACAGTAAACCCAGTAATCTACATTTAAAAATGGTCAATGTAAAATCTTGCAGGCTATACGCATGCTTGGAATGTTTTGTTTATATATTATAATATGTTACTTATTATAAATATGTATTTTTTTTAATTATGTAGCAATTCGTTTGTTAAAAAATATAAGTCAGTTCTTAAAGTGTTTGAGATAATTGATTTTTTCCAATATCTAGAACTAGTTGAGCAAAAGTTTTATATTAGATGTATGATGCATTGATTTCATATTATTGTCCTTTGGATCTTTAATATAGGCTTTCAAAAAATTTTTAGCAAAGACTTCAGAATATCTATTTTTTCGTTTCGGATATTTAGCTAACTTTTTGTCAGTTTTATGAATATTTTTGTTTTCGGTAATCTTGGTCATTGATTTTATTGATTTTAACCTTTTCCATCTGAATTGGCAGCTATTTATTGATCTATTTGGAAAATGTGATGATATTTCCCTCCAACTTAATTGTTTTTGATAATCTCTTAATTTTATTAGTAAGCAGTCTTCTTTTTCAGTCCATAATAGATGTTTTTTTGGAAGTCTTTCCATATCTTCAAAACTTGCCTGTTCTTGGGCTGGTAATTGTTCTTTTGGTAGTAGTATATATTCTAAGTTTGGTAATACAGCAGTATCATTTAAGTTCTTTGGATATCCATTCTCAATGTCTAAATGTGAATTATTATCAGTATCGCTATAATGCTTCTTATGATGTTCATGCTGAAAATGTTGTTGATTATGTTCTCCTTTCTTTATTTTATCCGGTGTTGATGGAGATTTCTCGTTTTTATCGATATATGATTGTTGTTGTTTATTCTGTTGGTGCTGTTTCTGATTGTACGGATCATCCATAATATCATTATTTTCTGGAATGTCAACTATATTGGCAGTAAAAAGTTGTGGAAAATAACTGGGGTAGTAAAAGCCAATATATGGACTAGAAATATAGCAGTATGTATAAACTGGTGGCACCAGATGAAACATTCAAAGAATCGGAAAAAAGAGACCAATTTAATTAATAAAATAAAGCTATCACTTTAGCGTAAGATATTAACTTTCTAGTGGATCAAATACTTCAATACTTATAATTTTAGTTACTATTGGATTTAATTGGGTATTTCTCGCTATTTATACACATTTCATTAAAATGAAGGGTAGTCAAATTAAGTGTAAGTTTATAACTTCTGAAAGAAGAGCGTACATAATCCATGCGAACTGACTTTTATAGTGTCAATATGTTAAAAGGTTGATTAATATCGCATGCAGAGTGTGTCCATGCTACTGTTACATGAAATATATTACGTGTATACATATTTGTTTAGTTCCAGTAAATATAGGAAGGTTATGGATCAAAATATTACAGTATATACTTGAGTGCGAATATCTATTTCATATTGACCCTTCAGTACATTAGACTTAAAATTATAGAAATGCGTATACGGCAGCTTACTGAACTGGCTGTATGGTACCTTTATTAATTTCTTCCCGAAGCGATGCGCGGGCCTGATTGTGGGAGTTACAGAAATTTTTGTTGCTAAAATTCCAACTTATAAGGCAGAACAAACTTTTCATAAAGTATTTTCTGAGGGCTTGACTTGCCGAGACAAAAATTGCTCTGTGCAACAGCAATTACCATTCTAGAATTTGATTTTAATTTATTGTATTCAAGCTCAAGCCGAAAGAGTTCACTTCAAGAAGCAGCTTGGTTATTATTTTTTGAAAACTATTGTTTCTATTTTACTACGATATCCACAGGAGAAAAGAACATTAATTCATTTATAGTTCTTATTACACAGTAAAAACAGTATATATGAGTCATGTAAACTATTCTTACATTATTTAACAAAGAGAAAAATATCTACACACTTATCGGATGCCTTTTATTATTAAAATTTCAGCTGTTAAAGATGCTCCAATTTGCTAACTTACTAACTTACTATTTTATTTGCCACAAATAAAAATACAAATTTAAAATATTCAGTTCATAATAAATATGTAACAATACATATTAAACCTATGCATTGGATTTCTGAATTTTATCACAATAGCATATGCGAAAGCTCAGAATGCGAAAAAAAATCAATAATATTTAGGAAACAAATTCTCTAATCCCTTTTTAAAGGATGGATTCTCAAAACTTCGGAATAAAATCTCTAATTCCGGGATCAGTGCTAAGACTCTCACCAACAATCTAGATATGAGCAGATATAAGAAAATGTAATTAGGAATATTTTTCAAACTGAAATCGGAAATAAATGGCAATAGGTATACAGAAGAGATTACAAAAGATATGTATTATGGGCAGTTAAAAGTAGACTTAAATTTGGTTTAAGAGATCGGAGAAAAGTTTTGAACAAATCCTAAAAACAAATCTTTGACTATTAGTATTCTTTTATTATTGTGCTTTACTTAAATCAAAGAATTTTTTATTACTTCATCTGTCTAATTAATAGTTTTGAATCGATTTTTTTTCGGAGATTCTATTTTTCCGACACGATAATACAATTAAAAATCTGGTGGCCATGACATCACAATAATGAAACATCAGGCAGATCTTTATTATCAAAAAATTATTGGTGTCACCGGTCGTGCAGAATATACTATTTCATTTTCAATTAATAAATTTCCTAAATAGCAAATATAAAAAATTTATTAAGTTTGCATATTTGATAGACGAGTTGCTCCGATTTTTAATACAATATATATATCCATATTTAATGGTTGTTTACCAATAGACAGAAATAAAAGTGCAGCAGAAAGACAAAAAGAAAAAAATTAAGAAGAAAGTCTGGGTAAAATAAAAGGTCAAACAACAGCTATCCCTATCCCTATCCCTATCCCTATCCCTTAAATAATGAAAATTTTTCCAACCTTTTTTAACTCAAATGCATCATCTTAACACAGCCTTCTAAATCGATAATGTGAGTTTCAATATTACCCACGTGACTATGGAATATGGCATTTACATCGGTTATATATTGGTAAAATACATTCCATTGATATTCTTTGCATCATGTTTGCTGATATCTAGAAACCAATGGTTTAGGAAAATATCATCTTTAAAGAGGTCATCTGCGTCTTCATTTTGTAGAGTCAATATCCGGTATTTGACATTGCATTATATTTTCGTCGAATAATGTTGACTCATATCCATGCTTCAAGCTATCGACCAGATCACAATTGGCCGTTTAATATCTACAAATACCAATCAATGTTCTATCAACCATTTTTTCACCATTTTATAATTGCTGTTCTGTAAGTATCCACTTGTTGTTATAATAATTATTCTGCAAATCTCAAGACCATTCACATCATTTACTCCACTATCTGTAAATAAAGTTGAAGTTAATGCAGTTTTTAGTTCAGATGAAAAATATTACTATGAATCATATCACAATTATTTAGACATAGAGAAAGTGGTCCTTATTTATGGTATTTAATCTATATAAATTATGAAACCTTTAGGCTTATAGTATGACTAATTATAGTAACTGTTACTTAAATTCATTGTTCAATAATATTAAATGATATTTGTTTTACTTTAATATTTGTTTCACTAAATTTGTTTCATAGTCTTCTCATTATTCTCCTACCCATATTAATAACATTTTCCAATTACTATATCTTCATAAAATTATTTCCAATTTTTGTGAAAATTGGATTAAAAGATTGGAGATATATGTTGATTGTAGGTTAATTGTCAAAACATACACTGCATACTATAAAGTAAAGACATATTATAACATCACAAATTATGGCATAAATAATTGCAAAAATAAAATATTATTACATCGTAAAGATTAAATTTGCTATCCGGGAACTTATTTCTTATCGGTTCCGCTATCTGTTTCTACACAAATGAACTTTATAGTTATCGTTTTCGCTATTGTGTAATAACATAAATGAATTTCCATTCTATTTTCTATACTTTATATATCTTGCTTTTAGTTTCTTTTAATCGAAAATTCAATGACTAGAAACAATAAAACCCAGTAATAGTTCATAAAACTTTAGGCACACTTCATTTAGATTAGCAAATACTTCAAAGGTAAGCACTTCAATTACTCTAACGGTTAAAGACCTTTGGATGGGCTAGATAGGATGTCACGTGGAGAAGTAACCTGTACTAGTAAATATAAGTCAAGTTATTCTTTTTGTGTTATCAAACTATAACTTGCACTTAGACTGGACGCTAAGGTATGAAATATCCAGTAAAGTTAAGCCGTTCTCTGATATGGTATTCGAGATGTTTTTTATGGTTCATACCTTAAAGATTATATTTATAAACTATATTTGAAAGATTTACATGCAAATACCAGTGGTTATAAACCAATTGACTGCAAACATCTATACATTATTGATGAGAAGTGTGCCGTTACTATACGTCATTATTAAATTTCAGATTAGAGCATACATTGGAATGTATTCTGCATATGATGAAAATGCATATGGTCATATTTTCTTATTCTTGAAAGGATGAGACAATTGTCAGATGGATTTTTCGAATATACAAGAAATTGTCAATTTTTTTATGATAATATCTCTTATCAAGATCCTTAAATGATTTCTTTCAGGAAATTATATCAAACTCTCAAACAGAAAACGACATCACTTAGAAACTATATATGAATTACATCAAAATGAACGAGAAGTTTCAATTCTGATAACCAAAGTAACAACCTATTCACGATTCTGATGTCAACACTCATAGTGATACTGTTCTAGAAGATAAACATGACTTATCTGAAAATATTTTTGCTTCACCTTCCAAAATAGTGCATTTACTGAAATGAACTGATCATATCTTTGTCTACATCTAGGGATCCTCTGGATGATGTTCCCTTAATTGAAATCCATTTAGACAAAGATATAATCAGGTCATTATCAAATGATTATCTTTTTTGGAAGGTGAGTATCAATATTCTTTGAATGTCTGGTTTTACTTCTGGAGAAGTATTACTTGAAGTATGATCAGAGTCATAAGCCGATGACTCATTTTGATCAAACTCTGAACTATGAATGAAATGATATATTCATTTGATGAGTTATCATTAAGAGCGTCTGTTTCTAAATTCTCTAGATTATCACTTGATGATTCTGACGTGTTGTTCCAGTTAATGTCATCTCCTAATTTCATCAGTTAAAGGCCCAAAAGAGGGGTGTGATAGATTTCCATTGATAAAATCTTGTGGATAATTAATTGTTGATATAGGCGAGTCTGTGAATTGATCGTGATAAAGTGAATTATTTGGAAAGAATTGAATATGTCGAAGAAGCCTTTTGATAAATCACCTGTTTCAGAAATGAAAATTTATATGGCCAAAAGTATCTTCATCATATCCAAGATACATACGTATGTGAACTATTGTCTGCAATTTGTCACCGTTACTGTAAATGCCGGCGGCTGATTGGCCTACATCCTCTTTTATTTACAGGAGAGTCTTTCAAAATTGTATACCTTATTTCTGCCATAGGTACCTATACATAACAGCATCAGGGCAAAATTGAGGTGGAACTTTAGCAGAATGCAATATATTCTGCGATTGTTGAAAATTATAATTTGATTTGTTCTGCATTTTCTTTGAAGTACGAGTGTTGCCTTAAGTATAATTATGTTCTGTATCTTTTTTTGTAAAGAACTCTGACTTATTGTTTGTAATATACTCTGTACCTTTATCTGTGAAAAATTCTAAAACTTGATTTGGATAGAATTGATTGTTTACCCTGTTCACAGAATATTTTACTTTATCATGCACTTACATTTTGTGATGCATCAAATAAACTCTGGTAAAATCAGTGAATTCATATTTGAAAAAATGAAATATTTATGATCATTCTTGTAATAAAGACTCAGATAAAACTTAAATCAAGTAATAGTATATTTCAGCTATAAAAATGTATAAAAGATCTCTCTTCCTTTCAGGGAGATAAAACAGTAATTATATGTAAAATATAAAAAAAGCGGATACGCGAGCATTTATAGATGAAGTCAAAATTGATCCAATTTAGTTTGGGATCAGAATATTGATTAATTTTGTTTCAAGTCACTATTCAACAAATGGTATGACAATAATTATTTTATCCTATACGACTACTTCATCCTATATCGGTAATTATCATAAACTTATATGGCTAATAATTAATTGTTAGTTGCTTTGTTTAATAACAAAACAGAATGACGTAAACCGTAATTCAATAATAAGAACACAACTATGAAATTAATATCCCAATAAAGCATATTTTTTCTGTTGGTCTCAGCAATATATATTAGAGATATAGGATTTTATATTGGAATCCTACATCTCCGCCAGTAGGGTGAGAGGTTATATGTTTTTTAATTTGAGGTTTATCGACAACTATTTATAGTATTAATTGATAATTTTATAAAAACTATTTAAGTTATAAATTAAATAAATAAAAACCATGTCCTATTTATGTTATTCTAATTATAAAATTATTATTCATTAGTACAGACCTTTCATCCATATGATCGGTTGTTTTACCTTTATTAATATTCTCTTATCTTGATAAGCTATCTTGATACACTATCTTGATAAGATTATCATCTCGGTTATCATTACCTATTAATTTAATCTAGACTTATCCATTAATTCTAGACTTCAACTATTCAATCATTTGCTATTATCATACTTTTCAAAATTTAACATAATTTTCACAATATGTAATCATCTACTTCCAACAAGCATATATGGTGATTAGCTTGACCCTCACAGGATAATCGGTTACAGATGTGGTTCTGTAAATAGATAAGAAAAATACTTACTATTGGTGGTATGTAAAGTAACCGATGGATTTAACTCAGAAAGAATAGATAATAGATAATAACAAATATAATATATTGATATATATTTTTATATAAAAGATTTCCCCGAAAGGAAAAAAGAAAAAAGTTGTAAATAAGAAAGAAATAAAGGTGGGAATATCATAGCTTATATACACGGTTAAATGAAATTATCTTCGTCCATTTGATAATAACTTAATATCCAATTAAATGTCTATATTTCTTTTAACCAATTAATCGTCATTAACCAGGTGCTGGAACCTGGAGAAGTTTCCTTTCTTAGTTAATTACTCCGATGTTTATGCTGGTATTAATTAAGAAAGGAAATTTCTCCAGGTTCCAACATATTAAAATAACAATGATATGGCTTAAAATTATATTATCTCAATAACCTGTGAATTAATAAATTAATGACATAATTTATTAGAACATTAAGGATTTTGCATCGAAACCCCACATCTCAACCAGTAGCGTGACAGACTATTTGTAATCCTCAATACCTAAATAAATAAGTATGAGGATTAAGTTAATCCCACAGGATGATCGGTTACAGATGTGGTTCTGTAAATAGATAAGAAAAATACTTACTATTGGTGGTGTGTAAAGTAACCGATGGATTTAACTCAGAAAGAATAGATAATAGATGATAACAAATATAATATATTGATATATATTTTTATATAAAAGATCTCCCCGAAAGGAAAGAAGTAAAAGGTTGTAAATAAGAAAGAAATAAAAGTGGGAATAGCATAGCTTATATACATGGTTAAATGAAATTATCCACATTGATTTTCTTATAACTTAATATCCAGTTGAATGTTTCTAATCCTTTTAACCAATTAATTAATAATAACTATGTGTACTTATCGGACATTATTTATCGGATTTTATTTTCAGTGTATGTGCATACTAAAATAACAATGATATAGCTTGAAATTATATTATTTCAGTAACCTGTGAAGTAATAAATTAGTGACATAATTTTCACAGGTTCCAACATAATTTTCACAGGTTCTAACAGGTTCCAACATCCAGGAAGTTAACCCGTCCTTTGATAGAAGGTATTATTTTGATAAGGCTAACTTCTAGTTTAAGTATCTTTAAGTAAATGTTGATTTGCTATATCCTCACCTATGGTCCCTTGGCCCAGTTGGTTAAGGCATCGTGCTAATAACGCGGGGATCAGCAGTTCGATCCTGCTAGGGACCATAATCTTTTTTGTCTAAGATGTAAGGTCTTATTTTTTGCATAATATCCAATTAAATAAATGTAGCTATAAAAATTATTATATTCCTCTTCCTTTAGGAGGCAGTTAGGTTGTATAAATTTGCTTTACCTTCACAGAATCACATCTGTAACTGAACTGTGAGCGGAAGCTATTTTCTTTAAATTTCTTCCATTATACAAGGGTAGGATATTATGTAAGTAAGCTACTGCTCTACTGATAGTGATGTGTGACTTCAATGAAAAGTCTTTAATGTCCTGTTGGAACCTGGAGAAATTCCTTTCTTAGTTAATTACTCCGATGTTTATGCTGGTATTAATTAAAGCCATTCCACCATGCATAACTCCTTTAAATGGAGCCAATGAAATCAAAGAAGTTGAAGCGAATAATAATTTATATACAGTCTAAGTGCAAGTTATTACTTAACAACAACATAAGTATAATCTTGACTTATATCTACTATACAGGATGATTTGTCACTATGACATCCTGCCTAGACTTTGTTAAAGGGTCTTATTGGTAAGATAAGAACAACTTACTTACCGTGTGTGTTAGATAATGCAACTAACAGTCTTATAAACTATTACTTAGTTGTATTATAATATAATAATATGAATGTTCAATTAAAAGAAACTAAAAAATAAAGTATAAAAAAATACAGGAAACAAAATGGGGATTTTCCCATATTTATATCAACAGTTTACACAATATCAAACATTAAAATGATTTACCGTGGGTGCGATGGATTTAACCACCGTAACGATAATAAAATTATTTCTTGGATCACAAACCTTAATATTGATTATGTTATAATATTATGTTCTTGTAATTATATATGCCATAGAATATAATTGATGTCATAATATGTCGATACTTAGTAACAAGCAATTTATGTTCTGACATGATATTTATTAGTATTTACTTTCTATTCTGTCTGGTCTACTCATCGGTTACACTATACACCACCAATATTAAATATTATTTTATCTATTTACAGAACCGCATTTTTAACTTAACTTCCTATGAGATTAAAATAATCCTCATCCTTGTTTAAATAGAAATTGAGGATTACACATAGTCTGTCACGCTACTGGTTAAGATGTGGGGTCTCGATCCAAAATCTTTAATATATAATATATATGATTACAAGAACATAATATTATTACATAATCAATATTAAGGTTTGTGATCCAAGAAATAATTTTATTATCGTTACGGTGGTTAAATCCATCGCACCCACGGTAAATCATTTTAATGTTTGATATTGTGTAAACTGTTGATATAAATATGGGAAAATCCCCATTTTGTTTCCTGTATTTTTTATACTTTATTTTTAGTTTCTTTTAATTGAACATTCATATTATTATATTATAATACAACTAAGTAATAGTTTATAAGACTGTTAGTTGCATTATCTAACACACACGGTAAGTAAGTTGTTCTTATCTTACCAATAAGACCCTTTAACAAAGTCTAGGCAGGATGTCATAGTGACAAATCATCCTGTATAGTAGATATAAGTCAAGATTATACTTATGTTGTTGTTAAGTAATAACTTGCACTTATACTGTACCTAAATGTAATGAGACATCCAGGAAGCTAACCAGTCCTGTGATTCTGTGGTATACATAATACATTCAAAGTATGTGTATTATTCAAAGCTAAATTATGCACAATTATACTCAAAAAAAAATTAAGTCTAATATATCTGAGGACGGTTAGCATTCCTGGATATCTCCTACCTTAAGCACAGTTATATGTTAACCAGTACAGGTAGACGTGCCACGTGGTATCTCCTCTAGCCTGATTAAAGGTTTTGAACAGTAAGATGAGAACAAGATACTTACAGTTTTATTAGGACATAAAGGATATTATATTGAAATCCCACATCTCCGCCAGTAGGGTGAGAGGTTATATGTAATCATCTATTTCCAACAAGCATATACGATGATTAGCATAACCCTCACAGGAGGAACGGTTACGGATGTGGTCCTGAAGATAGATAAGTGTTATACTTACTATTAATGGTTTGTAACCGTATTTAACTCAGATGTAATATAAATATAAGAACAAGATATAATGAAATTGTATTTAATTTTTTTTTATATAAAAGATCTCTTACTAAGAGAAAAGAGAAAGGTAGTAAAACAAGTAGAAACTAAAAAGTAGGAAAAGGTTGTTTATATAGCTATTTCGAATTCAATTGTAATTAATTGTGATTGTACATTTTTATTCTAGACAAACTCATAATGACCAATTAAATGGATGTAGCTATATATAAATTATTATTGGCTCTAACTTCTTTGATTTCATTGGCTCCATCTAAAGGAGTTATGCATAGTGGAATGGCTTTAATTAATACCAGCATAAACATCGGAGTAATTAACTAAGACAGGAAATTTCTCCAGGTTCCAACAAGTTTGTTAAATAGCTAAATTGGTTGTTTGTAGTGTGACTAAATGTAATGAACTATTACTCGGTTGTATTATTTATAATATTGGAATCATCCATTAAAAAAAACTAATTATATATACCGAATATAAAAATAGTGGAATATTCCATGAACTTATACAGAATCTCCATTTTGATATTTACGAGAATGCTTTATAACTATCCAACCACAACCATAGTCTACTATTCAACACATTGGTGATTTATCTAATTTTATGTTCTTGGAATTACTTCTACATGGAACAAAGTTTATTGACACTATTAAATTTAGATTATGATATGCATCTATGTTCTGACATAATAGCAATTTAAATTATTTTATAGTTTCTTTTCCTTTCGAGATTCATTCACTTTTATTGACTTTTACAATTGCTGTTTCTTCTTATCTTTTTTGTAATGTCAATTAATTGTGTTTTTGTATTAAGAGTCAACAAAAAAATATTGCGACCAGGGAGAGGATTGAACTCTCGATCTTGCGATTAACAGTCGCACGCCTTAACCAGCTTGGCCACCCGGTCGAATCATAATCTGTAACGAACCCTTCCGAAGTCATCATAGATAAATCTTAGAGTTACTAGAAGTCATCCAGAGTCACCCAGAGTATTAGAACATTAAGGATTTTGCATCGAAATGTGTTGGAACTTATTAGGACATAAAGGATATTATATTGAAATCCCACATCTCCGCCAGTAGGGTGAGAGGTTATATGTAATCATCTATTTCCAACAAGCATATACGATGATTAGCATAACCCTCACAGGAGGAACGGTTACGGATGTGGTCCTGAAGATAGATAAGTGTTATACTTACTATTAATGGTTTGTAACCGTATTTAACTCAGATGTAATATAAATATAAGAACAAGATATAATGAAATTGTATTTAATTTTTTTTATATATAAAAGATCTCTTACTAAGAGAAAAGAGAAAGGTAGTAAAACAAGTAGAAACTAAAAAGTAGGAAAAGGTTGTTTATATAGCTATTTCGATTTCAATTGTAATTAATTGTGATTGTACATTTTTGTTCTAGACAAACTCATAATGACCAATTAAATGGATGTAGCAATATATAAATTATTATTGGCTCTAACTTCTTTGATTTCATTGGCTCCATCTAAAGGAGTTATGCATAGTGGAATGGCTTTAATTAATACCAGCATAAACATCGGAGTAATTAACTAAGAAAGGAAATTTCTCCAGGTTCCAACAGAACTTGTGAAAATTATGTCACTAATTTATTACTTCACAGGTTACTGATATTAGAACATTAAGGATTTTGCATCGAAACCCCACATCTCAACCAGTAGCGTGACAGACTATTTGTAATCCTCAATACCTAAATAAATAAGTATGAGGATTAAGTTAATCCCACAGGATGATCGGTTACAGATGTGGTTCTGTAAATAGATAAGAAAAAATACTTACTATTGGTGGTGTGTAAAAGTAACCGATGGATTTTAACTCAGAAAGAATAGATAATAGATGATAACAAATATAATATATTGATATATATTTTTATATAAAAGATCTCCCCGAAAGGAAAGAAGTAAAAGGTTGTAAATAAGAAAGAAATAAAAGTGGGAATGGCATAGCTTATATACATGGTTAAATGAAGTTATCCACATTGATTTTCTTATAACTTAATATCCAGTTGAATGTTTCTAATCCTTTTAACCAATTAATTAATAATAACTATGTGTACTTATCGGACATTATTTATCGGATTTTATTTTCAGTGTATGTGCATATTAAAATAACAATGATATAGCTTGAAATTATATTATCTCAGTAACCTGTGAAGTAATAAATTAGTGACATAATTTTCACAGGTTCCAACAACTGAGATAATATAATTTCAAGCTATATCATTGTTATTTTATATTAGGACATAAAGGATTTTATATTGAAATCCCACATCTCCGCCAGTAGTATTAGAACATTAAGGATTTTGCATCGAAACCCCACATCTCAACCAGTAGCGTGACAGACTATTTGTAATCCTCAATACCTAAATAAATAAGTATGAGGATTAAGTTAATCTCACAGGTTGATCGGTTACAGATGTGGTTCTGTAAATAGATAAGAAAAAATACTTACTATTGGTGGTGTGTAAAAGTAACCGATGGATTTAACTCAGAAAGAATAGATAATAGATGATAACAAATATAATATATTGATATATATTTTTATATAAAAGATCTCCCCGAAAGGAAAGAAGTAAAAGGTTGTAAATAAGAAAGAAATAAAAGTGGGAATGGCATAGCTTATATACATGGTTAAATGAAGTTATCCACATTGATTTTCTTATAACTTAATATCCAGTTGAATGTTTCTAATCCTTTTTAACCAATTAATTAATAATAACTATGTGTACTTATCGGACATTATTTATCGGATTTTATTTTCAGTGTATGTGCATATTAAAATAACAATGATATAGCTTGAAATTATATTATCTCAGTAACCTGTGAAGTAATAAATTAGTGACATAATTTTCACAGGTTCCAACAAGTAGGGTGAGAGGTTATATGTAATCATCTATTTCCAACAAGCATATACGATGATTAGCATAACCCTCACAGGAGGAACGGTTACGGATGTGGTCCTGAAGATAGATAAGTGTTATACTTACTATTAATGGTTTGTAACCGTATTTAACTCAGATGTAATATAAATGTAAGAACAAGATATAATGAAATTGTATTTAATTTTTTTATATAAAAGATCTCCCCCCAAGAGAAAAGAAAAAGGTAGTAAAACAAGTAGAATCTAAAAAGTAGGAAAAGGTTGTTTATATAGCTATTTCGAATTCAATTGTAATTAATTGTGATTGTACATTTTTATTCTAGACAAACTCATAATGACCAATTAAATGGATGTAGCAATATATAAATTATTATTGGCTCTAACTTCTTTGATTTCATTGGCTCCATCTAAAGGAGTTATGCATAGTGGAATGGCTTTAATTAATACCAGCATAAACATCGGAGTAATTAACTAAGAAAGGAAATTTCTCCAGGTTCCAACACACCCTCTTGATTTAAGACTTATCAATGTAATCAAATAAAGCACTCTTAATGAATTTTATCACTTTGCTTTCAACAGGTTTCGTAAGTACATCTGCCAAGTGAAGTTCTGAAGCAATGTGTTTAACATCAAATAATCTGAATTCATGATATTGTTGAATAAGCATTTTATACCTTATCATGTAGTGTTTCGAGCTCGATGAAAAACTACAATTGATTATGTGAAAATTATGTTAAATTTTGAAAAGTATGATAATAGCAAATGTTGAATAGTTGAAGTCTAGAATTAATGGATAAGTAAGTCTAGATTAAATTAATAGGTAATGATAAGCGAGATGATAGCTTATCAAGATAATGTATTAGATAGCTTATCGAGATAGCTTATCAAGATAGCTTATCAAGATAAGAGATTATTAATAAAGGTAAAACAACCGATCATATTGATGAAAGGTCTGTACTGATGAATAATAATTTTATAATTAGAATAACATAAATAGAACACAGTTTCTATTTATTTAATTTATAACTTAAATAGTTTTTATAAAATTATCAATTAAAATACAAGATAGTTGAATACCTAATTTAGTATAAATCATATTAAATAACTTCTAATTAAAACAGATTATAGTATCTATTGCTGATTGATTATCTATGAATAATATAGGTTTATGTTCCACAATATCTTTATTACCGAAGTATTTCAACAGTTCTATGATCCAAGTGAGTTCATTTACAGCATTAACAGCAGCTTGTAATTCGGCCTGTGTCGATGATTGACAAACCAAAGGAGTATATTTTGAATTCCATGATATAATATCTCCATTAATTTTATATAAATAACCAGTCATCGATCTTCTAGTAGTTGGCTCTTGAGCATAGTCACTATCGCAATAACATTCAACAATATTTGTGGTACCATCAGAATGACCATAAGATAATTTGATAAATTTTGTGTCATTTAAATAATTCACAACACGATTTATTTGCTTGAATAAAATTTTATGCGGATAAGTAGCAAAACGAGAATTTATAGCGTATGTAATATCTGGTCTAGTCATTAATGAAATATATAATAACGAACCGATAAGTTGTCTATAATTTGTAGTAGCTAATTTTAATTCTTTTTCAGATAATATTAATTTGCTTTGAATTGGGTCAAAGTAGAAACCAGATGTTAAAGGTGTAGATGGTTTTCTTTTAGTAATATGAATGTTTAACTCAGATATCAGTTTCTCAATGTATGTGAATTGGCTTAATTCTATTTTATTGACTTTACCAGATTAAGTTTTATGTATCTTCATATCCATGCCTAAAAAGTGTTGATAGCCTTCATGATTGGGTTCTATTAATTTAACCTCATATTCTGAATTGAGTTTTGTAAGAAGCTTCGTTAAAGTTGAGTTTGATTTAGCAATAATAGCCATAATCGGCCGGATTGTTTAAGACCATATAAGGCTTTTTGTAACCGGTAAAGCACCCTCTTGCCAGATGGACATTTGGATGTCGAAAGTCCTTGAGGTGTTTGAATGTACATCGTGGTATCTAATGGAGAGTTGAGACAAGCCGTCTTAATATCAATCTGTTGAAAGTACCAGTGACGAGATGCACATGTGGATAGGATTAATCTAGCAATATCAGGACGTAATGTCGGAGAGTATGTCAGATTAAAGGTGTCATGAGATTGTTGATCTCCTCGGGCCACTAGTCGAGCCTTGAAAGTACCATCTGTCTTGATTGTAAAAACCCATTGAGTAGTAACCGTAAATTTTTGATATTCATCTTTGTAAGTGGATTCAGAAACAGTAATTGGTGTTGGAGACCATGTACCAAGTGTTGCATGAGATTTTAACTCGGATTGTATAGCAGAGATCCATTTAGCAGCATGAGTACCTGTGACGGCAGCACGGTATGATTTGGGTATGGGGATAATATTGACATGATTGATGGTAATGGAGAAATAATTGGCCAGACGTGGTGCAATATAAGCACGTTTAAGAGGTTTCGGGTCAACAACAATATCGTCACGACGTTTTCGTTTGAGTCTCCGTGGTGGAAAGCTCTGGAATTTCTTGTTAAGAAATGTTGTTGGTTCTTCTGGGGGACTAGTTGCTGGTGAAGATGGTGCATCGATGGATGAATTGGTAGGGGCGCCTTTACCAAATTCAACGAACTCAGTATCGGGTAAAGAGTCGAATTTTCTAGGGACAAATTCTACAGTTAGTAGATTGGGAGAAGGGTCCTGGAGATCTGGTTTGTCCAAAGAAGAATTACCAACGGTGGGTTCAGCAGCAGTAAGAAGAGTAGATGAAGAATCAACAGTAGAAGTAGAAATTGGAATATGATTATCTGTTTCTTGTTCAGGACCAAGTGTGGCACAAGCAGCAGTATCACTTGGTTCATCATCAGAATCATCAGTAAATGGTCGAATAGTCATCTATGGGTAATTCATTGGTCGGTTTTGCATTCTGCGAATATTCGACAGCGTTATCTGTGGGTGATTCATTTTTGTCATCAATGATATAATTGGATAAGGGAACATCATCATCTGAAGATGAATCTGATTCACTAGTATTTGGTGGGATAGAAATATTGGACGAAGTTTGTGACAATGATTGAGATGATGGTTCTGCGAGTGATGTAGAAATGGTTTTATCTGATACGTGATTGTTTTCATTATGAGCAGTAGATGAATCTTCGATTGAGTTTGGCAAGGGTGATGAATCATCAAGTGGCTCGTTATCAGATATAGAGTCGATGGTCATGTCAGACTCGTCTGATTCATATTCGTAATCTAAATCTGTGGAAGAATGTGATGAAGGAAAATCATCATCATGTTGGTCTGGTATTAAAGATGGAGGTTGGGTAAGATATTGATTTGAATCCAATGAATGATCAAATGGGAATTGAGTATAAAGTGGATTCTGTGGAAAAAACTTGACATGTCTCGTATATTCATAAAAACCTTCGGATAAATTACCAACTTTGTTAGGAACATAAACAATATGTCCATAAGTATCGTGATCATAACCTAAGTATACACCAATGTGAGCACGAGTATCGATTTTATCATAGTCAACATCCGGTGGAATAGTAACTGCACATTTTTCACCGAAAATATGGACCTTTTTTGTATTCAGAGGTTTGTATCCTAGATAACCAGCTGGTGAATTCTTGATATCCTTACGATAAACATAGTTTCGTAAATAACAACTGTAGAGGATGGCATCTGCCCAAAATTGAGATGGCAGACGTCCTGCATGAAGCATTGTACGACAATCATTAAATAGAGTTAGATTTAAACGTTCTGCATTTCCATTTGAAGCAGGTGTATAGGCAGAAGTAAAATGATGTTCAATACCTTTGTCATTGAAAAATGATGTAACATTATTATTGATGTATTCACGTCCATTGTCTGAAAAGAATTCTAAAATTTTATGAGGTGCAAATTGTTGGTGCACCCAATTCACAAAAAATGAATATTTTATCATATGTCTCGGATTTCTTTTTCATGAGTTGAACAACTGTATAACCAGTATAAGCACATCGAAATGTAATAAAACATTTATGGTCATTTTTCTTAACATATTTAGCATTGACTTCAGAAACATCACTATAAACTTTTAGCAAATGGTTTATCAACAACATATGGAGAGCGAGAAGAAGTAACAGCGTTAGCTCTTTTAGCTTTTCCTAGCATGCAATCAACACATCCTTCATTGTTTAAAACATTTTTCAAGTCGGAAGTGTCAGATTTGTCAGCAATGATAGTTCCATGTGATATGGAATCGAGCAAATATTTGCAATTAACATGGCCGAAACGTTGATGCAGATTGTTAACTTTGATATTTAATGAGTGCTGGCTTAAAAAGAAAGAATTTGAACGGTATTTGAGTCAGTTTTTCATTAACCACAAGTGGAATCCTATTATTTTTGTATTCCAGATATTTTGACCTTGGATTAACTTTGTAATCAATTAAATATTTGATACCAGCTTCTAGCAAATCTTCTTCACTTAATATGGTTAAGGAAGATTGCTCAACAAGAAAAGTTGGTATGGGTAACGATTCTTTTCCAAAAATTTAGCATTAAATAACCTTGACCAAGAATACGTCCAGTATTACCTAAACATGTATCAATTTGTGAAATGGAATCGACAGGAGAATCAGAGAATTTAACATAATTGTGTAATAAATTTCTTTGATTAGTGATACTTGCATTTGAACCAGAATCAACAATTGCTGGTACAAAGCCTCCCTTCAGAACAAATGGATTTTGTTTGTTTACCCTTTTTACCATTCTTAGAAAGTTGTAACTTGATATTATTAGTCTTTACCCTAGATTTATTTGTGAACTCCTTTCTTGAATCAATTTGGGGGGACAACGACTTGTGTGATTCAGAAAAATTGTTTTTAATACCATATTTGTTTTTGGATCTCTGATGATTACTCTTCTTAGTATCATCAGAGTGTCTCAGTTTTGTTCTTATTAATTTATGTTCAAGATTTAGTTCTGCTTCAAATTGAGAAATTGACTTAAAAAAATAGTCGGGATCTGGGTCTTCCCTATAATCATCATAATGTTTAGATATAAAACTTTGATAAGAGTGACCAAGGTTGGAGAATAAAATTCCGGCAATAATATGTTCGGAAATATTAAGATTAGCAGCATTAATCTGTTCGACAATGATATGAACCTTCATGAAATATTCATCAATATCCAAGATATTAATTCCGAGTTTAAGGTTGGAGATATATTTCTTAAACTCATCTTCCTTGGGTTCATTACCAACAACACGTTCTTTAATCAGCAATATGATTTGGGTAGCACTTAGTTGGTTTTCCTTTGATTTAATTAAGTTACCATCAATGATTGAATGGAAACTTGGAGATACAGAGCGTCTAATAATTCCAATGACATCGTCTTCTTGATCAGTAGTCATCTTGAAAGACCTGTTTCCTTTTTCAACATTTTCAACATAAGCTTCAAAATCATGATTGATTAGAATTCGTTTGATTGCAATCCAGAATGAATAATAACCCATGAAATTAGCATAATCCTTTTTTTCCAATGTCGGAACTTGTTTCAACTCTTTAGTTAGTTTAGATTCAAAACCTAATTCACCAAAGTATTTCCATGTTTTCATGAACACGTCAAACTTAACCTTTTCAGATTCCCGCATTTCCTCATTTTCTAATTTTAAGCGATTAATAGCTTCAGTCAATTCCTTAATTGTTGTGTCGTTGATTTCGTTTTTAGCAGACTGTTTTAATTAGAAGTTATTTAATATGATTTATACTAAATTAGGTATTCAACTATCTTGTATTTTAATTGATAATTTTATAAAAACTATTTAAGTTATAAATTAAATAAATAGAAACTGTGTTCTATTTATGTTATTCTAATTATAAAATTATTATTCATCAGTACAGACCTTTCATCAATATGATCGGTTGTTTTACCTTTATTAATAATCTCTTATCTTGATAAGCTATCTTGATAAGCTATCTCGATAAGCTATCTAATACATTATCTTGATAAGCTATCATCTCGCTTATCATTACCTATTAATTTAATCTAGACTTACTTATCCATTAATTCTAGACTTCAACTATTCAACATTTGCTATTATCATACTTTTCAAAATTTAACATAATTTTCACACAGACATGTTATGAACTATAAATAATATATTTATGTTAGTCTCTGAGTTCGGACTCTTTAAAATAAAATTCTCCCAGTATGGGTGCCATATTAGGACATAAAGGATTTTATATTGAAATCCCACATATCCGCCAGTAGGGTGAGAGGTTATATGTAATCTGTGAAAATTAGTTTTAATTTTACTGATTATGGTAATTAGAAATGTTGTTAATACAGGATAAATTGTTATAGAATTATCAAGAAGATTCTAGAATAAGAAAAAGTAATCAATGAATGATGTTGATATAGAATGGATTATCACAGAATGATAAAGAATATTCTAGAATGATATTAAGGGTTCTAGAATCAGTAAAACTAGTGATTCTATTGATCAACAACAATATATAATTTATGTAAATTAAAGAACATAAATAGAGCTAAGTTTCTCTTTGTTTTATTTATAGTTAAATAGTTTTATAAAATTATCAATTAGAATACAAGAAAGTTGAACACCTTATAATTAAATCTTAGGATAAAAAACCTCTAATTAAAATATAATCATCTATTTCCAACAAGCATACACGATGATTAGCATAACCCTCACAGGAGGAACGGTTACGGATGTGGTCCTGAAGATAGATAAGTGTTATACTTACTATTAATGGTTTGTAACCGTATTTAACTCAGATGTAATATAAATGTAAGAACAAGATATAATGAAATTGTATTTAATTTTTTTTATACAAAAGATCTCTTACCAAGAGAAAAGAGAAAGGTAGTAAAACAAGTAGAAACTAAAAAGTAGGAAAAGGTTGTTTATATAGCTATTTCGATTTCAATTGTAATTAATTGTGATTGTACATTTTTGTTCTAGACAAACTCATAATGACCAATTAAATGGATGTAGCAATATATAAATTATTATTGGCTCTAACTTCTTTGATTCCATTGGCTCCATCTAAAGGAGTTATGCATAGTGGAATGGCTTTAATTAATACCAGCATAAAGATCGGAGTAATTAACTAAGAAAGGAAATTTCTCAGGTTCCAACACTTTTTCTTATTCTAGAATCTTCTTGATAATTCTATAACAATTTATCCTGTATTAACAACATTTCTAATTACCATAATCAGTAAAATTAAAACTAATTTTCACAAATTTATGTTCTGACAAAGTCAAAAGAGACAAAGAGAAACTTAGTCCTATTGATGCTATAAAACAAAATTGCTGTCATAATATGTCTCTTAACTCGTGATATAAATTTATGCTTTTACAACAGCGGCAAGGCTCGCTAAAAATTTGTTCTTCCCTCTTTAGCTCAGTTGGAAGAGCATAAGACTGTAATGTAATTTGATATCTTAGGGTCTCCGGTTCGATCCCGGAAGGAGGGAATCCAAATTTATTGGCAACTTGTCCGAGTGGTTAAGGAGAAAGATTAGAAATCTTTTGGGCTTTGCCCGCGCAGGTTCGAATCCTGCAGTTGTCGGGTTTAATTATATTTTTGCATTGAATAAATGAATCTATTCGTTTTTGTGTTAATTTGCTGTTAACAAGTAGGCATATTTTTCCTACCTTTATGTCTTTTTTGTTTTAAAATCTTTTACTTCCTTCTGTCGAAACATAGGTTGTATATCATAACTAAAAGTGGTTATGACTTTAATTTTGTTGCCGGTCAACTAATTGATATCATAATCTAAATTTAATAGTGTCAATAATTTTATTCCATGCAGAATTAATTCCAAGAACATAAAATCCGATAAATCACGTATGTGTTGAATAGTAGAGTATGCTTGTGGTTGGATAGTTATTAAGCATTCTCGTAAATATCAAAATGGAGATTTTGTATAAGTTCATGGAATATTCACTTATTTTTATATCTGATATTAATTAGTTTTTTTTAATGAAGGATTCCAATATATAAATAATACAACCGAGTAATAGTTCATTACATTTAGTCACACTACAAACAACCAATTTAGTTATTTAACAAACATTAAGTATCTTGTTCTCATCTTACTGTTCAAGACCTTTAATCAGGCTGAAAAATATACCACGTGGCAAGTCTACCTGTAATAATTAACGTTTTTAATTATATCTATGAAATTTACATAATTTTCACAATTTTCCCTTCTTGTTCATAGTTTTAATCTTTATTTTCATTGCTTCTAGAGTAAAAAGTTTACGCTATTTTTTATGCTTTTTAATAATATTATAAATTAAACTGATGAAATAATCTGCTGGATTAAAGAAAAGAATTACATTCCAATTGCTTATAGTAAATCTTAATTATTCAACTGCCTATAAACAGGAGATATATCCTCATATTGAGCAATACATTCAATTTCGACTTTTATATCTGGATTTGGAAAACCCACAATAACACATGAACGACATGGTTTCGAAGTAAAATATTTATAATAAACTTCGTTAACTTCTGTAATATATTTCCCATCACTGATGAAAACTAAAACTTTTAAAACTTTATTGAGCGAAGAACCACTTACCTTTAGAACTGTTTCTATGTTCTTAATTGCATTTTCTGTTTGTATTTTAACTCCCTCTGGCAGCTTGCCTAATTTATCAACACCAATATTACCAGAGGTAAAGACATGACCATTACTCTTATAAGCGGGGGAATTTTGACCACCCTTTTTACTTAGTTGTTCCCAGGTAACTTGATCAATCATTTTAATGTTAGCTTTCAAAGTAGCAAGAATAGAAAAAAAAAATAAAGTGCTTGCTTATTATCAGGTATTTATATTTCAACACTGGTAAATCAAGCGTAGATTTCCGCCTATTCACAAGGAGAATTCATTGAAGTCATTATCGGCGCTTTTACCTGATATAATCGAATAAAATTGCAAGATTATGTTCAACAACCAAATATTGAGGAATTTCGATTCACCCGATATTAATATGAAAATAGAAAATCATTTTGTTGGAGAACGCTTTGTAGATCTGTTCCTCGACCATGGAGAAGTAAAACATCAATTAAAAGATAAACATAACTATAAATTTTTCAAAACGTAGAAGTGCTTTTTTTCAGTTAATTCTCCTCCTGATAATCTTCCCCCTAAGCTCAAATTTGAAGATGAGTACTAAAATATAAACTGAAATTAGACAATGAAAGAAATATTCTTTATTAAGATATTACAGCTATGTTTTCACTATTGATTTATTTTCTGACGCCGTATCTTCGTTCTGTTTTCTTAAGAAAAACAATGAATGATAATCATTTTTCTATCCAAGTTTGTGTTAATGGCCGTTGTCGGGTTAAAAAACAAATAAGTAAAAATAATTAGTGGTCCATTATTTTATGTGAATAATGACTTGAGTCAAAATTATAAAAGCCTACTGTTTTACCAAAGATTCATCAAAATTTAATTTTGTATGTAATTCGCTTTTCGATCTTTTTACATTTCATATATAAGGTATAACTTTATCTTTGAGCAAGAATATATCTTATATAGGTTTTTATAACTAAATATAATTTATATTTCATTTAAGCTGTTTCTGACTCTTTCTTCATTACTTCATTCATCTTTTTTGTAATGTATGTAATATTTTGATTACTTGTAGCCGAATTGTCTATGGTAGCCATTTGCTTTCATTTTCTTTGGAACCAACCGACAATTATGTCATTAAGTAATGATTCCGAGGTATAATCACTTTACTCCACATTATTGTTTTATGATATTCATATTCCCTCCACCCCCCTCTCCCGCTACGGAATTAAATTATTTAAATTCAATTAATTGGTTACCAAGTGTAGCAATATTTTGCTGGATATCGTGATATTGTCTGGTTTTATTTTTTTATAATCAAAATAAATTTAGAATAGCTACATATAAACCATGTCTCCCTTACTTTTGTCTTCTTTTTTTTTACTATCTTTTCCTTTTCTTTTTCCTTTTCCTTTTCCTTTTAATCAAGTTACAGTTCATAATGTTACACTCGCATTTCATTTCGATAGCTATTATTAATAACGGTAAGTAGTTTGTTTTTAATTTAACTATTAAGTCCTGGCAAATATAACTTGGCAATCAACTTGTACTGGTAAATAAAATAAGATATTTTGTGAAAATTAAATATAATGTTACAGGAGAGTAGTTATTAGAAAGCGTTATTAATAGAACAAATCAAATGCCTCAATAACAATGGTAAATAATAACATAATCAAAACATATACATGGTTGAGTAAAATTATTCCCATTCAGTTGATAATAACTCAATATCCAATTAAATGTTTGTAAGTTTTATAAGCAATTAACTTGGATTGAATATTTTACGTAAGATTTTATCTTAAGAAGATGCATAACATAATAGAGCATAAAGTGTTTTACATCAAAACCACACATCTCCGCCAGTAGGGTGAGAGGTTATATGTAATCATCTACTTCCAACAAGCATACAGTATGGTTAGCATAACCCTCACAGGAGGAACGGTTACGGATGTGGTCCCGAAGATAGATAAGTTTATACTTACTATTGATGGTTTGTAACCGGTTTAACTCAGAAGTAATATATATAAGAACAAAGGATAATTAAAATTGTATTCAATTTTTTATATAAAAGATCTCTTTGCTCAGAGAAAAGAGAAAAGTAGTAAAACAAGTAAAAACTAAAAAGTAGGAAAAGGTTGTTTATATAGCTATTTCGAGTTCAATTGTAATTAATTGAGATTGTACATTTTCATTCTAGACAAACTCATAATGACCAATTAAATGAATGTAGCTATATATAAATTATTATTGGCTCTAGCTTCTTTGATTTCATTGGCTCCATCTAAAGGAATTATGCATAGAGGAATGGCTTCAATTAATATCAGCATAAATGTCAGAACATAAATTATATATCATCAGTTAATAGACATATTATGTCACAAATTTTGTTCTATGGCATAAATAATCACAAGAACTTAATATTATTACATCATATTGATTACAGTTATCAAATATATTCATTTAATTATTAGTGACGTAGTAACTGCATTATATTGTCGTCACTACAAATGAGCTTATCTATTGTTATCAATTAGCTTATCTCTGTTGTTTATCAGTGTCGTCACAAATTAGATTTATAGTTATTGTGGAAATTTATTGTCTATAAGAATAGACCAATATCCACTTTATTTTGTATATTTTATATACTTTATTTTTAGTTTCTTTTAATTGAGGATTCATTATTTAAAATAATACTACAAAGTAATAGTTCATAAGACTTTAGCCACACTTCATTTTAATTAGCTAATACCAACAACGGTAAGTACTGTTATTTTGTTAACGGTTTAAGACTTCTAACGAGACTAGAGGAGATGTCACATGACAAGTCTACCTGTACTGGCTTACATACAACCGTGCTTAAGGTAGGAGATATCCAGGAAGCTAACCCGTCCTCTGATAGAACAGTCTAAGTGCAAGTTATTGCTTAACAACACCATAAGTATAATCTTGACTTATATCTACTATACAGGATGGTTTGTCACTATGACATCCCCCTTAGCCTTTGTTAAAAGGTCTTATCGGTAAGATAAGAACAACGTACTTACCGTGTGTATTAGCTAATCTAATTAACCTTGACTAACAGTCTTATGAACTATTACTTATTTATATTATAACAAAATAATATTGGAATCCTCAACTAAAAGAAACTAAAAATTGTGAAAATTAGTTGTAATTTTACTGATTATGGTAATTAGAAATGTTGTTAATACAGGATAAATTGTTATAGAATTATCAAGAAGATTCTAGAATAAGAAAAAGTAATCAATGAATGATGTTGATATAGAATGGATTATCATAGAATGGTAAAGAATATTCTAGAATGATATTAAGGGTTCTAGAATCAGTAAAACTAGTGATTCTATTGATCAACAACTATTAGGACATAAAGGATTTTATATTGTAATCCCACATATCCGCCAGTAGGGTGAGAGGTTATATGTAATCATCTATTTCCAACAAGCATATACGATGATTAGCATAACCCTCACAGGAGGAACGGTTACGGATGTGGTCCTGAAGATAGATATGTTTTATACTTACTATTAATGGTTTGTAACCGTATTTAACTCAGATGTAATATAAATATAAGAACAAGATATAATGAAATTGCATTTAATTTTTTTATATAAAAGATCTCTTACCAAGAGAAAAGAAAAAGGTAGTAAAACAAGCGGAAACTAAAAAGTAGGAAAAGGTTGTTTATATAGCTATTTCGATTTCAATTGTAATTAATTGTGATTGTACATTTTTGTTCTAGACAAACTCATAATGACCAATTAAATGGATGTAGCAATATATAAATTATTATTGGCTCGAACTTCTTTGATTTCATTGGCTCCATCTAAAGGAGTTATGCATAGTGGAATGGCTTTAATTAATACCAGCATAAACATCGGAGTAATTAACTAAGAAAGGAAATTTCTCCAGGTTCCAACAACAACAATATATAATTTATATAAATTAAAGAACATAAATAGAGCTAAGTTTCTCTTTGTTTTATTTATAGTTAAATAGTTTTATAAAATTATCAATTAGAATACAAGAAAGTTGAACACCTTATAATTAAATCTTAGGATAAAAACCTCTAATTAAAATAAAAATAAATTATATAAAATTATCAGAGGACGGGTTAGCTTCTTGGATATCTCCTACCTTAAGCACGGTTGTATGTAAGCCAGTACAGGTAGACTTGTCATGTGACATCTCCTCTAGTCTCGTTAGAAGTCTTAAACCGTTAACAAAATAACAGTACTTACCGTTGTTGGTATTAGCTAATTAAAATGAAGTGTGGCTAAAGTCTTATGAACTATTACTTTGTAGTATTATTTTAAATAATGAATCCTCAATTAAAAGAAACTAAAAATAAAGTATATAAAATATACAAAATAAAGTGGATATTGGTCTATTCTTATAGACAGTCAATTTTCACAATAACTATAAATCTAATTTGTGACGACAATGATAAACAGCAAAGATAAGCTAATTGATAACAATAGATAAGCTCATTTGTAGTGACGACAATAGAATGCAGTTACTACGTCACTAATAACTAAATTAATATCTTTGATAACAACTGTAATCAATATGATGTAATAATATTAAGTTCTTGTAATTATTTATGCCATAGAACAAAATTTGTGTCATAATATGTCTATTAACTCATGATATATAATTTTTGTTCTGACATGTTCCTAAAGGTAATGAGACATCCAGGAAGCTAACCCGCTCTCTGATTGTCAGAACAAAAATTATATATCATGAGTTAATAGACATATTATGACACAAATTTTGTTCTATGGCATAAATAATTACAAGAACTTAATATTATTACATCATATTGATTACAGTTGTTATCAAAGATATTCATTTAATTATTAGTGACGTAGTAACTGCATTCTATTGTCGTCACTACAAATGAGCTTATCTATTGTTATCAATTAGCTTATCTTTGCTGTTTATCATTGTTGTCACAAATTAGATTTATAGTTATTGTGAAAATTGACTGTCTATAAGAATAGACCAATTCCCACTTTTATTTTGTATATTTTATATATCTTATTTTTAGTTTCTTTTAATTGAGGATTCATTATTTAAAAAATAATACTACATAGTAATTAGTTCATAAGACTTTAGCCACATTTTATTTTAATTAGCAAATACCAACAACGGTAAGTACTGTTATTTTGTTAACGGTTTAAGACCTCTAACGAGGCTAGAGGGGATGTCACGTGGCAAGTCTACCTGTACTGGCTTACATACAACCGTGCTTAAGGTAGGAGATATCCAGGAAGCTAACCCTGTCCTCTGATATGGCACTCCATGCTGGGAGCATCAACAACTTATGTCTATGACTATTACTAACACTAGAAATTTATCATTTATTCAGTTAATATGTCATCTCAAGGGAACATCGAAGATTTAACCAAATCCATTGCCAAATTATCTTTAGATAATAAAAATAATTTTAAGAAAATTGAAATTGAATTAAAATCAAAAGATAAAAAGATTGAAGAATTACACGAACTTTTCATCCTTGTCAATTCAATCAATGCACGCGATACTGAAGCTAAACTTGAAAACAAACTTCAAACCATTCCAAAATTAAAGAAGACAACTAATTTCGACTTCTACAATTATTTTATTTATTGGATTTCTTTTAAGAAAATTTTAATTGAGAACAAGTTTGATGATTTTGTTAAAAAATGTTGAAGATCAAAACAAATCATTTATCATGGATAATGAAAATGAATCGAAGGTAATCGGTATGATTAGGACAACTGTTGAATCTGGATTTTATTCCATTGTTGACGTTAATAACATTTTACCAAACGATGAAGCTTTATCCGCCGTGACTATCATGTTACGCCTTAAGGATCGTACTGTTGGTAACAATCCTACTGAAGAAAGCTTCAAATCTCTTATTAAGAAAAATGAAGTTGGGGATCAACTATCATGATATAGACGATTATTTTGCTAAGATTCATACTTTGAATCAACAAATTAAGTTTACCAAGGTCAACATTAGTGAAAATGTAATTGCGGGTATTTTATTTGGTAATTTAGGTGGTCCTTATTTGGATTATGTCAGAAAAATCAATGATGATCTTAGAGAGATCACTGATACATCTGAAATCTTCAATAATATTTCTGATTTCGAGAAAGACATTAATATCGAATATAAAAGAATAAAATTTCAATTCCCTTCTGCAGATGTTAGGAAGGATTACACTCAGAAGGGAAATAAACTTCAAACCAATTCATCATCTAATTACTTAAATTCAAATCGTTTCACAAAAACCAAGAGGTGATAATTCAAAACAAAAAAGATTTAAGGAAATCAATAATTCTGAATTTATTGATGATACATCCAACATTAACAGCAAGAGATCCATTGCGAGGCTTCACACTTGCAATAATTGATTCTGGTGCTAATGGAAGTATTACTCCACGTAAAAAGATGCTTCATAACTATGCTGATTTCGGAACACAACAGTCTGCTATTGCTGAAACTTTTGACGGTAATCAACTTTCTGCTAAAGGTATCGGTTATATTATACTAAATTTTGGGGGTAACTATGTTTCAATCCCATGTCTTTTCTTCCCTAGTGCTAAAAGAACAATCTTAGCTGAAGAAGACATATTAAATGCTAAAATTCAATATAATGCTGCCATAAAGCCGAAAGTAAAAACTGTTTCATACAAAGGTGTTACAATTCCATTGAAAGTTCATAACAATCTCACTTTTTTTCCCTGACAATATATTTCTCATCACAGAAGCTTTAGAATTAAATAATCTTCACTTGCGTTTTGGTCATGTAAATGCCAGATCATTGCTAGATTCTATTAAACACAAAACTATTGTTGCTAATGATAAAGATAAAAAGGGATTAAATAAAATTATCAATGAAGATGGATGTGTTGACTGTAAATTAGGAAAAGCTCGTAGAGCTGGCGCTATTCAATTTTCAAAACACAAGTACACAATCAAAACACCATTTGCTAGAATTTATAGTGACGTTGCTCAAGTTAATAACAAATATGTTAAAAAGGGCGACCATAAATATTTTATTTCTTTCAAATGTGCTTTTACAGGTTACACCAAAGTATATCTAATGTTCAAGAAATCAGAAGTATATGAAAATGTGAAACATTACGTGAATTGGGTGAACAATCAATTTTATCCAAATAGAGTATTAGAATTTTTTACAGATAAGGGTACAGAATATTTTGCAGATGCTATTTTAGAATTATTTATAGATAAAGGTATTGAACATCATTACACATCAGGTTATACTCCTGCTTCAAATGGTAATGCTGAACGAATCAATTTAACAATTTTCAATGATTGCAGAACCATGTTGCATGCCGGTAAAGTTCCTCCAAAATTTTGGCCTGATGCCGTTATTTACAGTTCATATCTTAGAAATTATATATATAATTCATATTTAAAAGATTCACCTGCAAATATGATTGGATATAGACCAATAGATTGCAAACACTTACATGTTTTTTGGTGAAAAGTGTGCTGTTGCTATACCCCCTTTTGATGGTGAAAAATTACAAACTAGAGCTCATATTGGGATGTATCTTGGATATGATGAAGACACATACGGTCATATAATTTTTTATTCCCGAGAAACCAGGAGATTTATCAGATGGATTTTTCGAATATACTAGACATGTTCAATTCTTTCCTAGTAATCCCCTGTATATGATGTCTTACCAAGATACTTCAAATGATCAAATTGTTGTTTCACCTATAGATGAATATGATTCCTTAAATGATTTTTTTCAAGACGATATATCAAACTCCAAAATTGAAAAACGAAATCCCTGAAATAGAACAAGTATACGAATTAGATAAAGATGAAGGAGGAAATAATGCTAAGGATGTTGACACAGACTCAATTGATCACAATGATGATATTTTAGAATCAAAAGATGATATAATTTCAATTCATAGTTATGATTCAGATAATCAAAGTGACAATTCCAATTACGATTCTGATGTTAACGTTCATAGAGACACTTCTCCAGAAGAAACACACAACTCATCGGAAAATATTACTGCTTCACCTTCCCAAACAGGTATATCTACTGACCCTGAACTGATCATACCTTCGTCCACAAACGAGGATCCTCCAAATGATGCTCCTATAATCCATATAGATTTAGACGAAGAATATGACACAGACATAGAAAAATCTGTTGACGCCGGTACTCGAGAACCTGAGCTGTCAAGTCATTCAGAACATGATTACACTGAACCCGAAGCTAATATCAACGAAGAAGACACCGATGAGAATAAAGAAGAAGAAGAAGAAGAAGAAGAAGAAGAAGAAGAAGAAGAACGGAACATTGAACCATTACCGCTTACAGTGCGAAAATTTTCAAGTTTACAAGGTCACAAACGAAAACGTCAAGAAGACATCGTTGTAGACCCATTACCGTTCAAACGCCGGTACATTGCTCCTAAGTTACTCCATCATATCAGTTTATCACTAAATAATGTTACACTAATTTCCATTCCCAAATCTTATAAAGATGCTGTTACTGGATCCTGCTCACAACGCTGGATTACGGCTATCAATTCAGAATTAGAATCACATCGTACTTCAAATACATGGGAACGACAACCCATAGTCATCGATGAAGAATTATTCAAAACGGATTACAAGAAGAAAACCATTTCAACGCATTGGGTCTTCGCCGTAAAATCAGATGGTACATTTAAAGCTCGACTTGTTGCTCGAGGTGATTTACAAACGATAGATACTTACAGTGTTACATTCTCTCCAACTCTCCGTCCGGAAATTGCACGCTTAATACTATCTCATTGCGCAGCTGAACAATGGTATTTCCAACAAATAGATATAAAGACTGCTTATCTCAATAGTTTAATTGATACCACTTTGTATATTACACCTCCATTAGGTGTTCACACTCGGAAATATCCAAAAGGCAAGAGGGCGTTATATAAGCTAAATAAGGCACTTTATGGACTTAAGCAATCTGGACGGTTATGGCATGAGACAATTAGCGGATTTTTAGCTAAAATTGGATTTGAAATTGACCATTGTTTTCCATCAACTTTTAGATTATCAAAGAATAATACCGTTATCTGTGTTATTGGTATATTTGTGGACGACTTCATTATTACTGCAAAAACAAATAGTGTTTTAACATTTGTTTTAAATAAACTCAAAGATGAATATGAAGTTAAAACGATAAATCCAGATGAAGACGGTACTCAAAAATTCTTAGGTATGGATCTAATGGTAAAGAAAAATAAAACAAATAGGGTCACTCAAGTTACAATATCACAAAAGAATTATATAGAACTATTCATGAAAACATTAAAAATACAAATTCCAAACAGGAAAATAGAAACACCTTTAACTCCAAATTTTTACTTTGATACAGATGATGAGCATCTTGAAATGAACAAATTGGAACTTAAAGATGCAATAACTAAATATCGTAGCATAACTGGAGTGCTTTTATATTTATCAACTATGACTAGACCTGATATAACTTATTCCATTAACTATCTTGCTAGATTTGCTGAATATCCACATCAGAAACTATTTAAACAATTATATCGAATTGCTAACTATTGTTACTTCACCCGTAACTATGAAATTGTATATGGTAAATCAAATATCAAGTTGAATCGTTTAATATGTTATACTGATAGTGATTATGCTCAGGATATTTCTACAAGAAAATCAATGAATGCTTTTATTACAATGCTTAATGGTGGACCAATAAATTGGAGTGCTAAATATACTCCATTAGTTTGCAAATCATCTACTGAAGCTGAATTACAAGCATTAATACTTGGTACAAAATGAAATTGTATGGTTTCAAGAATTAATGAAATTTATTGGTGATTCAAATAACTTGGTAATTAAACCCATTGTCTATGTAGACAACCAATCTGCTATAGATACAGTGACTTTTGCTAACTATTCATCAAAATCAAAACATTATATGGTAAGGTTAAAAAGTATTATTGAAAGGTTTAAAACATTAAAATGGTTTGACATTTCTCAAGTTAAAAGTGAAGATCAACTTGCAGATATATTAACCAAACCTGTCAATATCAAGGTCATGAAACACATAAGGGATCAAATATTAGTATTAGATTAAGTTGCTTAAATTAAGGAGGTGTGTCAGAACATAAATTATATATCATGAGTTAATAGACATATTATGACACAAATTTTGTTCTATGGCATAAATAATTACAAGAACTTAATATTATTACATCATATTGATTACAGTTGTTATCAAAGATATTCATTTAATTATTAGTGACGTAGTAACTGCATTCTATTGTCGTCACTACAAATGAGCTTATCTATTGTTATCAATTAGCTTATCTTTGCTGTTTATCATTGTTGTCACAAATTAGATTTATAGTTATTGTGAAAATTGACTGTCTATAAGAATAGACCAATTCCCACTTTATTTTGTATATTTTATATATCTTATTTTTAGTTTCTTTTAATTGAGGATTCATTATTTAAAAATAATACTACATAGTAATTAGTTCATAAGACTTTAGCCACATTTTATTTTAATTAGCAAATACCAACAACGGTAAGTACTGTTATTTTGTTAACGGTTTAAGACCTCTAACGAGGCTAGAGGGGATGTCACGTGGCAAGTCTACCTGTACTGGCTTACATACAACCGTGCTTAAGGTAGGAGATATCCAGGAAGCTAACCCGTCCTCTGATACTGATAATTATATTATAGAACCGTTAAATTATTAAATTAGTTGTATAATAAAATTATTGCACTTTACAAATTTGCGTCTTTTTGAAAAATCCAATCATGGTCCCTTGGCCCAGTTGGTTAAGGCATCGTGCTAATAACGCGGGGATCAGCAGTTCGATCCTGCTAGGGACCAAGATTAAACTAAATGAACATTTAAATTTTTTTTATTAGTCAACTATAATTATAAAAATGGTTTTGGCATGCCTTAACATCTTAGTTCTTTGTTTTACAAAATTAAACTTAATGCATGACTGAAGGAGGATAAAACCTGATACTGTTTTAAGCATATTTGAGGGAAGACACAAAGTTCGTAATTCAATTTGGATTGAAATAATGGAGCGACTCGATCTCAGAAAAACAACTTAATCAAATCACAATTGCATTTGTTTTATGTTCAGGACTTACTTTAATATCAAACAGTGAAAAATCAACATATCAATTTGGACTGATAAAGATGCCAAAATTAGAGCAATGGGAAATTAAGAAGTACTGGGAGATTTTCTCAGGATTAAAGCCAGTGAAGAATAAGCTCAGCGGTGATAAACTGACAAATGTTTTTAAGAATTCACATTTGAGCCAAGATCAATTAACTAAAATATGGGATTTATCTGATATTGATGTGGATGGGCAATTAGATTTTGAAGAATTTTGTATTGCCATGAGATTGATATTTGATTTGGTGAATGGCAACACTTCTAGTTTACACGATAGTTTACCAGACTGGTTAATTCCAGGATCCAAACGTCATTTAGTTCAAGCTGATAGAGCAGTTACTTCAAATTCCAACGGTATGTCAAGTGAAAGTGATACTGATGATGAATATACTTTAAGCTCTGATTTTGATTGGTATATATCACCAACAGATAAATTAACTTATGAAGATGTCTATAACGCATCATGTGATAATTATGGAAGAATCACTTTTAATTCATTAGATGGTCTATATAAAACTTTAAGCGGTGTTCCAGAAACTGATATCAGTTATGCTTGGAATATTGTCAATCCGAAACAATCTGAAACGATAGATAAAGATCAGTGTCTTGTCTTTTTACATATCCTAAATCAAAGATCGAACGGTAAAAGAGTTCCTAGATCTGTCCCAGCATCTTTAAGGGCAACCTTTTCTAAAGAGGTTCCAGAATTTGACCCATCGTCTCATCAAGGTGATATAAATAATACTGCGGCCAATGGCAACAATAGTACCAAACAATCTTTTGCCTCTAATTATTTGAATAAATTAGGTTCATCAGGAACCTCTGCAATAGTAAAGAATGGGACAGATTTTAGTGAGACCAAAGGAACCGACTGGGAGGAAGTTAGACTTAGAAGAGAATTACAAGATTTAGAAAATTTATTGAAGAGTGCAGAAATGTCTAAAAATACTAAAGGTAAAGATAACAAATTAGACTTGGTCAAATACGAATTTGAACAATTATTGAAATATAAAGGAGAACAAGTTAAACAAATGAGTAGTGATGTTGGTGGTACAAATGACTTGAGATCTGTTATGGGTAACATTGATTCTGTTGAAGTTCAAGTCAAGCAGTTGGAAATGTTTTTAGAATCCAAGAAGACACTTTTAAGTGATTTAAATAAACAAATTGAATCTCTGAAATAAAATGTATACAAGCTATTTTCTTTATTGGAATTACATTCATTTATAATTATAATTATAAGTAATAGTATTAATTGTTTATTAAATTATACAAGATCTATAATGCTTTGGACAGTAAATACGTAGTATATGGTAAGATGAGATACTGAATGGAATAAAATGATAAATGGTAAATAATAAATGATATATGATAAGTGATAAATGATAAATGATAAATGATAAATGATAAATTATATATGATAAGGAGTAGTAGATATCAATGTAGATCTTTCATTTGTAAATTACGAGTCATCGCAGGTAACGCAACTCTAATTCCATCCAATTCTTTAGTCATGTGAACTTGACAACCCAATCTTGAGGTCTCCGTTAAACCAAATGCCAAATCCAACATATCATTTTCATCATCATCAGGCTCAGGAATTGAATCATAAAATTCAGGATCAACGATAACATGACAAGTTGAACAAGCACATGAGCCACCACAAGCACCTTCCATATCTAAATTATTAGCTTGTGCAATATCAAGGATATTGTCACCTTCTGCGACCTCAAAAGTTTTTTGAGCACCATCTTTAGTTATGAATGTGATATGTAACTCTTCACCAGGATTTGGCTTTTTTAAATGACCATGAGGAGCAACTGGTGTAGCATGGAAGAATCTTCCTGTTATTGGTCTATAAGACGTAGTGAAAAGTTGAGGCTTCACAAGTGTTTTAGCAGCAAGTCTAAACATCAATAATGAGGTTAATTTTTGGGTATTGGTTAAGAAAAAAAGATTAATAATGGATCAAGTCGAATATTAAATGAAAAATGCTTTCCCATCATGGAGATTAACAAAATTCGGCCGGATATAACTGAATGGTGCACGGGTGTCTAAATGATTTATGATTAATAGCTTGCCTACAATGAGCTAATAACTTGGAAAGGTCAAGAATATAAATCGTATATTCCTAGAAAAGTAAATCTTTTAATGAGATATTTTTAAAGCGTGATCTTGGGTATCGGATACATTTGTTAGTTATAAGATGTTAAAATTGCGTCGAGCTTTGTATACATAAAACACCAGCCACAACCCACCAAAATTAAAATTCATAATTCTTATTGATAAGCAACTTTCAACTTATTTCACGCCTCTTACTAATTGCACACAGCCATCACAAGACATGTCCGAATTATTTGATAGCTACGAATCAGACTTTAAGTTGAGTTTCTCTGACTCACAAACCCGGTTACAAGAAATTTATGGCCTTAGTGATGAAATCAAGAGAGTGGATTTGATGAAACAGATTGAATTCTCTATCGATGAATGTTATGATTTACTTGATTCAATGTCTTTGGAAGTTCAGCAAATTGCAACACATCAAAGATCTTCATATAACGCTAAAGTGCGTACATATAAAGCAGATTTGGAAAAGCTTAGAAATGAATTAAAGGGTCTAATGGATGATAAAGATAGACGTGATTTGTTTACAGGTTCAGATGGTAATGAAGAAAATTATGGCCACAGACAGGGATTATTGAAAACAAATGCGTCAATTGAAAGATCTAATCAAATGGTTAACGATGCTACTAGAACCGCAATGGAATCTGAAAGTGTTGGTAGTTCTATCTTGGATAATTTGAGATCACAAAGGGATCAAATTCTGAACGCTAGAGATACTTTGAACGAGGCCGATACGTATGTTGACAGATCTCTAAAAACTTTAAAGACAATGACTCGAAGAATGGCTACAAATAAACTGATAACGTACGGTATCATTGCAATTTTAATATTGTTAATTTTTTTGGTTCTTTACAGCAAATTTAGTGGTTAGATCGATTTTTATTTAAAGATAATTTAATATTCTCGAATAATATTTAAAGTATAAGTTTTTGTATAATAAACTGCAAAAAGGTGAAAAATAAAAATTGAAACGTTATCAACGTAAAATCAAGAAAAAAAGAAACAAAATACGTCAAGACATGCAAGGATAAACTCCATTCAAAACCCATCTTATTTTTTAACGTTGGTTTCATATTCATCACTAGACACGTTAACATCATCAGAAATCTTGTAATTGGCCATAGCTTCCTTAACTTGTTTCAGGAAATCATCATGATGTTGAGCTGATGCATCCGATCCTAATGTCTTCGTAGATGATTTTCTGCTGATACCTGGAACTTGGTGACTTATGGTTTCATCATCATCTAGCTCTAATTTGTAAGCAGCTAAATTCAATAAAGATTTACCAGACTTACGACGACTTAATAAAGGATAGGCAGATGGCCTTGGCTCAATTTCATCCATATTAAAATATGACCTCCTTTTAACAGGTGTATTTGGTGCCCTACAGATGACACCAACATCCTGGATCATTCTTGCAACCAGTGCAGTCCAACCGCATTGCCATTTAGCACCCATACCACGTCCAGTATCACCATCAAAATATTCATAAAAATTGACTAAATCTTTAAAATGTTCATCCTTATTGAGCATTTCTAAAGATTCATTATATTTGGTACTTTCATCATCCAATTTCCCATCTTCATTCTCATCAATTAATCTACCCAAATAAGCACGGTATCCTGAATTATCATCCATAAAAATATGAACTAATCTTTGCTGAATTTCTTCTGCAGCCTGACCTAGATTCATATATTCACCGCTACCAGTTGGAACCTCAATTTTTAACGAAGAACCGTAATATAAATAAAAGCGTAATAAGGATTCAATCAATAAGAAATTAATGGGAAACCAAATTGGTCCTCTCCAGTTGGAATTGCCACCAAACATACCTGAATCAGATTCACCTGGTAAATAAGAAACTGAAAAATTTTCACCATGAATTTGCATACTAACTGGATTTTTCTCATGATATTTGGATAAAGATCTAATACCATAGTCAGATAAAAATTCAGTCTCATCAAACAATTTTTGTAATATACCCCTCAATCTTTCTTCATTCACCAAAGAAAACAATAATCTATCACCAGAACCTTTAGTCTCCATAGAGGCAATGTGACGTTCGACAAGATCACTCCTATTTTTAGCCAACCATAAGTATCTTTTCTTAAAAGACGGGAACCTATTTAAAATTTCCGGTTCAATAGTAGTAGTAGCGAATAATGGAATCAAACCAACCACTGAACGAACTTTCAAAGAAGACATTTTATTATCACCCCAATTGATCTTATCGTAGAAAAATTGATCATCATCATTCCATAATGAATCTTCCGTTGGCTCAGAATTTTTTTCGGACTTATTTAAAAATGTCATTGCATCTGCAATTAATAAATAATGTTCAAAAAACTTGGATGCAATTCCTTCATATACTGGATTTTCTTTGGCCAATTCTAATGAAATATTCATCATGGTTAAAGAATACCATGCAATCCAACCAGAAGCATCTGATTGTAATAATTCAACATTTGCCGGAGGCTCAGACCTGTTAAACAAACTAATATTATCAAGGCCTAAGAAACCACCTTCAAAAATACCGTTACCATCAACATCTTTTCTATTAACCCACCACGTAAAATTAATCATCAATTTTTGGAAAACTCTTTCTAAAAATGCTCTATCTGCATGACCATACATTTTCTTTTCAATTTTGTAAACTCTATAGGCTGCCCAAGACTGAACAGGAGGATTGGTATCTGAAAAATTCCATTCATAAGCTGGAATCTGTCCCTGTGGTGACATATACCATTCCTTGGTTAATAAATCTAATTGATTCTTGGCAAATTCAGGATCAATCATTGCTAGTGGAATCGTGTGAAATGCTGTATCCCACGAACAATAAAACGGATATTCAAAATTATCTGGCATTGATAAAATATCTTCATTATATAGGTTTTTCCACTCCTTATTTCTACCATTAGCTCGACCAACAGTTGGCGGTAAGTCTGAATTTGGATCACCTTTATACCAAAACTCATGAATAAAATGATAGAATTGTTTGGACCATAATAAACCAGCAAAAGCTTGCCTCTGAACATTTCTTAATGCTTGAGGAATTGGTAAAGGAGCAACAGACCAATAAAACTGTTCTGCATCGTTAATTCTTCTTTCAAAGACATCATCGAGTTCCGACTCATCAAGTTCTAAACCATTTTCACTCATGTCTTTGGTCAGCTTATAACGAATTGTAACATAGTCACCAGGAGGAACACCCCCATTTTCGTCAAACACAAACCAGCCACAAGCTTTGGTGCCAAAATTTTCGGGATTAACAGCTTTTTCATCTTCATCAACAATGTAATCATGAAAACCATCTTTACAATATCTTGTCTTGTTTTCTATGTCATACAATTTCTTAAAATTCGTCTCGTTATCACAAAACAATAATTTTGGTTCAACATCTTTGTCTGTATCTGAAATACCTGGAGCCGGAGCAAAAACAACTCTTCTTTCACCAAATTTCCAATGTTCAATTTTTATAACGTTTTCAGATTCTTTACTCAGTTTTGGCTTTGGTTTTCCATTTTCTTCCTCAATATTCCAAGACCAAGTATTTCTAAAAAATATTTGTGGAATAAGATGCAAAGGAGCAGGGGCATTTGATCTATTATACGCGGTGATCCTGAAATTGATTTCTTGGGGGTCATCATCATCTTTAGCCATTTCGAAGAAAACATCGAAATAATTATTATCTTTAAAAGCGTCAGTATCTGTAATTTCAAATTCAGTGTCCCCTTTTCCTCTTTTTGAGTTTTCTTGGTATAGTTGTTGATAAGGAAATTTTCCAATTGGGTACTTATATAGGAATTTGGCATAGGAATGGGTTGGAGTATTATCTAGGTAGTAATACAATTCCTTCACATCTTCACCATGATTACCACTCTTGGCGGAAGCGCCACCTGGTAAACCGAATAAACTTTCTTTTAACATATCATCATTTTCATTCCACAGAGCCATAGTCATATTTATATACTGGTGGGTATCCGAAACACCAGCCATACCCTGTTCCGTCCAACGAAACACACGACTTTTGGAAACTTCAAAATCAAATTGCCAGGCATCACCTTCATCAGTATAATCTTCTCTTGGAGTACCCCAACATCTTTCAGATATGTATGTTCCCCACTGCTTCCAATATTTCACACGTTTCCTGTCCTCTTCAAGACGGATTTCTTCTCTTGTAGGAGTAGCTGAAAGAGTCATATTGAATATATATCAATGTCAGACCAATTGAGAATATTATGCAGAAGATAAGCTAATGAGAAAGTAGAACAATCATTTTTTCGGGCTGCAAAACAGATAGGATAATGATCCCTCAAAGATCTGCAAAAACAAAAACAATTTTTGTACTACCATTGCTACTTCAGCCACGCTGTCTTAAATTTACATCAGCTTATATTTATAAATCTCTATTAATATTATTATACTTAGAAAAACTGGGACAGCAACTCATCATCCCTTAATATATTCTCCATTAATATATATACAACCATTAACATGTTGGGAAACTTTCTAGTAAAATACATATAGAAACCTTCAGGTAGTGGACTCATCTCAATTAACAATGGCTTGGGTAAGTCCTGGAAGTGATGATATTTGTTCCTAATGGCACGCAGTAAATCCATCAATCTATGTGTGTTATACTTACGGTATTTACCCAAGTTATCAATAAAATTGACATCAAACTTTTCAAACCATCCTTTTTCGCCTATAATTTTCACAGATATCGATTCAAGTTTAAGTAAGAGATTAGAGGGCGGTTCCCTTCTCTCAATTTCAAACCTGTCTGAAACTTTTAGTAAAAATTCCAATTTCTTCTCTGTACTCCAAAAATACGGATGCCTCATAACCATATTAATATCTGGTCGTGCTTTAAGATTACGGTTTATCATTGAACTAATCAAATCTTTGGCCTCGTTACAATCAGATAAACAATCTAATAGTGATAAATCATATTCCCCTTTAATGATATTACCTTCACGGACGTATCTATCACCAAATGGATGTGAACCACCGGTTAAAACATAGTAGAATACACAACCTGCAGAAAAAATATCGACAGATCTAGTTAATCTAATATGGTGATCTGAAAATGAAGATGTCGATTCTAATAACAGCTCAGGAGCCCTCCAACCTGAAGTGCCTGCAGCATGAGCAGTTGTGCCCCTAAACGATGATTGATCAGCATCCAGTTTTTTACAGAGACCAAAATCAGAAATTAAAAATCTCACCGACGGATCTTTATCTGTTGGTCTTTTTTTAGAGACGACAACCAAGATATTTTGAGGCTTAATATCTCTATGAACAATTTTCAAAGCATGTAGATGGTTAACACCATTGGCAATTTGCCACAAAATTTTCGGCTGACTTATTTTAATAGACAATGCTTTTTTCTTTTCAACAACGTCTTCTAAGGACGCAGTACACAACTCTAAAGCAATGTAAAGAAATTTATTGGATTCCTGTGAACAAAAATAGCGAATGACATTAGAATGATCATCACTTTCTTGCAGCAAATTAATTTCATGGGAGGCAACGTCATAAAAATCTAGCAACATACGTTTGACTGCAACTGGTCGGTTTTCGAACAAACCTTTAAAGACTATCGTGCCATGTGAACCAAATCCTAAAACTTCATCCGTTATGGATAGGTTATTACTAATTTTAGTGATCCGTATTTCCAAGTTTTCAGTATTATCATTATTAAGTTCATTACTAGAAGAACTTTCTTTCTTTTTATTTTTTTTACCACCTCTTGAACCACGCTTTCTCCTCTTTTTTGTAATCTCTTCAGTTCCATCACTTTGTTCATCCTCATTGAAAACTTCTGGTGTTTCATTAATTTTAACTTTCCTCTTAACAAGCTGGTTTTCTGTTTGATCTTCTAATAGGACTCTCTCTGTTTCCTTTTCCGATTCCGCTTCAATATTACAAACATCACCCTGTGAAACTATGTCAAAATCCTCATTTTTAGTAGTTTCTTGTTGCTGGCTAATAACAGTATCGTCCATCTTGAAGTTAAAAATCTTTGATATTGGCGGTATTAATCCAAATTTGGATAATCCAACAAACATCAACATACATAATATAGCAACAACAACATTTTCAAGGGCTCTATAAATCAATTTTGTGAATGATGCAACTTTAAAGGTAGAAGTAGGTTTATTAGGTCCATATTCTTGATCGTTACTAGGACTATCAATGGCCAACATTTCTTCATGATATTTTGCAGAATCAGGTAACACTCTTCCGGAGTGATCATATCTAAACTTTTTCTTATGATTATGGGGTAGTCTTTTTTCAATTGCAGTTGGAATAATCTGAATAGGGTCATATACCGCTAACTTTTCATTATTTTCAGGAGGTTGGTCAGATTTGAATTTCAAAGAATTATCATGAACGCCAGCAATAGAGATACTCAACAAATCATCATTGGCAAAAATTGAAGGCATTCTCCACCTTTCATTGGTGATATATTTCGCAATAGGTGCAGACCTGACTAATGAAGGATAATGAATTTCACTCATTGCATACCAAGATCCTTCTTTCGTTTTATCAATATAAGTTAAATCCGCTTTCCCAACATTTGAAAGCGTCTGCTTATCCAATGGATGAGGCAATACAATAAAAGAATTTTCAGACGAAATATCATTAAGAACATCAAAAACATTAACAGTAACAAAGGGTAAATTAGAGACCCACTTAACTGATTTAGAATGAGCATCCAATGCCAACAGAGAACTATCATGAAAAGGTTGAATGTACAAATTATCCATTGATTCAAAATTCTCATCTGCTAAATTTGTATGTAAATTATTTGGGCCCCACAATACGTAGGTTATATTCCATGATGTGTTGTTTTTAGAATGGATGGTTAATTCGTATACTGTTTTACCTAGAGTGATTATAGGACCTTGATCAAGTTTCTCAACCAAATCATCCGTACAATGGGAAACATCAAAATTATCTATACCATCATCATTGGAAAGCACACAGCTACCAAAATTATAATTTTTATTATTATCTAAACCAAAAGATTCAATCAAGTCTCCCGTTTTTGCATCAACTTTAATTATTCCAGATGTTCTGACACCAGTATAGACAAAATTATCGTCAATTGAAAAGGGAGAGTTCATTACCAATTGTTTTATTGGAACAGGTAATTTCTGTAAACCATCTTTTTTAGTAAAGTGGTAGACTGTACCATCACCGAACGGTTCAACAATCCAAGTCATCTCATTTTTCTTTCTTTTTAGATTTTCGCCTGAGGTTCTATAAAATGCAGAAGAGTGTGATTGACGTTTTTCTTCATTAAATCTATGTGGATGATCAATATTTGAAGTCGAATAAATGGTATTTGTTGTAGAAGGCGTTGTTGAAATTATATAATTGACATCGTCCATATCTGAATTTATTGAAACTAAAGGCTCACCACCAACCAAGGACCACAGTAGCTCACCCGTGTTTCTATTTATGGCATTTAAATTTCCTTCAATGTCAGAAGCTAAAAGTAAACTGGTAACAATAAAATCATCCATAGATTTATCGTAGACACTGACAGCGCTCATGTCATAGTTATAATTATAATTGTAGTTTTGTTTATGATCATAATCTTCATAACTAGATTCCTCATCATTACGATTATATCGTTGAGTTTTAGGATCAATTATCAAACCATTTTTCTGATGCTTTGGCGAATAAGAAGTCGTTACAAGAGTCAACAAAACTGATATAAGCAGTATCAATATGGCCAGTTTTTCACGTAAAAGTATTTTCAACATGGCTGAAAGTTAAATGCCTATATTTATATATATATATACTTATGTCTTGGTGTATTTATTGGATGGTATTTCGTGACACAATGAACGTTGTAATGACTGAAGTAATCGAACTGATTATGCATGTACTCTAATGAGATAGTCTAATAATCAAAAAAGTTTATAATTAATAAATAGAAGTAAAATAAAGAGGATATTAAAATTGGATAGAAGATTCTCAGCAAGGAATATAGAGTCTGTAGATATAGTGTCAATGTGAATGGTTTACTTAAGATGCTTGATATTAGGATAATCACCTTTCCATTGTTTTTGAGCCTCGCTGGTTGAAGCGATCAACGAAATTTCAAATGAAATTTTATAATTGCGCCGATAGACGCTCGTTACCAATTAGAACAGAAGAATGTTATATTTTGTTTCTGATGCAATCTTATTTGAAGGTCATTAAACGTGGGAAACAGCTATCTTACTTTTAGCAGAGCCTACACACTTTTGTTACTGCTTAATATCATTGCAAACTATGGCAACAAATCACTTTTTATACAAGTTATCTCTGGAATTTTTCGATTGGTTCCTACAAATTATACTAGATATTTTCTTCAGGGAAGTTTCTATTAGAGGCTCTTTTAATCTACCTCTTTCAGGTCCTACAATTGTTGTAATTGCTCCACATGCTAACCAGTATCTAGATGCCGCAATCACTACATACTCTACACACTTAGTATCAGGTAGACAACTTTCAATGATTGAAGCTGCTTCTTCGTACTACAGCAAATGGATGGGTATTTGGAGTAGATGGTCAGGGGCTATCCCAGTCATCAGGCCCCAGGATTTACTGGTTCCAAGTAGAGGTACGATTAGATATGAAAATTATCCTAACGATCCTTTAACTATCGTGGGAGAAGGTACTCAATTTACTAAAAACTGTGAAGTTAAGGGTTTATTGGGATTACCAAGTAGTGCAGGTAATGTTAAAATTGGTGAAATTCTTAGTGATACCAAATTAAAATTAGCCACTCCTATGAAGAAAAAAAAAGGTGTTGATGCTCTGATAACGGGCACAACTTTCAAAGTGGCCCCTAGAATAGATAATCATAATTTATTTGATAAAGTTTTTGATTCTTTACATGATGGAGGTATAATTGGTATTGCACCAGAAGGTGGCTCTCATGACAGGACAGAATTACTGGAATTGAAACCAGGTGTTGCAATAATGGCCCTTGGTGCGGTTTCTAAATATCCAGATAACACTGAAGTTACTATAGTTCCATGTGGGTTGAATTATTTCCATCCTCATAAATTTAGATCAAGGGCTGTTTTAGAGTTTGGAGTTCCATTACATGTCACTAAAGAAATGGCAATGGAATACAAGAATGATGCAAGAGGTACCGTCAACAAATTGATGGAGACTATATCCATCGCAATGAAAGCAGTGACTACTCAATCTCCCGACTACCAAACTTTACAAGTGATTCAAGCAGCCAGGAGATTATATTCTTATAACAGATTTCAAAACCCTCCTTTGCCTGTTGTCGTTGAAATGAATAGAAATCTTTTGATAGGTTACAGTAAATATAAAGACGATCCCAAAATTGTACATTTGAAAAAATCAGTTATTAGTTATAATCAAAAATTGAAATATTATGGTTTGAAAGATCATCAAGTCGAGCATGCTTCCCAGGATATAGCTAAATCATTATTTTTACTTCTGCAAAGATTTCTCTTGCTTATTTTTTACGCCGTTCTAAGTTTACCTGGAACAATATTGTTTTCTCCAATTTTCATTGCATCATCCGTTATCTCTAAGAAGAAACAGAAGACCGCTTTGGCACGTTCTGATGTTAAAATCAGAGCGACCGATGTTTTGGGTTCTTGGAAGGTTTTGATTGCTTTATTTTTTGCACCGGTTTGTTATTTGTTGTATTCAATACTTGGCACTTATATTGTCGTTGAATATAATTTGTTGCCTTTCTTTACCCCCTCTTACTTCGGTATTGTCTGCATTTTTGTTGGTTGTTGGACTACTTTGGTTGCAACAACTTATTCTGCTTTTAGAATGGGAGAAGTTGGAATGGATATATTTAAATCATTGCGTCCTTTGTTTTTATCGCTTTCCCCTGCCTCAACCGAATTGTCCAAATTAAAAGAGGAAAGGGCAAAATTATCAATGGAAGTTACTGAAGTTATAAATGAATTAGGACCAAAAGTTTTCTCCAAATTCAACGAGAAACATTTGAAGAATATCGAAGAAGATTTACAAGAAGAACACGATTACATCAAATCAAGCTCCAGTTCTGGTTCTCGTTCCAGATCAAGATCAAGATCAAGATCTGGAAGTAAATCTAGATCAAGATCGTCAAGTAGACCAGAATTAAGCCGAACAAGTTCTCAATTTTCAGGGTTTTCAGAATTTGATGGAGATGATGATAATAGCGGTAAATTGCCGAATTTGGCTCACGTTTCTATATTTCCAGATCAGTTGCAAATGTCAGACTCTCAGAGCTCTTCCGCCAGTGCTAGTAGCGTTGAACGTTTGGAGGAACAGGAAAAATATACTACCGGTGTTGAAAATAGAGGTTTGGGTAGTAAAATCAGAAATGCTGTAATTCAAAGAAATCTTGAACAAGAACATGAACAACATGAATGAGATATGCCCAATTGTAATTTTGGGGATGGAATAACTCTTATTTTTTTTGTAGCGCGTCTTTGATAACACCCGTTTTCTTTTACAATTCATATATAATAATATAAAATATTTTTAATTCTTAACCTTTTGTTTCATTATGATAATCAAAAATGCAGCTAAAAAATCTTTAGGAATCAAATGTTTGATTGTATTTGGCATTTTCCTCTTTATTATTCCAATTGTTTATAGATTAATGCATAAGATTCCATACATAATTTTGGGTTCGTTTATACCTTTATCCATAATGGTATGGGTATCAATTCAGTTTAATTTTATCTCAAGTACACCTAAAATACCATATAGCCAGCGTTTTGGTAAATTTGCTTTCACGAAACATAAGAATTGGAAACAAGAAATTAACACTATACGACAAGAAGTGGATTCATATCAAAGTAAACAAATATACCCTGAAAATTTTGTCATCAATGATACCATTAATAATATAATATCGCTTATTATTAGAGACTTTATTGAACCATGGTTTAATAGAATAACCAGTGATAAAACTTTTATAGTGGATCTCAGACATCAATTTGCTAACATCATCGAGAATTTACACATTCGACTTGAGGAATTCGATTTTTCTGATTTACTAGTTCATCATATTATTCCCATATTGAACGACCATGTGAACTCTTATGTTGTTGCTTTTGATTTGGCTAGAAACAAAAAAGTTGTGAATAGATCTCATAACCTTACTGAGAAAATTACTGATACCAATGACGATTCGATTATTGCATCAAATTATAATAAGGGAGTGCTCCATTCTTCTATCAAACTAAAATCTAAAAATATGCAGAGTGATACTAGGCAATACCTCAGTCGATTGATTTCCAAAGTGTTACCATATTTAATCGAATCAGAGGAACTTCAATCTCCACCGGTAGAAATTTTATTAAAGGAGTTGGTTTCATCATGCGTATTGTTTCCAGTTTTCTCAACGTTGACTGATCCAGACTTTTATAACCAGATGATGGTCACTCAATTAGGTAAACAGATGAAAGATCGTAACGATGTTAAAAAATTCCGTACTGTTCTCAAACGTCATTCACTAGATTCACTAGATAATATACCAAACGAGGACACCGCTTCAGTTTATGATTCAACATTACGAATTCTTTTACAAGGCAAGCTCACACTTACAACAACAACTAGACAATTCAATAACCTTCTTAAAATAATATCAACGACTGATAATAGGTATGATTTGCATTACTACAAATATTATCTTCTTTTGCAGACACGACGTATGCCACAGCCATCTTCTACAACATCAATAGAGGATATTAGACTTTTGAAAAATTATCATGAAAGATCTTCAATTGTTTTAAATTCATTGATGAATAGATTAAATCTTTTGGATACTAATAATATTAATGTGAATAGCATGAGTTCTTCGATACCTTCATTAAGTCTATCAAATTCAAGTAATTCTTTACCGGTTATATACTCCACTCCAATGTTACCAAAAATATCCCTCCAGGATGTCTTGACGATGCCATCACGTCTACGCTATTTTATATCATATATGGCTCAAAGGGGTGATAGGAAGGTACTATTAGACTTTTGGTTATCAGCAGATTCATTAAGAAACCCTCTCGAATACATTGATATGTCTTATAAGAAGCAAAAACAGGAAATTAATACTGGTAACAATAAAATTGATAAAGAAAATAATGAGGAAGAGGATGTACATGATATAGGACTTTTTGTTGATACTGAACTGTCACAGGCCTCTGAAATTAAAGCCATCTATGAAAAATATTTTAACCAAGAAATTATGCAAGTTCCAGATTTATTATTTGATTATGTTCGTCAATTAATTGATAGTGGATACAAAGAAGTTTTTGTTTATGATAATGCTAGGAGAAGTGTATTAAAACTACAGCAGATAGTCTATAATAGATTAGAAAAGAGTGACTTCATAGGATTTGAAGTTTCTGATTTATGGTTGAAGATGCTAACCGGTGAAGCAATGAATGATGAGGAAATTGAAGGTAACAGAGATTTGAATGATGAGTTTATTCGTAACAATGGTGCTTTGAATAATGATAGAATTACGGATGATGACACAACATTGGATCCATATACTGAGGAAGAGGATGAGGAAATCAATGGTGATCCCTTAGCGGGATATGTAGAAAAGGAGGGCGAAGGCCAATATGTTGATGTCAACATGTCCGGTAAAGTTAGTAATAAAGTAGTAATAGCTGTTGAAGATGCATTAAGTCAAATTATGAAAGATCGTACGATTGAATATGAAAATTCTGATATTTTTTTAGAAGAAAGTAAAGGCTCACGATTGGTTAGTGATGATGTTGCAAGAGATTTGTTTGGCGGGGAAGAACAAAATGGTTTATTTGATGGCGATGCTGACGATGACGACGAAGTTAATTTTGAAGGTTATGATGAAAGTAGTGTATCTAGTACGAGTAAATCAAAAGAAGATGCTAGTTTGAGGGAATTAAAGATTGCTGCGCCAGGAGACCTAAACTTAACTGAGGAAATTGAGAGATTGGAAATAGAAATAGGAAGATTACAGCAGCAATGTTTGATAATTGAGACGCTTTTAAAAAAAGCTGAGATTATCAATAATGTTCCAGAATTAAGAATTTTAAGAAAATCCAAAGCAGGCTTGGGAAAAGAATTAAGAATCAAAGAATTACAAAAAGAGCAATACATTGTACAAGAAGGTGAGAACAGCTTGTATGGAAGATCCAGAGTTACAATACAGTCCTACATAATAGCAAAGGAAAACTTTAAAGACTTTGTTTTGTACGTTATTCAAGTTAGTAAATTTTCTCCTTCTGAGCCAGATGTGGTCACTGCACGGTGGATGGTTACTAGGAGGTTTAGCCAATTTTATGAAATGCATCATTATTTGAAAGCTAAATATCCAGATGTTGGAAACATTACTTTTCCCAAAAAAAAGGTAGTTATGAAGTTTCAACAAAATTCCTTAATTGAAGAAAGGAAAACAAAACTAAAAGAATATTTACAAGAACTCATAGAGATGAAAAATGTTTGTTCAGATCAAGTATTTAGAGATTTTCTTTCCAGCGAAGTTTTTGGAATGACGTTGGATAGTACCTTGCAAAACGCTAAAAGCGAGATCAAGAAGAATACTATTAGCGCAACAACCAAATTATACAACAGGGTATCAAATCAGATGATGTACCCTTTGATGTCATTCAATAGTTCTGATAAAATAATTACAAATTTAGACAACAAAAAAAGGTTACCTGATAAAAATTTTACTGCAATGGAAAGAGAAGTATCCAGTATGGATGATGATAATGGTAGCGAAAAAGAATATGAAAAACTGAAAGATGTTTCCTTTGTCAAACCAATATGTGATCTAGTAGTCTCGATTTTTCAATTAAATAAAGCAAATGGCTGGTTGAGAGGTAGGGCCATGGTTTTGGTCTTTCAGCAATTACTGGGATCAACTGTTGAAAAAGTGATCAGGACTAACATAGATGGAAAATTAAAACAAGAGGATACTGTTTCAATTATACTTACCGGATTACAGGATTTATTATGGCCAAACGGTGAATTTAAGAAGAGTAAAGAACCCAGAACGATGATTGAAAAATTAAAGTCAAAAAAACACGCGAAACTATTGTTGAATGAATTTATTGTCGACACATGTTCCAAGATATTTGGGAAAAAATCATCAGAAGAAGCCGCAGATATAGTTTATAATATGCTACAAAATGAGATATTGAATCGACACTTAGTTTTAAGTGTATTAGAAGAGGTTGTTTACGTTTTATTTCCAGAAATAAGAGATCATTAATGCTTTTCTGTATTTATAGTTTATACTGGAAACTTTTATATATACCGTATTATTATTCCCTTATAACTCTGCTTTTATCTCTTTTCATACCATTTTCCTTACTTTTCTGTTTTAGATTACTTATAAGCTTATTTAAATTTTCTAACCTCTTCTGTTTCGAATGAACTTTATTTTCGGCAAATGTAGTCAAAAAATATTTTATAAATTTCTGCTTTCTACTACTGTTAGATTTACGAACATATACTTTTCTTCCTTTAGTTTTGTTAATTTTCATTTGTTTATCCACCTTTTTCAACACACGATCTCTAATTAGGAAGCTTTTATCATAAATTTGAACACCAAATGGAATATCTTTGACTGGCCCGTTTATATTATCGTGTTCTAATTCCAAGCTGAAAAGTTTTGATAATTTCAGTTTCAATGGGGTATCTGATTCATCTAGACAGTTAGAAACAGTTAACCAATCAAACCCATATTGTGGTGAGTGAGTATATAATCCTTCAACTTTTTTTGCTTTTTGAGCACTAGCATAATTTTCTTCGGATGTAATATTATTTGTCCTGATATCTACCAAATTATCGATCACAGTATCCAATTTATTAAACAATTGTTCTTTAAGTATGTCACTAAATTCAATATCTTCATCACCAGCACGTCTATATGACCAGTCATCATCTCCATAGCTCTGATCAAAATTTTCAACTGATTTATTCACAAGATTTTCGAAAGTTGTATCAATACATCTGCTCATTTCTTTGCGTGCATTAATCCTGGGTCTCCAATAGGTTAACATATCCAAACTAGGCTTCTTAAGTTTTCTGTTTCTGTCAATATTAATATAAGAATATCTGCTTCTTTGTAATCTATCAAGATCATCATTTTCAACCTCAACTAAATCGTTTGTAGTGGTACACTGTAATGCCGTTCTGGGAGTAACTAAATGGGACGGCGGAGAAGGCCACAATGTGAATTTTGGAGACGGAAGATTTCGATTTCGTGTGTGTAGGAGATGAATGGCATATAAATGAATGGGGAGATCTGTGGTGAATGACAGTGATAAGTCATCTATAATAGAACAATATTTTAAGTATTCTTCAGGTGGCTCATTTTTAACCATTATGGTTTGGTTCATTTTACGTTTTTTCACACTGTCAACTTTTGAATAATCTTTATTTCCGTATGATTGTATTAAAGTTTTATTCAATATATGTTTTGGTTTTGCATACACAATTTCTGAATCAGAAGAAGAACATTCAGATCCCAAACTTGGAAAAGTATCATCCTTATCAAGAGATGGAATTATAGGAGAAATAGGAGATACAGGAGAAAATGGAGAAGATGGTGACGACATATGTTGTGTAATGGTAGTTAAACTACGTCCTGCCTCTTTATCCTGAGAACCGTTTTCCGTTTCACCTGTAAAAACTTTCAAGTGGTCGATGTTATTACAATAATCAATATCATTTTCACTTTCCCTTTGACTTTCAATTTCACTTCTAATTTGAGTATTTTCGTTCTCTCTACCTTTTTCAAAATTATCATGATTATTTTCATATACTGAAAGTATTTTTCCCATTGAATTAAAAGATTCGACTTCATTATGTGTCTCATTGTTCTGAGGATTCAAGTTCATCGGTAAAGAACCTGAGTCCCATACTGAGGTAGGAATATCTAATTCAGAATCTGACATAACGTTAGTCAGACAATTGTTGACAATATAAGAATAAGATAAAGACAATATTAATAATTTGAAAGAATGGCATTTAAATGTAAAAAAACAGATTCATGTTGCGTCAATAGTCATATTTTTTTCAGCTCAAAATGGACGAGAATAGTTTTCCAATTTTAATTTATCTAACTTTTTATTTATTTCTTAAAGAAAAGACGCAAAAAATATACACACAATGCCAACTTTAGAAGAAATAGAAGATTTTGATGATATTGATAATCTGGATATGGATTTGGCGGAGTTTGATCCTGATTTACAGACTCCGGTGGCTCCAGCAAAGCCAAAGCCACAAGTTTTCAAGTCTCAAGATTCACAACCTGATGTTCTGGAGGATATGTTCAAGAACATGGGGATGAATTTACCAAAACCAAATCTTAATCAGCAAAGAGAACAACCCAAACCAAAAAGTATGCAAGAAGATATGACTCCTGAACAACGTAAAGAATTTAATATGATGCAAATGATATACCCATGTTATTTTGACAAAAATAGACCAACAAGTGAAGGTAGAAGATTACCTTTAACTCATTGTGTTGAAAATCCATTGGCTAAGACTATTTTAGATGCATGCAAAACTTTAAGGATTCCTGCTGTTTTAGAACCTGAAAAATCACATCCAAAAGATTGGGGTAATCCAGGTAGAATTAGAGTTGGTTTAAAATATGAACATACACCTACTCATCCACATTTAACTTCAAAAAAGAAGGCGTTGTATGCGATTGGAGATTATTTACAAACGCATAAGACTACATTGAAGAATGTCACCGATTTACCAGGCCCACCAGAGTTAATGGAAGGTGGATATGAACCTATGGAGGTCGCCAAAGTTAAAGGTTTCAGTATGAATACTATTGTTCCATTACATTCTACACTAACTATGAAGAATCCACAAACTGCGGGTGCCTATATGAAGAATCCAGCGGAGACTCAACAGACTCAAGTTGAGCCTAAAAAGGTGAAGCAAAAGATTCAAAGAATTAGAGCTTAAATGAATCAGGATTCATAGTTTGTTATAAATTATTTTGTATATTTAATTAGCTTTCATTAATAAACTCGATATTTTCTAATAAACTATAAAGTGACAGCAGTTTTAAGCTAGGTTGATGGAACATATTTCTTTCTATATTCTAAAATACTGTCCATTTGTTCGTTGGTGATTTTATCCTTCAGCATCTTCACGATGTCATCAAAGCAAACAATAGATATAACAGGAACATTATATCTTTTAGAGACAGCTTTAGTGGCAGATTCATTTGAATCTTTGGTAGTTTCCATTCTATCAATGGCAATAATACATGCAACTGTTTCACCACCTTCATCTTTGATGATACCAAATGCCTCATTTATGGCAGTACCCGCCGTCATAACATCATCAATAATCAAAACCTTTTGATTCTTTAAATCCGAACCAACGATTGAACCACCTTCACCATGTTCTTTCTTTTCTTTTCTATTGAAAGAATAACCAACATTTGCATATTTTTCACCACCAATTTCGTACAATTTAATGACAGTAATAGCAGCTAATGGAATACCTTTATAAGCTGGACCAAACAAAATATCAAATTGAATACCAGAATCAATAATCGCATGCGCATAAGCTTCCCCTAAATCATTTAAAGTTTTGGAAGTAGAGAAATGACCCATGTTGAAAAAATAGGGAGAAATCCTACCTGACTTAAGTGTAAAAGTACCAAACTTAAGAGCTTGAGCTGATAAAGCAGCTTCCAGGAATTGTTTCTTATGAGACATTCTGGTTTATAGATATATATAGGTTAATTAATCAAAGAATACCAAGTGAACTTGAAGAAGAATTAAAAAGCGGACAATCAGAAAAAACAAAAAAAAAAAAAGATTTTTTACGGATTAGTCTCTAAGTTTTTATATTAACAAATTGTTTTGGTTGTTGCTAGGAACTATGGAGAACTCAACTACAAATTCATCCACAGCTAATGCGATTTTGAATATATTACAGCAAATAAGTATATCTCCTCATCATTCGCATATTCAGTACCATCATTCTGCTCCGAAGAAAATTCTACCAAAACGCCGCCTTTCATCATCATCATTTGATGGACATCAATCACACATAGATAAAAGACAGATCACCTATTCACGTCGGAACAAAATATTTTCTACTAGCAATACAACACAGAATTTACCAATACCATTGTCTCATTCACAACTTTTATCGAGAATTAATACTTTTTCAATCCTAACATGGTCAATCACTAGCTCTATGCTTTCACCTTTAGTATGTGCCACTCAAGGTTGGATATGCCATTCTAAAAGAAAGAATGAATTACTTTGCACTGCATGCCATGCTGTTATAATGATACAATTACCAGCACATAACCAAACAAATTTGGGAGGAAACCCGCTTGACTTTACACCAAACAATGTGCCTGACTTATTTTTGTATTCATATCAAGATAAAGATAAAGAAGCAGATGAACACTTATATGAAGCATTGTTGTTCTCATATAGTGGAAGGTTATTAACTGAACATTATCCAACATGCCCATTTGTTCCGTTGTTACCGCTTTCACCAAATGATCAAGATTATTATTACACAAGCAAAGATATTCCAAGAGAGATCACTAATTTATACGATAGATTGGTTGTACTAAATTCGCACAAAAATTTGCTCATTGGTAGAAATTTTGACAAATCAATTTTGACAACCACAGAGTCATCATATTTTAAAAATTATTTGAATAATTCGTTATCGGATGTTATGCTTGATGCAGGAGAAGGAGTATCACTTGATGTTGGCTTACCCGCATTACTAGGATGGGACTTGAAGTTACAAAAATTTCACAAAGACACCATTTTATTACTACGATGTGGTTGTTGTACCAGACGTATATTGTTGGATGAACATACGGAAGAAAATAACGGTTTACATATGTTAGAACATTGCCCGTACCCTGCCTACTTCCCAACAAAGGATGAGTTGACAGAATTTGAAACAGAGAAAATTGACGAGTATGAAGATAAGATTAACCTTGTCGAAGAACACGAGAACTGGTGTTGCGTTAAACAAGGTTGGAAGTTGGTGTTTGGGGGACTAAGAGCTAGCTTGGACACGGAAATAGACAGGGAGGATAATAACATGGATTCTGAGACTAGTTTTGCTTGCACTATGGAACACTTGAAAAGTATATAAAAAATGTATAATAGCTTAGAACATAACTTTCAAAAGTCATTTTTAAAATAAGACAAATTAAGAAAATAAAGCAAATAAATTAAGAAAATAAACTGAAAGTAATTTAGTGGTGTGAAAAATTCGGAAGCAAAATTCGTTCCGCTCTTTGTTTATTTTCGTTTAATAAACAATTTGCATTCCTGGTTTCTTTATTTCTTTCACTCTTTCTTTCTTTCTTTCTATTAAGTATAAAAATGTCAGCAGAACAAAAAAGACTACCTCTTATCTCCAAAAAAACCGTGGCATCACATTCTTCAGCTTTATCTTGTTGGGTCACACTATACAATAGAAAAATCTATGATGTCACCAGCTTTTTAGAAGAACATCCAGGGGGCCCTGAACTTATCTTAGATTTTGCAGGTAAAGACATTACTGAAATATTATCAGATGTTACTAGTCATGCTCATTCTGAAAGTGCTTACGAAATGTTGGATGATAGTATGCTTGTTGGTTATTTAGCAACAGCAGAAGAAGAAACTGAACTACTTGAAAACCATGGGGATATGGAAGTTATTCCAGATACCGAGAATTTAAAAACAGTTGACTTAACCGAATTTGGTGAAATTCCTGATGACTTACTACATTTGAAAACTGATCATAAAGATGACTATATGAAACATAAATTTTTGGATTTAGATAGACCGTTGATCTTGCAAGTTTTAACAAGCAACTGGACAAGAGAATTTTATGTTGATCAAATACATAGACCAAGACACTATGGTAGAGGTTCAGCACAATTATTCGGTAATTTCTTAGAACCTTTAAGTTTAACTCCATGGTGGGTTGTTCCAACCATTTGGTTACCAGTCGATTTTTATTTGCTTTATTTAGGATTTTCCCATTTAAATCCTTTTTTAACAATTGGTTTATGGGGGCTTGGTTTATTTGTTTGGACCTTAATTGAGTATTGTATGCACAGATTTTTATTCCATTTGGATAACCATTTACCAGAAAATAGATTTGCATTTACCTTACACTTCTTGGGACATGGTGTTCACCATTATCTACCGATGGATAGAATGAGATTAGTTATGCCACCAACTCTTTTTTGTATTTTAGCTTTCCCATTCTATAAGGTTATTTTTGGTATCTTTCCATTTTATGTTGCTTGTGCTGGTTGGTCTGGTGGTTTCTTAGGTTATATTATGTATGACTGTACTCATTATCTGTTACATCATGGAAAATTACCTAAATATTTTCAAGATTTAAAGACCTATCATTTAGAACATCACTATAAGAATTATCAATTAGGTTTTGGTGTTACTTCCAAATTCTGGGATATAGTGTTTGGTACTTACTTAAATCCTGATGATGTTTACCAAAAGAAGAACTAATTCAAATCATAACTAAATGAAACAAAAGAAATAGGGTATCATCCATTATGACTTTGAATAATAGAAAACTTAATAAAATTTAACGAGATCTTTACTTATAAAAAATATACCAAAAAATTGACTATCTTAATAAACTGTTCTTTGTCTTTTTCGTTTTCTATCACCTAATATATATAATTATTTTTATTTCTTGAACTATATAGAATATTTATCTTTTATTTTATCATTTATAATCGTATTTACAAGATTTTGCATAATTTCTTAAAACCATTTTCTCGATTTAACTGATTCAGCTGGAGCAGATTTGCCTAAACCAAATTTTTGCAACATACCTCTAATATCACCAAAAGCTTCTCTATTACCTTGGACAACAATTGTTGGTTCCGAGGAAGTAAAAATTTTCTTAGCCAATTCAATCAAATCGATTCTGGTAACATTATCAATTTTTTCACACATTTCTAAAACATCAACTCTTTTACCATAAATTTGAACTTGTCTACCCATATCTTCTAATTGAACCATTTTACTTTCTAAATTCATCATTAAACTTGATTTTAATTGATTTTTAGCTCTTGAAACTTCTTGTTCTGAAATACCACCCTTACCAATATCATGATCCATTAATAAATTTAATTCATAACCAATTAATTCCGCCATAACGCGATTTGCTTGAGGTATACAACTTAAAGAAATACCAATTAATCCACTATCGGTGAAATTATGAATAAAACTTTTACACGATTCAACGAATCCATATTGATTTAAAACTCTTGTATAAGCTCTTGAATACATACCTTTACCTGGTCCACCAGCACTAAAGGAACCCCCACCACCAATTAACATTTGAAGTGTTGCCAATTTATAAACATCATCATTATCAATAGGAACACCTTCAAATCCAACATAGATATGGTGAAATTCTTCCCCTCTATATGCAATACCTTCGGGAATATCTAAAGATTTTTCACCTCCTGTATAAATTGCAGGCTCTTTGATAATTTTCTGATTAGTATTAGATTTAAAATTTTCAAAATATTTTTCAACTAATTCTTCAGCTTTGTTAACTTCAACACCCGAACAAGCAACGACTAAATTTTCAGGCTTATAAAATAATTCTCTGTATTTATTTAATTTATCGGAATTAATATTATGCAACTGCTCAAGAGGGCATAATAGTGGAGAACCTAAATTCTTACCATCATATGCAACTTGTTGAAAAATTTCGGGTAATATTAACTCACTTTGTAACCAAATTTCATTTAATTCATATTCCGCTGAAATTATTTGCTCATTAATTTCTTCATTTGTTAATGCAGGTCTAGCAACAGTTTCACTCATTAATTCAAACATTTTTTCAATATCTTGATTAAATACACTTGCTTGATAAATCATTGATTCTCTTGACGATGCACACATAAAATTACCACCCAATGAATTCAATTTATCCATCATAGCTTTTTGAGAATATTTTGACGTTGATTTATATGATAATTTATCCATTATATGAGAACAACCATTTAATCCATATTCAGATTCATAACGTGAACCTGCTGTAACATACATGCCAATTGCTGAAAAATATGAAGGAGTTGGGTCAACTGCCAACTTAATACCATTTGATAAAGTTTTGATAGTAGTTGGAATTGTTGGTGTTGTAGCAAAATTACGCATTTGCTGACCAAATTGTGTAACAGATAACATTACTAATTATAATTGTTATTTGTCTTTAATCAGTTAAAAGCATTTAAATTTTTTATTTCATTAAAATAGAGAATTTGAAAAAAAAGAGCGATCTCGAAAACAAAAATATTACGTAAGGGTATGGCTTGATGTTCTAAATAATCTTTTCTTTTTGTATTATTAACGTCAAATAAAGTATCCATTTAGACGTATATTTATATATAGACTGTGTTAACCATTTAAGTCTTCGCCATACAGTTAAATATCAGTTTTATGGAATTTCAAACAATCCGTAGCAAACTTTAAGGATTCATATTTTTAACTCATTTAAAGCCATTTCAATTCACCGTTAAGTTTTGTTAATTTTGACCCAAATTCCTGTTCGAAAGCTTTAGAATCTTTCTTCAAATCGTTCATACCATCTAAATCTCTTTTCAATTTCCCTCTGATATTTTGAAATACTTTCTCTTCTATTTCACCAACTTGCATGGCTATACTATGGAAAGCACTAGACGAAGAAACAGTCGGAGTACCATGTAAGCTTTTTATCCATTCTTTACTTGAGCCCAAACTACGAGAAGAAGAAACTGTATCTGTAGTTCTATGAGTCATTATGGGTAATTCAAGAAGTGTATAATAATGAAAGCAAAAAAAATAGTCAAAATTTACTTATCGCGTTTAAATCAAATATTATTAAGAAAACTAACTATAAATAAATTTATATTTAAAACAATTCAAATACCTTGTTCTTTCTTCCATTTTATAAATTTCTTCTTTAAATTGCCTGGACTCTGTTGGAAAGGATTTAATTTTTTATCCCACTTCATTTTTTCATAATTATCACCATATTTAGCATATAATTTAGCCAACCATTCTGATTCTCTTTTACTTGTCTTTAATTGTCCATGAGGTTTTGTTTGACTTGCCAAAAATTCTAATTCTTTAATAACTTCAGTTTTTTCTTCTTGTTCTGCTCCTTTTGCAACGGTGATTCTAGACGCTTCTTGTCCGTTGGTTTCGTTAGCTATCTTTTTAGTACCATACACAATCTTAAGAACATTACCTTCATTATCTTTTATTACTCTCGCAGTACCTTCCAGTATATTAGCAGGATCATAAGAATCACCAACAATTTCATCGCCATCATCTTCATCATCATTATCTTCTTCTTTATCTTCATTATCAGAGAACAAGCTTTCTTCCATATTATCATGCTGGATTTCGGGCACAACCAGTTCCTTTTCCGTTCCACCTGCTGTTTTAGATAATTTTAAAGTTAATCCCATTTTCTTATAATTTTGTGTAACTGTTAAGGAATTATCCCAATGTGCTGCAATAATTGGATTACCAATAAGATTGACTTTTCTTTGTCTGTCCTTATTTCTTCTGGTATTTTTCGAAACACCAGAACGCTTCATTTTTCTTTTTCTAACGGAAACCATTGCTTTTGTTAGTAAAGTAAAGTACTCTTTAATATGTACCAATAATAATTAAAACATTCCAAGAACTGAAAAGGGTGAAAAAAAACTGCAAAATTAAAAAATTTTAAATAAAAAAATCAAGGGTTATCATGTGTACGGATGTATTACATGGGATTACGTAAGTTTTCTTCTTTATCGGAACTATCGAAGCCTTATAATGATTATGATCATCCTATTCAACAAAATTTAGAAAGAAATTAAATAGTAGTGCCCAAAATTTTATAACTCTTGGAGTAATTTTGTTATAGTACATCTAATTAGGGTGTACTTACTAGATCCATGTAGATTGTAAATTTCAGTAATTGATATTAGGAATATTCTCCGACAAAAGAAAATGTCCATTTTCTATTTTCCACCTCCACAGAATTTTCACGATTTCTATAACTGTTGATCTTCATTTTTTGATATTTATCTTAGTTTATAACTAAAATACTGTCTAGATATATATACTTACATACATATTATCATAGATAAATTGATACCTTAAACTACCTTTAATCATCTTTATATACTTTTGATTAATAGCTAAAATAACTCATTCTTTTCAATTTCATGTTATCAACTTTGCCAACATTTTACAATTCAATTATAAATATAACATAATTTCAATAACAATGTCTTTAGTCAATTTCGATCAATTATCAAATTCTAGTGAAGTCCCTGTAACAATGATTCCAGAACAGTCCTCAACCGCAAATATATCAATTCCAGTTGAAAGCACAGCAACGACAACAACAACATCTATCGCAACTACTCCTACTACTAGTTCAACAACCGAGGATGACAATGAAGATGATTCTGTTATTTTGAAAGATGACTCAACAATTGAAGCTTCGCTTGCTCCACATCAACCTTTGAATCAAAAAGAAATCGATGACCGTTCTATCTATATTGGTAATGTTGATTTTTCATCTTATCCTGCCGATTTGAAAAATTTATTTAGTCAATTTGGTGAAGTCAATAGAGTTACAATTTTATATAATAGATTCACTGGTAGACCAAAAGGCTACGCATACGTTGAATTTAATAATAAAAATTCAATTGACAAGGCAATTTCTTTAAATGGCTTTGCTTTTAAAGGTAGAGAAATTTCTGTGGTTCAAAAGAGAACAAATTTACCAGGTTTAGGTAATTCTATCAGAGGTAGAGGTAGAGGCAGAGGTGGATTCAATAGAGGCGGTTTAACTTCAAATTCCAGTCCAGCTAATGAAATTTCTGGTCCTTATAGGGGTACAGGATTTAGAGGAGGATATCGAGGCAGGGGAGGTTCTTTCAGAGGTGAATTTAACAGTGATAGAGGTAGAGGTGGCTTCAGAGGATCTTCATATAGAGGAAACTTTAGAGGCAGAGGCAGAGGCAGAGGCAGAGGCAGAGGCGGTAGAAGTGCTGTCAGTGAACGTTATATTAGTGGTGAGGTTGAAGAATCTAGTATTAGTAACACTGAAGAGCAAAGTAAAAACGAAGAACAAAATGAACTTACTGTTTAATTTAGCAAATATAGTAATTAATTTTATTTATATAATAACAATGTTATAATGTAATTTAGTTAATAAATTTGATAACCATGAAATTACATTAATTTAATTTAAAAATTAGATATAAATTTAAATCAATATTAAATTTACACATGCAATACATCCTTAAAGAGATAATTTAAAACAACCAAACCCACATGAAAATAAATATAATCAATGATCCAAACAAAAACCAAATTTTCCAAGAGACACCACTTTTCTCCACAAAAGTTTTCATTCTGTTCATATTCCATTTAATTCTATCACCTGAAAGTGTCATGTCATCACTTAAATGGTTTAAACCATACTCTGATTTTTTAATTTGTTGTCCCATCTTTAAACTTAAATCTTTCAATGCTGATATTTTTAATCCCATAACCCCCATTGTTTCATCACTTTGTGATTCCAATTGTGCCAGTGTAGCAGCACTTGAAGAATAATCAGCTTGATCTACATCATAAGGCGATGAAGATCTAATACCATTATTATCGTTACTTAAATCAAGTTTTTTGTTAGTTGAATTTATATCTGACGAAAATAACGTCAAACGATCTCGTTGGTGAGCTTTAGAAGAATACCGACTATTTACCTTTTAATTAATGTTAGTAATCAATCATGACATATCTCCAAATACAGTAAATACATACCTTGTACTCATTATTTCTATCTTAATATTTTATCTCTATAATAAACAAATAAAAAAACAATTAATCAAAGAAAATCAAAGAAAGTCAAAGAAAATCAATCAGTCCGAAAAATATCATCAATAGAGAACGCGATTTTATTTTGTACATGTGTTAAACAAACTCTTTACTAGTTTTATCATTCTATTCAATAATGAACTTAAAAACACTTAGGTTACAACTTAATCAAGGGCTAACCATGGCAATGGTTCTATCCAGTGCATTTGCCTTGTGGAAGCTACTTGCCATTGTTACTTTATCCCATTCTCCCCTGGTTGTTGTTCTATCTGGTTCAATGGAACCTGCATTTCAACGTGGTGATATTTTGTTTTTGTGGAACAGAGAAGAGTTTGTTGACGTTGGTGATATTGTTGTTTATAAAATTGGTGATCGAGATATACCGATTGTGCATAGAGTGGTTAGAGAACATATTGTCGAAGAGGTTGTTAATAAAAATAAGAATAAGAAAAATGATAAAAAATCATTATCGTCTAGTATTGCTAAAAATCAATACTTATTGACTAAAGGTGACAACAACGAGCGTGATGACTTGCCATTATATGGTTATGGTAAAACTTATCTTGATAGAAATAAGGATATTGTTGGTAGTGTTAAAGGTTATATCCCAAAACTAGGATATGTTACAATTTTAATAACTGAAAATGTTTATTTCAAATATTTAGTGATGGCATTTTTAGCTATCTCTGCCCTATTTAACCAAGAATGAAACTTTATTAGTTTTTAAGTATTGGTTATAATTATTATATAGCTATATAAGACAAATATTATCTAATGGATCCGTAACCCAATGTCATTAACTTTTTCCGTTTATTGTTACCTTCGATTGCATCATTCGGTCTTTTCAATGATTGATTCGATTCTTCGATTAAAATCTCCATAATATACTTAAAATCTAATTCAGAGAATTGATTGATCTCTTGATTACCACAATTTTGTAAAACTTCAACAAATTGCGATTCATCGTTGTCAAATTCTTTAATAGTTTTCTTCAAATTAATCAACTCTTGTTTGATTAGGTCCTTTTTGGCTCTTAATTTTTGGTTTTCAAAGTCCAAAATATCCCAATAAAAATCAATACATGATGATCCTTTATGCCCACAAAGTTCAACGAATTCTTTTTTATCTTTCAAAAAGGGTAACAGTTCAAACCACTTTAATTTTGAAGATATAACTAACATCCCATTTTGTTTAATATCGTTCAATACATATTTGAAATTATCTCTAGCCTTTCTATCGGCTCTGAAATTCAATTTTTTATCTTGTTTAAAATTTTCACTAAAAATTCTCTCCTTTTCAATCATTACTTTTTCAAAAACTGTTAAAATATCCAATTTATTCAAATTTTTATATTTTTCTACCAATTTACCTAATTGCGTTTCAAATGCCGTCGAAATATCAATATTTTCCTGCAAGTATTTTTCCAATTCATCTAGCTCCTTATTTTTAGCTTCTCTTTTTTCTTCATCGTGTTTTAATCTTAATGTACCCACGTATTCTTCAAAAAATTCCTTCTTTAACTTATTTGGAATTAAAGAGTAAATTGGTTCATCAATGATTAACTTTGAACAAGTCTTCCATCTTGTATAATAGTTTAAATCATATTTAGTTAGTATTTGGAAATAATCATTCTTATAATTTTCCTTTGAATTTTCCACCTCTTGGAATTCTTTATCCGTTTTTCTTATCAAATATATTTCGAATAGTTGTTTTTTCATTAATGGATCTATAATATTCCAATAACGTTGGTCTTTTATAAAAATTTTCATAACCTTCGTAAACGACCACTTTGAATCAACATTGGCTTCCTCCAACATTTTAATAAATGCTTCTTTGGATGTTTCAATATCGTTTTTATTTATATCCATATCGTTTGTTTCTTTATTTGAATCATCCTTAATTAAATCTTCCAATTTAATAAGATCATTAATGATGCTATTACCGATTTTTTTTTCTTCCTCTACCTGCTCAATATCCACCTCTTCAAGTTTTTCATTAAATTCAGGATCTGCTTCAACTTGTTCCTCCGCTGTATTTTCCATTTGGTCTTCACCTGTTTTTCCATTACTTTTATTTGTTCCCTCTAATTCTTTTTTGACCTCTTCTGGTAATTCCCACACTGATTCATCTGTCTTTCTGCTATGATAATAAATTTCTCCGTCATCAGTGGTAAACTTCTCCCAACCGTATTTCTTCAATAACCGATTCACCTCTCCAAACCCTTCAGGAACTTCCCACTGTGTCTCTTCAGTTTCTCTGTTATAGTAGTATAACTGACCTTGGTCATCTGTGACTTGTTCCCAAACCATGCTTGTCTTGCTTCACTTTAGAAAAGAATGTAACGGAAAAAAGGATGACATAATCCACCGCGCTAATCAAAAATATAGAATCTATTTTGACCATTTCATCCATTCATTCCTTCATGAATCAGTTTGTTTTCTATCACAAGCATCCTATCGCCAATTACAACACTATGGTATGTCTATTTATCCATAAGTCATTTAGAAGTAAATGGTTTTACTAACAGCGATTATGTTCCAATTTTATAGTCTCAATCTCTTAAACCATACCTAACTGCTGTTCGTCATTCACTAAACGCAGCTTTATGTTTATCCAATTTTTCATCACAAATTGTGGAAAGACACAATTATCCAGAAATCGAAAACAAAAGAACTCCAGAGATTTTACTTCAACCAATTTATATATCCAGAAATGAAGCTGAAAGAGTGTTGATTGAACCATCTATTAATTCATGTAGAATTTCCATTAAGATTAAACAGAGTGATGAAATTGAACAAATTTTGGTTGATAAATTTACTAGATTTTTAACTAAAAGAGCTGAAAATTTTTTGATTTTAAGAAGAGAACCAATTGAAGGATATGATATTTCTTTCTTATTAACAAATTATCACAATGAAGTAATGATGAAAAATAAATTGGTGGATTTTATTATTGAATTTATGGAAGATGTTGATAAAGAAATTAGTGAAATGAAATTGTTTTTAAATGCAAGAGCAAGATTTGTTGCTGAAGCTTATTTAAGTGTTTTCGATTAATTTGTTTAATTATTAAAATTTTAGACTTATTTCATTATATAGTTTAACCGCAAAAAATTATTTATACTAAACCTAAATCTATTAACTCTTAATTACAAAATTTTCAATCTTTTTTTTTTTTTAATTTTAATCAAAATAGATATGAAATTACAGATAAAACCAATAATTATAGCAAGAACAATATGAATCGCACGAATTGTAATTACTCCAAGCCTGCAAAATACTTCGTGCACTATAATCAGAGGTATCCACAGGCAAATGCTTTTAAATCAGACAGTAATGAATCTGAAGATTCTTGTTCTCTGTTCACACTGACTTTAATCTCTAGAATCCCAATACCAACGCTATGCTCCCATTCCAACCATTGATGAATACCATTTTTTTTACAAATGATTGTACCAGAATCTATCTCAACGTCAAAGCCACCAGTTGGAAAATGAAACTCTGGTATCATAATAATAGTAGGCCCATTTATAGAAGAACTATCAAAATTATCAGTGTTGATTTGCAAATCAAAAAATATATTGTCCAAGTTGAACTCACATAACTCAACAGTACCATTGACCAAAACTGGATATGGTCTAACTATAGCCTTTCCTGCTCTAACTCCTGATAACAAATTTAAATTTGAAAATTTTAAAACATCATTCATCTCGAAATCTGTATCTGTATCTGTATTATTATTATTTGAATCTAATTTTTCATCAATTTCATAAGTTGTTTCGTTGGAATCTTTTTTTAAAATGGAAGAAGTAGAAAATGTTCCCTGTGATGGAATTACTGTTTGATAACCGTTACTCCCTTGGGATGAAGATGCGACCGACAGATTATCAAACCCAATAATATCACTGCTATTTTTGCTAACCCAGTCATGATAATTTTTACCTGGCTTAATAACTGTCTTTAAATCATCTTTTGACCAAACTGAAAAATCTTCTAAATTCCATAAATCACCCCATTCATGGTTATTATCCGGATTATAATTCCAATAAGTAAAATTTAAATTATTGCCTTCTAGTCCAGACAAGATAGCATCATTGGCAGACTCTTGAGAACTGTAGTCACCATTATTGTATGCCTTTTTATCGTCCATATCAAACGGCATACCAGTTTCAGTAAACACAACAGGAACTTCCTGACCTATATTTTCTTTACTCTCTAAATACATGTCTCTAAGCTGATTTCTAATTGATTTTCTAATATTAGATTCTCCAAGAACCAGGCCAAAGACTGGATTCAAGTATTTATCTCTCATTATTCCCAATGTATCAACATTTAATATTCTGTTCCAAGTTTTAAACATTAATGACATACCGTCATAATAGTGCAACGCAACAATAGTCTTGTCATCAATATATTCATCTTTATTTGGTTTATTTTTTAGCATAGGAGGAATTTCTAAAACTGGTGGTTGCATGACCAAAAACATATCATCATCAATTTCTCTCATCCTGCTCCTAAATTTTTTCCAAAATTGTAAAAATGGCCCATTTATAAAAGTTTCTTTATTTAATAAAGCACCTGTGATAGGATTTACTTTAAAGTAATCTGGTAGAATCAGTTCTCCAGTATCTGAATTCCAGACACCGTGCTGAGCGAACAAGCATTCGCCATATTTCCAGCTGGTACCTCTATCAAATCCATAATGTTTATCCATCTCATCATCTTCAATCCAAGCTTTAACTCCTTTCGGATCAAACCACTTAATTCCTTTTTTACTAGGCCCAAATATAGTCAAATGAAAAATGTCTAGCTCTTGAGGAAAACCCATACCCAATCGTAAAGCTTGAATAGGTGTTGGAGTTTCATCCAATTTTAATTCTTGATCTGGTGGGTAAATATTCAAATCTGCAAAACCATAAAATCCAGAATTTGGTTCATTCATACTTTCAACTCCTAAAAAGGTTTTACCAAATATATTTGGTAACTTATCTTTAATTCTAGAAACCATAAATGCTATTGCTTCTATGAAATGATTCTGCAAATAATCTTCAATATTTTGATCATTTATGATGGCTTTTGGAGTGAAAATACCCCCAGAGAAAAATAACGTAAACATTAGTTCAGAAGCCAATCTAAAATAATTAGTTGCCCAAACCATCTTAGTAAAATTCTGTGGATCTTCGCAGAAATTATGAACTTTAGCAGCAACTGTTTCCTGAAAATTCTTTGGTTCTAATCCAGCAGCATATAATGTCCATAATGGTGCACCACAACCACCACTAAATTTTGACCAAACATCTTGATGTGGATCTAAAAAAACGTATAGCCCACCAATTTCATCAATGATTTTTAACACATCAATAACATAATCAACGTAATCAATATCATAAATATCTGGACCTTCATGTTCAATTGCCTCCCAAGTTGTCACAAATCGAATAGTATTGAATCCACATTGCTTGATTCTGGTGATATGTTCATAAGCATCAGACAATGGGAATGGTTTACCCACAAATGAAACTTGATCTGCATCTATGAAAAATCCACATGATTTTGGTTTGAGATATGAGGTTTGAAATGGAATACTTGGGAATTTTGAAGAAGAAGCAAAGTTGATTCCATGCATTTTAAATGTTCGTTGAGTTCCAACTTCAACGAAGTTACCATTACTATCAACCGTTAATCCATTAGTTTGCATCGGAGCACAGTTTGAAAGCAGTCCAGAATGGATTGCATTTATTTTTGAGTACTCTGTTACAGTGGTAGACATCCTGATCACAGTTCTAATCAATTTGATGGTAGAATAATATAATAATATTCAAAGGAAAGGAAAATGAGTTCCTTATCGTGAAATCAGTGTCACTCGCCCCTTTTATTTATTCTGGCTCTCTTTCTCCACGTTCTGTATCTTTTGCTTTTTCTTATTACACATGAAATTACCTCCATTTATAGCTATTGCAACATTAGTGGGTTATACAATAGCACAAGGATACTCACAAAATTTCAACTCTACTGCTGATATTCTGAAAAATGTAACACCGCCTCCTCAGACGCCCGTACTTTCATGCCATGATGTGAAACTTTTACCAAATAATCAACAATGCCAGTTTGTGAAAGATAATTGTCAAGAAACTAATATTGGATTTATTGATACTTTTCAATTGTACTATTGCATGTTTCAAAAAGAGAAAATTCGTAAATATATGGTATTGCCAATTATTGTTATAATATTAACTCTGTTGTTTGCATCGTTGGGTATTATCGCTGGTGACTTCTTATGTCCTAATTTAAGTGCAGTTTCCGAATTTTTAAAAATTCCACAGAATATTTCTGGTTTAACCTTACTAGCTTTTGGTAATGGATCACCGGATATTGTTAGTACTTATACTTCTTTTATTACTAATAATCCTTCCTTGGCAATAGGTGAATTGGTGGGTGCATCGTTCTTCATTACTTGTTTTATAGTTGGTATTGTTTGCATTATTCATCCTTTTAATTTGCTACCCAATTTCGATGGTGATACTCATGATGAGGTGAACAAATTGGTTGTCGACAGCAGTAAGTTGGTTTATGTTCGAGATATTTTCTTTTTTTCTTTATCCATTGGCATGGTTTTAATATTTTTGAAAAATGGGGTTTTAACAAATATGAAAATGATAGTCTTGATTTCTACTTATGTTCTTTATGCAATTTTAATTGTTTTCTGGCAATGGTTCTTTGATCGGAAATATTCGAAACTTGAAATAACGAATAGAATTAGAAATTTATATGATGATAACACACCATTGAATATCGGTGATGAAAATGTGGAACTAGAAGATAGCTATAACTTTAATCCGATGATGTTCCGAACGACGGAATTCTGTACAATATTAAACAGTCTAACACAAAAGAGAAGAATTAAACTCAGATTAAATGGCTCTTCTAGATATAGAGATGAAGAGACCGGTTCACCAGATCCTAACCAGACCATAGAATTATTTCAAGAACAAAATGAACCTGTGGTTGAGCTAGAAGCCGAATCCGGGTTATTTAAAAGTTTCTTTAATTTTGTTACGTTGCCCATAATCACTATTTTTCGATACACGATCCCATTAATGCCAATAGATAGTTATGAATTGGAATTTAAACCTGATTGTACTGAGCTAACCCAGTTATTGGTATCATTGATGATCTCTCAGTTTCTATTTGTACATACATTTATTCCAACTCTTCCACTAATATTGAGGTTTCTGACATTTCTTTTTTCTACATTATTTACATATTTTTCTTACTATAAACTGACTCAAAGTGAAAATCAACCCACAACTTTAAAACTTACTATTTCTTTTTTAGGCTTTATCACCTCAATATCATGGATTTCAATCATAGCCGAGGAAATTATTTCAATACTACAATTGATTTCAATATTAAGCAATCTTTCAAAGGCAATTCTTGGCTTAACCGTTTTCGCAATAGGTAATTCAATCGGGGATTTAATTTCAAATATTGTGATTGCAAGATTAGGATATCCATTGACATCATTAGCGGCATGCTTTGGAAGTCCACTTTTAAATTTGTTACTGGGAATAGGGTTGAATGGGATAATAGTAGGACACGATCTTGAAATTAAAATCAGTCCAGGTTTATTGATTACTGGAATTGCTGTACTGATTAACTTGATCTTCATGTTAATATGGATCCCTGTAAATAAATGGAGATTTGATCGTACTACTGGAATTTTTATGATTTGTATATGGTTCTTCGGCACACTGTGCAGTATAGTTGTGGAGCTTATTTATTAATTTATATAAAATCTGTTAATAAATGTGTTGTAACCAACAACAAAAACAAACGCGTATATTTTTATCATGATTTTCTGAATCCTCTTAGGAAAACAAACAAACTCTTCTTTTTTAACTCTTGAGAGCAAATGGCAAGATTGGACTTTACAAAATACAAATCGAAACCACAGGAGCTTAGTTGTTGTAATGTCAATCTGGGTAGCGGTGCAGGAGTGAACCCTTCAGTGAAAAGACGAAAAACCATGACAGATCCTACTGCTGTTCTGTTTAGACCATTCAAACCGCCTATTGCACGCTCAGCTCAAAGATCAATGCTACAGCCTCCTCGGAAGGCAAGGCTACGTGGACCCAAGACATATGCTGAAGGTGATCAAGTCGATGATTCAAATGAGGTGTCAATAGATGCTTATGGAAATACAATTTCATTAAAGAAACGTAACGCCTTGCTGCCGAGAAACTTTTTAGGAAGTATGGAAAAGAATAATGTCGTTTTGAAAAGTAAATTTGTTGTTCCTATGAAAAAAGGAGATAAAGAAAATGATTGGAACAGTCAAAAAAGAACTCCGCCGCCATTGGGTAATAGAAAGAAAGTATATTTTCCACCAAGACCACTATACGATCCCCTGAGTGAATTAGCTATTGTGCTATACGATCCTACAGTTGATGTTATCCCAGAGGCACAACTGGAAGAAGTTAAGGATGATCAGACAAATAATGACGCCGAAGACAAAATTAGTTTACAATCGAGACCTTCAAGATTTAAAAGAGCCAATAATAAGACATTGAATGAAATTTTAGGTCTGACATTCAGTCTTGATGAAGATCCGTTATTAAAATTTCCTAATGTTCCTGTTGTTATTGATCCTAAATTGGCAAAGATTTTACGTCCACATCAGATCGCAGGTGTTAAGTTTTTGTATAGATGTACATCTGGGTTAGTTGATGCTAGAGCGCAAGGTTGCATTATGGCCGATGAAATGGGGTTAGGTAAAACTTTGCAATGTTTGGCATTAATGTGGACATTATTGAAACAAGGTCCTAGAGGTAAAAAAACGATAGATAAATGTATCGTTGTTTGCCCTTCGAGTTTGGTTAAGAATTGGGCAAATGAAATTGATAAATGGCTAGGAAAAGGTGCGCTTAATTCTTTGGCCATCGATGGAAAATCCACAAAAGCAGGTGATGTTGCAGGTGCATTAACATCATGGGCTGAAGCAAAAGGTAGAAGCGTTGTTAGACCTGTACTAATTATCAGTTATGAAACACTAAGACGTAATGTCAGTAGCTTTAGTGGCTGCGAGATTGGTTTAATTTTAGCTGATGAAGGACATAGATTGAAAAACGGTGATAGTTTAACATTTAATTCATTAAATTCATTGAATTGTAAAAGAAGGGTTATATTATCCGGCACACCAATTCAAAATGATTTGTCCGAATATTTTTCGTTGTTGAATTTTGCTAATCCAGGTTTATTAGGTTCAAGAGCAGAATTTAGAAAAAATTATGAGATTCATATATTAAGAGGTAGAGATTCATTGGCGACTGATAAAGAAAGAGAGCAGGGTGATCTGAAATTAAGAGAACTAACGGATTTGGTCCAGCAATTTATTATAAGACGTACGAATGACATTTTGAGTAAGTATTTACCAGTCAAGTACGAATATGTTATATTTTGTGAATTATCAGATTTCCAAAAAACATTATATAATCATTTTATTACTTCACCTGATATTAGAAAATTATTGAAAGGTGAAAATTCACAACCATTGAAAGCGATTGGATTATTAAAAAAGTTGTGTAATCATCCAAATTTATTAAACTTACCGAGTGATATTAAAGGAAGTGATAATTTAATTCCAGATAATTATGCTGATGCCAATAATTCAACTGGTAGAAATAGAGAAGTTCAAATGTGTTTTAGTGGTAAATTTGCAATGCTAGAAAGATTTTTATTTAAAATTAGCAAAGAAACAGATGATAAAATTGTTGTGATTTCAAATTACACTCAAACATTGGATTTAGTGGAAAAAATGTGTAGAAGCCACAAATTTGGCAGCTTACGATTAGATGGTACTATGAACATTAACAAGAGACAAAAATTGGTTGATAAATTTAATGATACAAATGGAAAAGAATTTGTATTCTTATTGAGCTCAAAAGCTGGTGGTTGTGGTATTAATTTAATTGGTGCAAATAGATTAGTTCTAATGGATCCAGATTGGAATCCAGCTTCTGATCAACAGGCATTAGCTAGAATTTGGAGAGATGGTCAGAAAAAAAACTGTTTTATTTATAGATTTATCTCAACCGGTACTATTGAGGAGAAGATTTTTCAGAGACAATCTGCAAAATTACAATTATCTTCATGTGTTGTCGATACGCTTGATGATGTTGAAAGGTTGTTTAGCAGTGACAATTTAAGGCAATTATTTCAGTACAATAGGAACACTACTTCAGATACCCATGATACCTACAAATGTAAAAGATGTGATCCTAAAACGGGCAAACAAAAAATTAAATCAATGGCAATGCTTTATGGTGATGCTACGACTTGGAACCATATAGGTCATCAAGACTTGGACAAGAATGAAGATTTCTTAATTCAAAATGAAAGTCAATACGATTCAATAAGTTTTGCTTTTCAATATATTTCACACTAACAATATAAAAAAATCTAGCTATTTATCCAAGAAGTTATCCAATATTTAATTTCCTTATTCTCTCCTTGCTCATCTACCCAAAGTAAACCATTGGAAACCAATTCATCTAAATTAGACTTGCATCTTACTGTTTTCCAATTAAAATTATCTCTTAATAATCCTACGCTCACAAACCCTAATGTATCTGCAGTTGATAGTATAATATTTTGGTCATTATTTAATTCTTGTGGTATACTTTTAATATAATTTCTTTTACCGATTTTTAATAGTTGTAATTCGTCACCTAAAATTTTTAAATGGCTTAAAGATTCCAGTATATCACTTTCTTTAATTCTCAACTGTAAATCCGAATTAAGCCAAGTGTCCTTATTAATTAGTTCTAGTAAATCTTTAACAAGAATAATACCTCCATTTAAAGGTCTGGTTATGAGACAGAATTCATTAATTTTCAAACATAATTGATTTAGTTTTTCCTCTTCGTTTACATTCTCGCCGTCCAACGACAAAGAAACTATTAATGGATCAATACCAAAAGCATTACAAATTTCACTAAATTCAGCACAAAGATCGGGGTTCTTAACAATCTCTTCGGAATATTGTGTTTTAAAAGATATTAAGGCATTTTGAAAAACCTGTAATTGTGTCTCTAGCTGATCTCTCTGAGAGTCAAGTATCTTTTGTCCTAAATTTTGATATTTTTCTTGCTGCTGTTGTATATTATCAATTGACGAAAGTCCCCGATTGTTCATATTCTAAATTGTTTCTTTTATCTGATTAGAAGAACTAAAACATGATGATTATAAATCAAAAAAGTGTACGGATGTAATTTATGGATTAAAATCTCGAAACGAGAAAAGTATATTTTGCCACTCAATCAATTGCACACTTCTATACATTTAGCAAGTACATCTGTCTGAATTAACAATAGCAATTATGTCTACCGCTACTGTCGGATTAACTACAATTGCTAATTCCACCACTATTGAATTGGTGGAGCAAGAAACCATTGAACAAAGTAAGTAATGTTATTTTTGAATCATTAGATTTCCCTTTTAAAACTAAATTAATTACTAACATTTTAATTATTTAGAATTAATCCAATTCATTTCATTAATTGAAAATTCCGCTATCAATTTTGATCCACGTTATATTTTAAAAGTTTTCCGTGAACTTCCACCAATTAGACGTGAAATTACATCCGATTCAATTGTTGAGCTTATTGATTCAGTTTATCCAAAAGATTTTCCAACTAGATCATATCTATTAGATACTCTAAAACCCTTCACCAAAATTTCAGGTGATGAAAAAATGGATACCGAAGAAAGTGAACCAGTTGATGTTCTACCAGAAGTTGATATTTTTGTTCACTTGTTGGTTCAAATTTACTTACATGATCAAGGTGAAATTAAAGCATTACATAATTTCAATAGATTGTGTCTTTCTGCGTTAAAATCATATAATCAGAGAACGTTAGACTATATCCAAGCTAAAGTTTGGTATTACATTTTTAGATCCAGTGAATTGGCAAAAGATTTGATTACGATTAGACCTGATTTAATGAATGCCTTAAGAACTGCAACTTTAAGGCACGATAATGAAACTAGAGCTTCCACAATTACATTATTACTAAGAAACTATATTTTAAGTAATGATATAAATCAGGCTTATAATTTGGTTGAGAAAACAGAATTCCCAGATGAAGCAACAAATTCCATTGTTGCAAGATATTACTATTATTTAGCTAGAATTCAAACAATTCAATTAGATTACTCATCAGCAAATGACTGTGCAATCACAGCAATTAGAAAATGCCCGCAAACAAAATCTGCCTTGGGATTCTTACAGAGTGCCACTAAATTAAATATTTTGATTCAACTATTAACTGGGGAAATTCCGGAATTATCATGTTTTAGAGATCCGTTATTAGAGCAATCGTTGAAACCATATGCAGCTGTTACAAAAGCTGTTAGACTAGGTGATTTGAATATCTTTAATGATGCTTTAACCACATACGAAACTGTTTTAAAGAAGGATAAAAATTATAATTTAGTTTTAAGATTAAGACAAAATGTTATTAAAACAGGTATTAGAATTATTTCATTATCCTACAAGAGAATATCATTAAAAGATATTTGTATAAAATTACATTTAGAAAGTGAATTAAGTGCTGAATATATTGTTGCCAAAGCTATTAAAGATGGTGTTGTAGATGCAAGTATTAATCATAAAGAAGGATATATGCAATCCAATGAATTATTGGATGTTTACTCTACAAAGTTCCCTCAAGATGAGTTTGATAAAAGAATTAAATTTTGTATGCAATTACATAATGATAGTGTGAAAGCCATGAGGTATCCAATGAGTGCTAATAGAGTGGATATGAAGGCTGATTTAGAAGCTAGAGAAAAAGAGCAAGAGTTATTACAATACTTGCAAGAAGATGATTTTGATTAGATAAATATTTAGTTATAATAAAAATATAATAATTAAGCTTAAAATAAAATTTAATGAAAACGTTGAAACAAACGATATTTTTGTTTAGTGCGAGTTCTAAAAGTTTTCAGTGCTTGTCATCCTTTGTTTTGTTCACTTCTATTTCAAGTTACCTAACAGATCCCAATATGAACAGCTTACTGCTATTTCCAGCTGCTTTGTGCAGAAGGATAAGATATATTCAAATACAACCGTTTGCTAAGCAATTACAGCTACGATCATTAAGTATGACTAGAGCTAATTTCTACGAAACACCAGAACAAGCACCAGCAAACCCCGACTTAAAAAGAAATAAGAAACAATTGCCAAAAATGTCAATTGAAGAATACCGTAAGTTACGTGATCAATACCATCAGAAGAAAAGTGGAAAAGACCGTGCAAGTTCAACCTACTATGCTATATCTTTGGCAATGATTTTTCTTGCGTTTTCATATGCCAGTGTTCCAATTTATAGAGCAATTTGTCAACGTACGGGTTGGGGTGGTACTCCAATTACCGATAAAACTAGATTTACAAGAGATAAGTTTGTTCCAGTCCAATCTGATAGAAAATTAAAGGTTTCTTTTACAGCTGAAACGTCAGGCGCATTACCTTGGAAGTTTGTTCCACAACAGAGAGAAGTGTATCTTGTTCCAGGGGAAACTGCTCTAGCATTTTATAAAGCGAAGAATACAAGTAAGAAAGATATTACCGGGATGGCAACGTATAGTGTGACACCAGATCATGTGGCACCATATTTCAATAAGATCCAATGTTTCTGTTTTGAAGAACAAAGACTGGCAGCCGGTGAAGAAGTTGATATGCCATTATTTTTTTTCATTGATCCTGAGTTTGCTCAAGATCCGGCAATGCGTAATATTGATGATGTTGTTTTACATTATACTTTTTTTAAAGCTACTCATGATGGTATGCATGAAGATTTGTTTAAAGATGCAAAGGATAAAATGGCAAAAGCCAGAGAGGACTGAAATTTTAGAATATAGAAATAAGTAATTTATAAAATTTGATAAAGAGCTTGTAAATATACCATTCTTTCAATTAATATAACTTTTATTTTTTTTTATTATTTTGGACCTTCAATTATGATCTTAATAGCTTTACCTTGTTTTGAAAATTCGTAAGCTTCAACAGCATCTTCAAATTTAAATCTATGTGTAATTAAAGGCTTGACATTAATTTTCTTTTCGGTTAATAATAAAACGGCTAATTTATAATCATCAACACTGTATCTAAAACTACCCTTAACGGTCAACTCATTTTCCATGACACTTGCAATTGGGAAACCATCTAAAGAATCAGAACCCATGCCAACTTGAACAAATCTACCCTTCTTTTTTAATGCTTTAATACAATTTGAAATACAAAATTTGTTACCCGTAGCATCAATACCAACCGAAGGTAATTCATCGCTCCACATTTCCTTAATTGCTGCCATTAAATCTTCAAATGATTTACCTTTTGAATTAAAAACATGAGTTGCTAATTTATTATCTAATGCGAATTGTAATTTATCTTCAATTATATCAACAATTAAGACTTTATTACAGCCGAAAGCCTTAGCAGTGCCTGCAACTAATAAACCAACAGGACCAGCGCCGAAGACTAGCATTCTATCACCAAACCTAACATCTGCTAACCTATTTGAATGAACAGCGACCGATAATGGTTCAACCAATGCTCCTTCTTCTAAAGAAACATCTTCTGGTAATTTAACACAAAAATCTTCCGGTAAAAGGTAGTAGCGACATAAAGTACCATCGTAAGGTGGAGTAGCGGCAAACGCCATATATGGGCATAAATTATAATTACCTTCTTTATATTCTTGTGATAATCTTGAAGGAATACCTGGTTCACAAGCAACTCTATCACCAACTTTTAAAGTGGTAACATCAGAACCAACTTCAGCTATAATACCAGAAGATTCGTGGCCTAGAACCATTGGAGATTCGACTTTAAAGGAACCGCAACAACCTGTTTCATAATAATGAACATCTGATCCACATAAACCAGTATGTGTAATTGCAATTTTAACGTAGTTTGGTTTCGTTAATTTTGGAACTGGTCTATTTTCATAAGTGATTGTTCCAACTTTTTGTAAGACAACCGAAGGGTTGTCATTTTTAAAGGTAATTTGTCCTGCCATTCAAAGATAAGTTTTTGTTTCAGAATTAATTTAAAAGAATAGAATAGGGAATTTTCAGCAGTAGAATAGAAATGTAGTATATATAAATATTTCATAAAATAAATATTGAAAGTTAAAAGTATGGAGAAAAAAGCCTTCAACGGAGTTCCATTGTATGGAGAATTAATTCACGGTGTAATTTATTTATTCTTGAAATTTGTGCGATTATTGTAGTTTAAGTGTAACACGATTTATTTCTATTAAGTAAGAACGATGATTGATTGATAAGAAGGACAAGAAATGCATTGCATATTTTATATTGCTTCAGTAGATCTTACATGATATTTTATTTAAGTGAAAGATTTTAATTTTTATCATATTTGATGGAAAACTTTTGACCGTAAAATGAACCAACTGTAATGTTGGATATTATTATCCAATTTTGGACATTAATTATGGGAAGTACATAGTTCTGAAAAAACCTTTTTTTGATCTACCATACTGTGATTTACTTCGGATTATGAGTTTCTATTTTCGACTTAGTGTTGCTTTCTTTGGCAAGTTTTTTAAAAGCATCAATTCACATATTAAAAAAGATATTACACGTCATGATACATTACAACTTTATAGAAAACATTTGACTTTAAAATAACAGATGTTGGTTAAAAAAAAATTATGTTCATCAAAAAAACATCAAAAAAAGGTTCTACAATTAAGAGAGTACATTTTGACACATACTAATAGGATTTCGAATAAATGCAAAGAATAATATTACTTTTTTTTCATCTCTATATAATATATAAAAGGAACTTAAGTTTTTTAGTTTCAATTTCTGAATTTCAATTTACGGAAGATTTTATATTTTTTATTTTTATAAACTAGTTTATAGTTTTATTATCGATAGTGATATTGGTAGTATTAATTTTTTCTAATTGAGTGGGGCATCTTTATAGTAAGTACCTCTAAAAAAATCCATACAATGGGTGAAAACAACCAATAAAATACCACCACCTGGACCTAGTCTTAAAACTTTTGGTAAAAAGCCTTTATACAGAGCACCAAAACCTTCCTCTTTTAAGATAATACCTAAAGATGGCCAAGCCCAATTATATTTTCTAACTTGGCCTTCAATTGAAGGGGTACTTTGAATTCTTGATTTAACAACATCAAAAGGAGTATTTAAAGCTGTACCAACAATACCACCAATTGCACCACTAATTAAATCATTAAAAGTTTTTTGAGTTGGATCTTTTGCTTTTGGTAATAAATCACGGACTTGGAAAATAACACCAAAATAACCAGCATTCCAAATTATATGTCTCCACAGAGTTGCTTCTAAACCATTATATAAACTTAAGACACCTTCATTTTTAACAGTTTTAAGTAAAACATCCATTGGACCTTTATAAGTACTTGATTTATCTTGTAATCGAATTTTAATTAATTCAAATGGGACAACGATGAATGATTCTGTTGCACCAGCTGAAGCACCATTTAAAATGGCTAAACTTTGAGTTAAATGATCCATTCCAAAGACTTTTTTCCAAATTTTACCCCATTCATCATTTGCTGCAAATTTTGTTGCTCTTTTTGGGGCTTCCATTAAAATTGGAGCTGAAATACCACGATACAATTTTGATGGACCTTCATTTTTAATAATTTTTTTAAAACAATCTAAAACACCTGTATATTCTGCTTTCGAACCTGATCCAACTTGTAATTGAATACGAGTTTTAACAACATCCAATGGATACATTGTCAGAATTTCAGAAATACCTGCAACTGCACCAGCAAGGAACTGGTAGTGAAATGGTAGAGGACGAGTATCAATTTGAGCCATGTTTATTTAGAAATTGATTTAAAACTATAGTAAATGAAACAAATATTTAGAAAAGATGAAACAATTTAAAGAAAACAATTTAAAAAAGACAATTTAAAAAAACAATTAATTATAAATGTCTATGTAAGTCAAGTAAATAGATAAAAATTATCGGAATTTTTTTTTGAGTGAGTAATTAGAAATTTGAAAAATTTAAATCAGAGTTTTTCTTTAGTATCAGTTTAAAGATCAGGATAATCATTTTTTATAGACATATTATCTGATTTTAAATTCGTTACAATTTAATATAACATGTTTGATTTTGCTGTAACAACTGCTTAGAAAATGCTCTGGAAATTGACTGAATATCTCCTTCTGTTTGTTTTCCCCTCACTAAAAAACTCGGATAAAATGATACACGTATCCGATTCCCGGAGCCCGGGGATTTCTGAAGCAAATTCTAAAAGTTCGGAAAACTTTTCTTGTCGCGGGTTCGAATCTGGAAAAGTATGGTCAGTAAGACCGATTATCTCCTATCACCGTTACTTTCCCGTGTTTCGCAAATTAGCTCGGTCTATAAACTAAGGCGAAAAAGAGCAAATCGCCAAAATATGATTTGTAAGTGGGTAAGTCATCGGTATATTATTTATGGCACTGAAAATTATTATGATTCGCCTACCTTAATTAGTAAGTTTCCCATCCACTATCTTTTTATAACAAATAAGATATTAACATCCATATTAATATACACATTTACAAATATACTCCGTATACTATACTATGTTTTGTTCACGTACCCTATTAAGAGCTGTTCCAAGAATTTCCACTCTAAGTGCTCCAAAATGTTATACCAACAAACTTACTCTTATCAAATCCCCATCCCTATCTCTAGCTCAGTCTAAAATTCAAACTCGTTCATATCATCCAAAGGTTATTGATCATTATCAAAATCCTCGTAATGTCGGTTCCATGGATAAAACTCTGTCCAATGTTGGTACAGGTTTAGTGGGTGCTCCTGCTTGTGGTGATGTTATGAGATTACAGATTAAGGTTAATGATGAAACTGGTATTATCGAAGATGTTAAATTTAAAACATTTGGATGTGGTTCTGCAATTGCTTCTTCCTCATATGCAACTGAATTGGTTAAAGGTATGACTTTAGATGAAGCTTCAAGTATTAAAAACACAACCATTGCTAAAGAATTAAGTTTACCTCCTGTTAAATTACATTGTTCAATGTTAGCTGAAGACGCCATTAAAAGTGCTATTAAGGATTACAGAACCAAAAGAGATAAGGTTACATTAGGTCCTGGTGCTGCAACTGTTTCAATTTGAATTTCACCCTGAATTTTAATTTGAGTAAAATTTTAAGATACTTTCATTTAATATATATATATATATACCACTAAATTTTGTGTTTTTTTTTATAACTATATCACTTTAAACACTGAAAATAAAAAAAAAAATAGCATAATATTCTGAAAAAAAAGTTTTACTATATTGACTCGTTCACTTGGAATTTATAATCGCATTTTTTTACCTATTATGGTCAATTAGATTAGTATCTTTATAAACTACTTGTCAAGTTTACCTTCAGCTAAACTCAGTAATCCAACTTTAGAAGAATAGCTTCTCCAAATAGCTGTCCTTTTTTCTTCATTTGAAGACCATTTAATTTCTTCAACGCTATCATCCCAGTTAAATTTTTCATTCAACCATTTTTCAAAACCTAATGTAGTTTCTGTACTCCCCCATAATGCTCTAAAACAACCCCCCAATGCACATGCATCAGTAATTTCAATTTTATATCCACCCATGGTACCATTCAAAATTTTATCATATTTTTTAATGATAAATTCATTATTTGAACCACCTCCGACATAAAAAACTCGTTTTGGTCTGGCTCCAAATTCTTCGATTGGGAATTCAACTCCATCGACAATAATTTTTTCTCCATTACCATTATCATCATTACCGATAACTTTTTTAATTGATTTAATTGCTTCAGAATCTTTTCCTCCATTTGATAATAATGGACAAACACGCATTCTACAACTTAATGCCTGTGATTCAATAATCAGATTAACATCTTCTTCAATTGGAACTGATATTTCATTTAGATGCTTATCAAATCTTTTGATTTGAGGTTTTGCATTTGGTATGATTTCGCCTAATGGGAAATAAATACCAATATTTTCTAATTTTTCATCATTATTTAATATTTCATTGAATTTATCCCAGCCTTTGCAATTGTATTTTTCGTTAATTTTATCTCTAACATTTTCACGTGCTAAAGAGCCATTGGAATAACATAACATTCCCATATATAAACCAGGGCAAACGGGATGTTTAAACATATGATAATTAACACTTGGGATATATTTATCAGTGATCAATAAAGCAGTTGTACTAGTGCCCATTGAAACTAATAAATCATCTTTATCCAATGGTAATGACATAATTGTAGCTAAATTATCTCCAGTAATTGGCCAAATAATACATTCGGGATTAAAATTATAATTTGCAACTAAATATTGTGCAATCCTTTTACTTTCATTTGATTTAACAACGGGTCCTAGCATTTTCCGAATTTTTAAAGAATGGCGATACTCTTCCTCTTTGCTGACATTATCAACTATAGAATTTTTGCCAGCAACTAATGACAATAATTCATCATTCCAATCTTCATTTTTTAAATCAAATAAGTTTGTACCACATGCTTCACCGATCTCAATACCAGTAATTTCACCACATAATATACTATTTAAGAAACTTGAAATCAAACCAATTTTATTAGTTTCCAGGCATTCTTTTTCTTTTTCAATAAATCTTCTACGCATTTGTAAGCCTGAAAATCTATAATGAGCTTTACTGCCAGTTATTTCACATAATTTTGAAGCAGATCCTAACGCTTTTTCAAATGAATTCAATTCATTAATTGTAGATCTATCTTGCCAATTTGATGCATTTTTGAAACTAAATGCACTATGTAATTGATTACTCCAATTTTTACCATTTAAATTTTTCAATAAATCATCTGCAAATTTTGAATAAAAAACTGTTCCGTGTTGTTGGCAAGAGCCTGAAATCGACTTAACATTCTCAAATGGAAAATCTTCACTTTTCATTCTATCAAATAGTGTTTCAATTGCATCAATCCATAACAAAACTGGTGTTAAAACCTCACCTGTCTTAATATTTTTAATTACGCCTTTATCAGTGCCATATTTACTTGAAAATTCATCAAAATCAATGCTGTATTTTGAGTGATACGATAAATCCGAATAAATTGAAACGATTTTTAGTTGTTGCGTTGATAAATCAAACCCTAGGTATAAATCTTTCATTATGATAAAAAATTTTAAATGTTTAGATGTATGTAGGTATGTATTTATGTATATATATATATAAAGATAAACTAGTAGTTTTTGAATTAATCTAAATCAATTTGAATTTTATTAGCAGTTTTTGGTCTCTCTAAAAATTTAACTGGATTTTCATTAAACTTTGAATATGGTGGTAAACAAACTATAAATGTAAGCAAAATAAAAGGTATGCTAACATAAATTGTATAGGTTAAATCTTGTAATAAATATGAAAACAAAAGTGATATAACAGTTGTAAACGAAATTAAACTGAATGAAATCTTTTCAACTAGTTCTTGACCTTTGAAATCAATTGGAAATTCAACAATATTTTTAAATTTTGAAACGTCCATTTTTTTCTCCAAAACAGTAAACACCAATCTATACAAGAATATGATGTCGAGGGGGAATAACGACTGTTTTTGAAGTGCGAATTAATGAATTATTTATATTTTGGTGTCCTTCCTATTAAGTTTTGCGATATTCGCGATTACGTTACCAACTGTCAGCTTAAGTTAATCAATCTTTGTGTAACGCATATTTAGATGATTGTTTTACTGACTTACATTAGTTTTAAATTAAAGTGGTAGATTCATGATAATATAATTCCATTGGTCAGTAGCATCAAACTTGCAAGATTAATTAGTACGTTTAATCGTTTAATATTTTAGTCGTTTAATGGTTTAATCGTTTGTCGTTTAATCGCTTAAACTAGCAACATTTACAATAAGAACTACCCACCAAACATTGTTTATCATAACCAGAATAACCAGAAACATGGTTTATATAACAAACAAGTATTTATCAATATAACACCATTTCATTTCTATCAAACTTTTATTAGCAGAAACTAACTGAAGCGCTGATATTCCGGCAAAAAACATTTTGTGGGGTAGCAAACCATCATCATGTTTATAAATTTTTCTTCAAAAGTAAGTGTCAATCGGAGAAATGATCACTTCTCTACACCTACTCAGGCTCCACATACTCGGTGTAATATAGCTTACTATAAAAATAATCATATATAATGTATCCTTTTTGTTCGATTGTAATTCCTGATATCCTATTATTTCATTGCACCTTTTTAACTTTAAAAAATTAAATATACACAATGAAACTAACAAATATGCCATCGGTTTCAGAACCAAATCCACAGGACCTTATTTGGTCTGAAAGAATGGCAACAAATTTTCCATTAAATGAAATGCATGAATTTTTAGAAGGTTCGAATAAAAATTCATTAGAAACTTTGAAGCTTTTACAACAGATTGAACGGGATCCCATTTTAAAGGTTACGCCTGAGTATTATGAATATTCACGTGAAGAGCATCGATTAAAGACTGCAGAAAAAATTTCAAGATTGGCACAGTATATTGAACAAGATAACCCAGATTTTTCTACTTTCCAAAGTAGATTAAATCTAATTGCATTAGTGGATCCACAATTAGGTACAAGAATTGGAGTTCATTTAGGATTATTTTTAGGGGCAATTAAAGGTAATGGTACTGAAGAACAATTCAATTATTGGGCGTTTGAAAGAGGTGCAGTTTTTATGAAAGATATTTATGGTTGTTTTAGTATGACAGAGCTTGCACATGGTTCGAATGTTGCAGCATTGGAAACTACTGCTGAATATAATATTGAAAAAAAAAATTTTACAATTACAACTCCACATATTGGTGCAACTAAATGGTGGATAGGTGGAGCGGCACATAGTGCAACTCATACTGTTGTTTTTGCAAGATTAATTGTTAAAAATAAAGACTATGGCGTCAAAACATTTGTTGTTCCACTAAGAGACAGAAACCATAATCTATGGTCGGGTGTCAGTATTGGTGATATTGGTGAAAAAATGGGTAGAGATGGAATTGATAATGGTTGGATTCAATTTTCTGGTGTTAAAATTCCAAAGGAATATATGTTAAGTAAATTTACAAAAATTGATGAACAGGGTAATGTTGAAGAGCCACCTTTAGCTCAATTAGCTTATGGAGCTTTATTAGGGGGTAGAGTTACAATGGTTACTGATAGTTTTAGAACAAGTGAAAGATTTATTACAATAGCGTTGAGATACTCTGTAGGTAGAAGACAATTCAAAGTTAAAGGAGAGCAAATTGAGAATCAGTTAATTAATTATCCATTGCATCAAAAAAGATTATTACCGTATTTATCATGGGTTTATGCAATGAGTATTGCATCGAATCAAATTCAACTAGATTATAAAAATGTTTTAGAAGAATTGGACAATGTTGTGAAATCTGGTGATTTAGATAAATTAAAGGTAGCAATTAATGGTTTGAAGGGGATTTTTGCAGATTCTGCTAGTCTAAAAAGTACGTGTACTTGGGTTACTGCATCCTTAATTGATGAAAGTAGACAAAGCTGTGGTGGACATGGCTATTCTGCGTACAGCGGTTTTGGTAAAGGTTACGCCGATCATGTTGTTCAATGTACTTGGGAAGGTGACAATAATATTTTAGCACAAAATAGTGGGCGTATTACAATTCAAAAAGTTATGAAATTAATTAAAGATGGTAAAACTGACGGAGAAGAAAATTACTTATTTTTAAATGATGCTGAAAAGGATGGTGAAATATTATCTAATGATGATGATTATCACAATTTAAAGAAATTAACTTTAAGTTTTGAATCAATTATATTAAGAATTTCGATGAGCTGTATTGAAAGATTAAAGGACAAGGATGATTGGGATTCAATTGCATCAGAAAAGTTAGTTTTATCAAAATTATATGCAATTCGTTATATGTTAAGTAAATGGATCGATAAAATTGGCAAAGTCAATAATTCAAATGTTATTACAAATTTGGAAAGACTAGCTAGGTTGTTTGCATTAAGTAATATTGAAAATTTTGGATTATATTTTGTTCAATTTAATATTTTATCAACAAGTGGATTAAATATTCTGAAAGATAATATTAGCAAAGTTATGAAAGAAATAAGACCTCAAGTTATTGGCTTAACGGACTCTTTTAAATTAAGTGACTTTTTTATTAATTCAGTTTTGGGTTCCTATAATGGCGATATATATAATAATTATTTGGAGACTGTTAAATCGTTGGATAGTACTGATGATGGTAAGCCACCATATGCAAAAGAATTTTTAGAAATGTTGAACAGGGGTAGTGTTGAGGAAAGAGAAAAAGGAGAGAAAAGACCTGAAATTTTAAAAAAACTAAGTGGTGGCGAAGGTAATGATGATGATGATGATGAATAATGATGTTATTCGTGATGTTCACAATGGTTATCTATCATAACTAAAAACTACTTTTAAGTTGTTTTTATTGCGTCAGCAGTAACATGATTTGTTTTATGATTTGTGATACATAAGTATTTTTTAAAAATTTTCTTTCTAGCTTCCGTATTTTCCTTTTATAAAAAAAGTCGTTCGAATTGAACATTTAAAACAAAGATAATTTTAAGTAACTCCGGAAATCATTGAAATGAAAAATTTATTGTATCTAAAAAAAGAAGTTCTAAACAAATAATAACGATCTCGGGGTTTTAATTTTAAGATCAGTCAACAAAATAGACTCAGATCTTCAAATTGTACTTGAAAAATCTATATTTAGCTTAGCAATTATATTGACAATTCACCTAATATGGTTAAACTCACAAATTATTCAAGTCAATTAATTTGCCCAAAATGGAATAGTAATGAGATTTGTCCCGGAAAGTACCAAATTGACAGTGAAACTTTTAATCTCTTGTCAATGGTTGTATTAAAACCAGTTTTTAAAAATTTAACATTGTACATGCTTAAGCTATCAAGAGTAACATCAATACATTTAAAACTAATATATTATTCCTATTCTTTAATGAAATTAGACACTTTCTACTCACAAAAACCCTCCAATTCTAAACACCAGCCATCGTGAAAATTTTGACTACAGCGCGTTAAACCAGCCATGATCTTTGCAATGTTTCCCAAAAAGGAATAGTAATTGGCTCTCATATTTATTAATTGCCATTTTTAGCGAACGAGTGAGACCAGCCATTGGTATCACCAACTGCGAGCCATGGTGACAGATGATATTATTAGCAGTCGGAGGCTGATTATTTTGTTTTCGAGATTTCATTGCTGATCCACAAGGATCAAGTTCCTGGTAGACCGATCAATAGCTTGCTGTTCACTTAATGTATAAATACACTTCAACCCCCCTGATTTTGAAACTCAATTTTTAGTTGTTTAATTCTTTTTGTATCAAACAATCTCTTCAACTCAATCTTATCAAACAAATTTTAAATATCACAATGAGAGCTTCTACTATTGCAATTTCTGCCTTGACTTTAGTCTCCCAAGCTATGGCCGCTTATGTTCCTTCTGAACCATGGTCAACTTTAACTCCAAGTGCTACATTATCTGGTGCAACCACTGATTATGCATCAACTTTTGCTATTTCTATCTACCCAATTGGTAACAGCACAACCGTTGCTTCTTTAAACAAGAGAGATGTCGTCACTCAAATCGGTGATGGTCAAATCCAAGCTACCACTTCTACTGCCGCCACTGCCGCTGCTGTCGTCACTCAAATTGGTGATGGTCAAATCCAAGCTACTACCAAGACTGCTGCTGCTGTCGTCACTCAAATCGGTGATGGTCAAATTCAAGCTACCACTAAGACTGCCGCTGCTGTCGTCACTCAAATCGGTGATGGTCAAATTCAAGCTACCACCAAGACTGCCGCTGCTGTCGTCACTCAAATCGGTGATGGTCAAATTCAAGCTACCACCAAGACTGCCGCTGCTGTCGTCACTCAAATCGGTGATGGTCAAATCCAAGCTACCACCAAGACTGCCGCTGCTGTCGTCACTCAAATCGGTGATGGTCAAATCCAAGCTTCTACCAAAACTGCAGATGCTGTCACTCAAATCGGTGACGGTCAAATTCAAGCTTCTACCACAACCACTGCTGAAGATTCAGAAGAAACTTCTCCAGCTGATTCAGGTTCTTATGTTTTCCCAGTTTCTTGTAAAGCTTCAGATGTTTTATCCATGACTTTAACTGATTCTATTTTAACTGATGCTAAAGGTAGAGTTGGTTCTATTGTTGCTAACAGACAATTCCAATTTGATGGTCCACCTCCACAAGCAGGTGCTATCTATGCTGCCGGTTGGTCTATCAGTGAAGATGGTAAATTAGCAATTGGTGAAACAACTGTTTTCTATCAATGTTTATCCGGTTCTTTCTACAACTTATATGATGAACACATTGGTTCTCAATGTGAACAAGTCTACTTATATGTCGTTGACTTAATTGACTGTTAAATCTATTAGGTTTATAGATTGACAAGTCTTCATATTTCTCTTCTGCATATTTTTGTCTTTTGTATATTAGTTACTATATCTCTTCTAACGTTCATTTTCACTTGAGTTTTTATTAATTTATTTAATATGAGTTAATTCTCATTGCATATATAATTTATAGGTTTTAAAAAATTATGTTATATATTATTATCTACCGAAACTAAAATAAGTTGAAAAAAATTTTGTAAAAAAAATCTCTGAAAACAGATAAATTATATCTTGTGTATTATATAGTTAACGTAACTTTTATCCGACTTCATTTGCCAGCTAATGGCATTTTCTGACAGTCAGTTACAAAAGATCCTACAACTCATCAGTTGGCTAATCAGTTTTATGGAAGCTAAAACATAAGGACATGAGAAAAACTCTTTGTAACCAGCATCATGGTCATAGCTTTTCTCAGATGACCATAACAAACATTATCCTGAAACAATGGGAATTGATAGGATTGAGTTATTTAAAGTTTAAAGGAATCAAAAATATCTGAGGTAAATGCCAACGTATGCAAAGAACTGTATATGTTTTGTCATTACAGTTTTAATTGCACAAACGTCAACAGTACCTGATAGCGTTCACAATTTTACACATTTAGAGGGAGAAATGGGTAAGATATTTACAGGCCAGACATCTTATTTTGAATTAATGGGGCTGTGCTATATGCTTCAAAGTTACTCAATATACTTCATCAAAAGGTAGATCCTATCTACACTGACATTATTCAAGTTATATATAAATCTCTAAATTTGTGCCTAATCTGTATTAACTTTTTTTCAACTTATATTTCAGTTTTATTCTTTTTATTACCTTTGGATATTTCTATAGCGGTTGAATACATTTATCTAACTTTACCATTACTTAACACTCTTGCTTAATTTTTACATGAGTTAAAGCAAAGCTACCCATAAATTTGAAGTTTACGTTCCTGTACAGAGAATTTATTAATCCTAATCCAAGGATTGTCAATGATTTCATCTTATGTTATACGGAGATGTATAGGAATACAACCAGAAGAGTGGATAAAACCGAAAATTTGGCAAGAATAGCAAATTATGGAGACAATCTGAAGAAGCAATAAGTTTAAACATGAAAAAAAGTAAAGGTTTGAAGTGTACCAGTGAGAATGAGTGTGATTACTTAAACGGAATGATTTCGATTATAAATTTGATTATTGTAAGGCATCAAAAATTGCATGAAAATTGTTACCAATTGTAATTATTGAGATGGCACTATTGCCACACTTTATGGTGAATAATCTGACCCATAATTGGAGCAGTAAGCAAAGTCACTTTATTGACTAAACTTGCATATTACTATTTTAGTTCTTTCATTTCACTTGTACCACGAACTGTTTTATATATATATCATAATAGTAAACTTACTTACTATCGACGCGACTATTAAGTATTAAAGGGTAGTGCGCAAGAAGAAAAAATTTTCAAATATTAACACTGAGAGCGAAATGGAAAACATCAGTAATTCGACGACTATAGCATATATATAAACTGTAAATATTTTTATTTTTCATTTTCAATCTTTATATTATATCAACCATGTTGGGCTCTAGAAACCTTATACACGACACAGCAAAGAACGTCAAGGTTTTAAGTGGACAAGTCTCTCAAGTTCGTTACAGAAGAACTTTGGCTTATCCATTTTATTCTAAACCAGGTAACATTCCACCTGCAAGAAAAGGTAAAAAACAAACAGTGTTTAAAAGATTAATGGATGAATTTTTGGGTCCAAAGAATTACAAAGGTGATTATTATTTAAATAAATATTCTTATCCAAAAACAAATCATACAACAAATTATATTGATCCAAGAGGTGAAAGAGGTGAAGCATTACTACAACCAGTTAATGAATTAGAAGCTGAAGGTGAAGAATCATTTGATGAATCAAGAGGAGGAAGAAGAAGAAATCAATTACAGCCATTCCCATTGAATTTTAACTGTTCAACAAATTTACAAGTTAGTAAAGATACTAAAAATAAAATTGTGGATGATATTTTATTAAATAAATTACCATCTCAACAAGTCGCATTAAAATATGGATTAAAAATTCAAAGAATTGAAGCTATTCTAAAATTACGTCAAATTGAAGAACATTGGGAACAAGAAGGTTTAATTAAATCAGATTTAAAAAAAATGGAACAAACTATGTATAAAATGTTCCCATTATATAATTCAGAAAAGAATAGTGAAAATTTGACTGAAATTCCAATTCCTAAAGAAACTCTTCAATCAAGATTCTTAACAATTGCCGAATCCGAACCTTTCGGTCCTGTTGATGCCGCTAAAGAATTTGATTTAGAACCTGCTGCAATCACTCTTCAAAGATTATCTGAAGGTGGTGCACATTCTGCACATGCTACCCCTCAAGAAGCAATAAAAAAAGATGGTTCTTTTATCTCTAAAATGTATGAAGGTGATAAATTTGCAATCAAATTTACACCTGTTAAAGTTGGTAAAGTTGGTTACACATATGGTAAAGTTAACAGAGATAACAGAAAGGATAGAAAGGTCGGCTACAACGCTGCTGGTAAAATGGTCTACTCATTGTAATGATTCAATTAAGTAGTTTATTTCTTTATTTCTTTATTTCTTTATTTCTTTATTTCTTTACATTTATATCTTATATCTCTCCTTGTTTGTTTAGTTGATTCTTGTGAATAAAAGTTTGTAAATAGTTCATAATATAAGACAATAGTTAGAAATAATAAAAATTAAGTGACTGTGTTTTTTCTTAATTGATATAATCTTCAACTGTCACTGTAAAATCCTTTTTGTTTTATCTTACTATGTTATCAAATTAAATTTACAATACATATATAGCTTAAAATGATGTAGTAACTGCCAAAATTACAGTTTTTCACCTTAATACATTATATGGTAAAATAATTAACTTAAATTTCCCCAATAATTGCGTCAGAAATATTTTTTTTCGCTGTGCATTGTAATCATTTTCTATCACTTGACTCTAACTATTGTTGATGTATTTTATTTATGTTATTTTTATTTACATTAAACACTTTTACACAACGTTAAATATATAGTACACATTTTTTAGATATTTAAAATGGCTGCAAATCAACCGGACCTGAGGTCAAATGATACGCCGAATTCCTTACACATTGTTGATTTAAAATCACATATAGACCCTGCAACAACTACAAATATAGAAGTTAACATAAATAAAAGTTTTACCATAGATGATGCAGACTCTAGTACAGAGTCAATTTCAAAAAGTACAAAGATTAATACCTCAGCTTCTCATAGTCGTTTATCGGATCTAGCTCATAAAGTTACAGATTTATTATTTTCCACTAAAAGAAGTATAGATTTAAGCTCAAGCTCTGTTTCTTCATCACCTTGTAATTCACCAGTCGCATCTAGAAGTGGTTCAACGGTTTCCTTAAATAGACTTACAGTGAATCATAGGCCAAGTATATCATCAAGAAGAGGTGTTTTCAATAATAATCATAGCCCCAACAGAGATAATAATAATAATAATAATAATAATAATGGTGTTAATACTAAAGATATATTTAGACAAGGGAGTCATACATCTTTAAGTGAGAGATTTTTGCTTTCAACTCCTAATCAATTACCATGTCATTTTGGATGTGCCGTTCCAAATGTCAATAATAACAGCAATAACAGTAATAATACTAATAATAATCATAATAATAATAATAATAATAATGCAAAAGTGAAAGAAACTCATTATGTTCATGTGGAATATGATCCAATCACAAGGAAAAGAGTTTTGAACACATACGAAATTTTAAAAGATTTAGGTAGTGGTCAACACGGTAAAGTTAAATTGGCAAAAGATCTAGCCACAGATCAATTAGTCGCAATTAAAATTGTTGATAGAGCAACGAAGGCTAATTTAGGTAGGTTGACTAGAAAAGGCACAACACAGGAAGACAAGATTAGAAAAGAAATTGCAATTATGAAAAAATGTTCACATCCACATGTTGTTAAATTAATTGAAGTTTTAGATGCTGAAAATTCAAGAAAAATTTATATGGTTTTAGAGTACCTAGAAAAAGGAGAACTTGAATGGCAAAGGAGAGATGAAAAAACGAATAATGAACCTGAACCTTTATTAACTTTAGAACAAACGAAAAATATTTTCAGAGATATTGTTAGCGGGTTGGAATATTTACATCATCAAGGTGTTATTCATAGAGATATTAAACCCTCGAACTTATTGGTTAGTAAAGATAATGTCGTTAAAATTTCTGACTTCGGTGTTTCATTTGCTGCAAATTTAGATGGTAATGATGAATTTGAATTGGCCAAAACTGCAGGTACTCCTGCATTTTTAGCACCTGAACTATGCAAAACTGATGGCTCGGATGTTAAAGTTACATATAAAATTGATATTTGGGCATTAGGAGTTACGCTATATTGCCTTTTGTTTGGTAAATTACCATTCTTTGCTGACACAGAATTTCAATTATTTGATTCCATTAACAATGACGAACTGAAATTTCCAAATATGGACGATTGGAAAGTTGTAAAAAAGCTACCGGATTATGATTTCAATCAGTCAAAAGATATTTTAAAAAAATTGTTGAAGAAAAATCCTGAAGAAAGAATTGAAATAGATGAAATAAAACAACACCCTTTCTTTTTAGAAGGTTTATCAAAGATACAGTCAAAAGAATATGGTTCAAATTGGAATAGTAAAATGAAGATCGATGTTAGTAATCAAGAAGTGGATGAAGCTGTTATGGGATTAGGTAATAGAATCAGAAAAAGATTGTCAGATGCTTTTAAAAGAACTATGGGAAGCAGTTCTTCCACGGTAGGTGGTAGCTCTTATTCTTCAAATTTAACCTCTCTTCAACCATCGGGCCTATCTTCATTATCATTGAGGGATGATTGTTCATATATTTTCTCTGAATCAAGAAATAAAAATGGCTCACAACTATCGCTATCTACTACTACGGGACCTGGCTTGTCCACTACTGCTTTATCCAAAGAATCAATGAAGCCTACGGATTCATCTTCTAATTCAGATTCAGCTGCATATTCTGACATAAGCGAAGAAAATGAAATTCCAAATTTACCAAGTTACGAGACGAAAGAAGGAACTAATAAATCGCTTTGTCCATGTGACGATGTTAATAAACAAGAAAACAAGGACTCGGTAGTTGAAGCTGAGGTTGAAACTGAAACTGAAGCTGAAACTGAAGCCGAACCTACACTTGAAACTGAGGGTCCATATGATTTTCGTAAAGAACTTGAAGAAGCTGAACAGTATAAAGCCGTGGAACTTACGGTAAACCCCAGTTATGCTTCTTTGGATAGTTATTATGATGAGGCATATTCAAATTTTTTGAACCCCCGTTCGCCTACATCTCCTAATTTAGGTTATGCACCAGTTGGTAGTTTTTCAAATCGACAAGCTAATAATAGTTTAATGTTTATGCGTGCTGGTGGGAATCTAAATTCTGGGCAATCTTCAACAATACGCAAATCTTCTCCTACTAGTTTAGATAAGGATTACTCTAATGGTTTAAATGGTTCCAGAAAACCTCAACCAGCAGCAGTGACTCATAATTTGAAAAATCTACGTGGTATCAAAGCCAATTCATTGAACTCGAATCAACAACAGAGATCACCTTCTGCCATTTTTTCTAATGATTCAAGTGATGGGGATGATGGACCTATAACTTTTAATGAAAAACCGATGAATTTAAGGAGTAAAATATCATCAAATAGAAGAAAATCTTCTGGTGCACATAAACGAGATCCTCCGCGTGCAATTTTCATACAAGAAAGTGACTGTTCAAGTGAAGAGAATGATGATCCTATTGTGATTAAGAAGAAAGTTTATTCATCAGCAAATATTGAGACCGTTCACAAACATTCAGGAGATGAAAAATACGTAGCTATGAAGAAGGCTGATTCTAATGAACCACTTGTATACCCCGAAGATGCTGTTTTTGTTTCGAGACATTCCATTTACGGAACAAAAATTCCCTTATTAGGTAGTCTTGACCCAAGTGAAGAAGAAAATGATAGTTCAAATTCAGATAATGATGAATTAATGTTAAGTTTTAGTCGCCGTGTTCCAGGTCCAATCACTTCTCATCCTGTTAAGAATGCTTCAAATGCAGCTCTTGATGTCGTCGCAAATCCGAGTATGTGTAGTGTCATAGAATCTGAAATTGTTGACGTTCCTTCCAATATTTTGCAGGCTGAAGAGAATAAATCACATCAGATCGCTGGACTTAGTGATGAATTTACAGTTTTAAATATTTACGGAGATGGGTCAAATGACTAATAATAGTTTTATGGGGGATATTTATTTATTTATTTTTTGACTTTGGTTATAGTTTGATATAGAGATTAGCTTTGTTGTATAATTACTTGCCTCAATCCAAAAAATTATTGATATTACAATTGGGTATTTTATTTTATTATTACACTACAAAACAAATCTTTCAAAGACGCTAATTTTTTTGGCAAAATTATTATCCTTCAACAGCTTTAACGCATCTTCGGAAGAGATTTCACTATCCGTCAACTTCATAATATCTAATTTAACACGTACAGGTTTTTTAAAATCAAACAAATCCGATAAAATATACTCAACTTGAATATTACATTTACCCTTTTCATAAATCTCGAACTTAAAGCAACCATTATCATTAAGCACACTTGGATATTTGTAGGAAATTATCATCAGATCTTTCAAAATACTTTTGAAACTGATCCAAGATTCTTTCACATGACGCAAAAACTGAAATCCTATTAGCTCAACAGAGCCCATTTTAGCTTCAAATATTTCAATGAGCTCTTTCATACCATCATATCTCGAAATATTTCTAACGGTCACTGATTTAGTTCCATCATTAATATCAATAACCACATCCAATTCACCTAGAATACCAAACTTTGACTGATCCGAAATAGACACAATTTCGACACCTGTTTGTAGTTCTAATGCTTTTAATTCTATGCTCAATTTTTTAATTTCATCAACAGAGGGGACTTTGAACCCTTTCAACTCGGCTTTCAGTAACTCAACTTCCTTCTTTAATTCCTCTCTCCTTTGGATTTTTTTATCCACTCTAATCTCAACTACCTCAACTTCAGCCCCTAAACTCTCGATCTCTTGAGATAATTTCAATTTTTTTGCGTTCTGATCTTTAGTTTTTTTTTGTACTTCTTTCCATTTATTTTTATCGGTGTTTCCCCACATTTCCTTTTTCTGAATTAACATAGAAATCTTTTTACCAGTCTCGACTTGGCATGCAATCATATTTTGTCGCTCTAATAATAACCCTCTCCTCCATTCCATGGCTTTAGCCAATTCAGTTTCACATTCAGCATTCAGTTTTTCATAAGATTCAATCAATTGTTTAAGAAGGTTGACCAAGAATTTCATGTTCTCATTTTTGGCCTGTTTACGAGCAAAATTTGCAATAGCTTGATAATTTATCTTTAAATCAACTTTCAGTTCCTCTGTCTGTTCGTAATATTCTCGGATTGACATTGGATTATTTTCAAGGACATGCTGTGAAAAATCGGAAACGATGGTTCTAATATTTGCAATTGAAGTACGATATTGAGTGATTAAATGAATTAAATAATGATATTGGGGTATATTATTGGCCGCTTCAATATAATCTAGCAAGTTTGATTTGGTCGATCCATTGTTCCTCAAAGGTGTTGACACCGATGAAGATGCTCCAGATGGTGAGGCGGATGGTGAAGATGAGGATAAATCAAATAATGAAAAATCAAGAGTTTGTGTGATTTCCCTTTCTGAAGGACCTATGTTGTCATAAAATTGAACGTCAACATCGCTGAGAAAAGATTTTAGAGGAATGTTAACATGATCATCAATTTGTGAATCGTCTTGTGAATCGTAATTATCAGAACCGAAAGAATCGGTAGTAATTTCGGCCAATGGAACCATTTCAGTAGCAATTAATGAAGTTTCCATGTCACTTGAAAGTTTGGATTCGTTATTTATTGGTGAGTCTTGTTGCAGTTCTAATTCATCAGAATGAACTTTCTTATTCGGTGTGCATTCTTCCTCACTGTTTTCTCGGTCAAGTGACCTCTTTGAATGTGGCATAGAAGTTTTCTCTGGTTGTACATCGAATCTGATAGCCTCTGGATTATATTCGCTTATCTCTTGTTCAATCTCTATTTCATTAGGATTTTCTATAACTCCTGTAAAGTCCATGGTAGTTTCTGTATCCACTATATTAACAGTATTTTTTAAGACCGGTTGAGTAAAATCCATTGATTCAAAAATATCAGTTTCATATTGTTCATTTTCTGCATTATTTGGCTTTTCCAATTTTTTGGCACAAATCAAGGGATGGATAAATTCCAATGCTTCCCCAGTTTGCATATCGACGTAATCAACTTTATCATTAGTTACATCTTGGTTTTTGTTCAAAATGGGTAGGGTGAATTCCATTGTCTGAGTTGCATCTTCATTGAGTTTCAAAGGTTCATTGCGTTTCAAATTTTGGTTCTTGTCTTCCCATGTTAATAAAGGTTGGGTAAATTCCATGGGTTGTGAATTCTCTTTATATATCTCTTTAGGTCTAAAAACGGGTTGTGTAAAATCCATTTCAGATTCATCGACTTCATTTTCCATAACGGAAGGTTGAGTTAAATCATGTATATCAGTCTCCAAGGATAGATATGCATTTTTCTCTTCTACAGTAGCATTATCATTTTCTCTAATAGAAGATTTTACTATCGGTTCAGTGATTTCCATATCATTAGGTTCATTATGACTAGGATCTATAGTTCTAACTTCATTTTCAGCTTCAGCTTCCTGTGGTTGTTGCTGTTGCTTTTTGTTTTCTTTTTTATAACTGTCTTCTTTTTTCTCTTCTCTTTCCTTTTCTTCGTCTTGATCATCCGATGATTCAGTGTCTTCAAAAACGTCTTCAATGTTAAACTTTTCGTAATTAGTTTTATTCTCTTCTTTTTCATATTCATAATTGATTTCATTTTGTTCCCTAATAATTTCTTGTTGTTTCAAAATTCGTTGAGTTAACTCTGTTGACATTTCCATGGTTTGAGTGGTGTTGTCTTCATCTATTCCACCCAAAGTTTCAGTACCTCTAATTTTGGACGAACTAATATTTTCGCCTCTTGATTTGTTAATTTTATTAATATAATCATGGGTACTTAAACGATCAGCACGATTATTATTTGAAATAGTAATTGGTATAAATTGAAGTGAGCTTCTTCTATTGGGTTTTTTTTGCTTCTCTCTATCATCTTTGTGAGAATAGTTTATTTTATGCAAGGTAACCTCTGGCGCAAAAGAAACACGACGTTTTTCAATAGTTCCACTAGGTATAATACTTATCGTATTGTTATCATCTAAGGTCGGTTTCAAAATACTTCTTGTTGGAATGAGAGTGTGTCTTCTATCAGGTAAATTTGAATTGGTTGTAGATCCCGGTAATGAAAACCTTTTGTTTTCCTTATCTTTATCGTTCTCATTGTTTTTGTTCACAAAATGGTGAAGCATATTGTAGATCACAATAATTTATAAGAACCTTATACAAAATGAAATGAAAATCAAAAAAACAAAACAAAACAAAACAAAACAAAACAAAACAAAAAATCAATCTAAATTGTAGACGCGTAGCATTTTGTTTTTCCTTTCTTCAATTTTAGGAAATAACTAAAAATGCATAGTCAGTCATAACTGCTGTAAGATACATTAAGTTAACAAAATTGAATACCTTTAGTCTTTCCTCTTGTTCTTTTATTTGTCATGTTTATCCCTTTTGGCAATATAAATCCATTAATATTGAAGATTATAAAATACGAAGGCAAAATCCCACTATGGTATATTTATTACCCAAAAGTTAGATTCCATAAATAAGCATAAGCTCGTGATAAACCTGTTTTTAAACATGTTGTTTAATAATCCGACCTCTATTGGAAGTATACACTTTTGAATGAAATTTCGTAATTTAGCATAGTTCTGCCTGTAAAAAGGTAACTAAACGATCTTTAAATTTTAATTAAAAGAACTTGATTTTGCTTACATTTCTCAAGGGCTGAGTAAGATTACTGTATGAATCAAATTATCTTTCCAAGATATGTGACAGTAAATTTGATTATGCTAACAAATCTAGTACAAAAAACATTATAAATTTTCGGCCGTGTGATTCCAAAGTCACGACAAATATTCTGTCTCGTCATAACTTGACATCTTCAGACATCATTTTGAAATCGATTTTTGAAGAAATTTCTCAATTATCGATAAGTTTGAACCAACTTTTATAAGATATCAGAGCCTTTCAGTAATAGTGTTAATTGGTAGGAATCAAAATCATATTATTAATGCAGAGTATCGAGGACCTCATGAAATTACTTGTTAAGGTAAGTTATCTAATTTCTTCCTACGATGATGCATTTTGATACTACAATCATAGTTCTTTAGTATGAAATGAAATTTATTAAATTATTGATAATATACTATAAACATAAACATTAAAAGTGTTCAACTTCAAATTCCCATGTACCTGTAACGGCATCATACCCGACAAACTTGGTATTTGGAACTGCTCTCAACTTCTTTACGTGCTTTTTAACAAGTGGATGGTTTGGATCCGTAATTAATTCTTTTTTATCTTTAGAGTATGGGTAACATCCTTCAACACGAACAATAGCAGGAACATTCAACGCTTCACCAATTTTTGGCTTGTTCAGAATATCAGGATACACAGTACATTGCTTATCATCAAAAACAATAATATCAGCTAATGATGATAATGGAACAGTGGTAAGATCGACAGGTTTTGTAAAACTAACAGAACCAGAACCAAGCTTCCCAACTGTGAATTCTTTAACCGCCACAAGTTGTTCGGGAGTGTACAACGAAAGTTCTTTTAATGATGGAGAGCAGTAATAATCTTCAGGAAGGGCAGGAATGGATTTTGAAATCGGATATTGATCTTTATTGGGGGCTTTCACAGGGCTAGAAACAACAGAAGGTAATTTTTCAATATTAACTTCAGGTTTAATTGGAGACAAAACTTTTGGTGTGTCTATTGTGGTCAATTCAGAAGGTTCGGGAGATTCAGGAGGCAAAATAGATGATGGCATATTCGATTGAAAATCAACTTGTTTCTTCACTTCTGACTCTCTATCACTTAAACCTTCAAAGAATTCTTTGTTTTTACTAACAACTAATTTAGTAATATTTCTAGATGGTGCAAAAATTGGGTTGCATAAAATTGCCTTATCCGTTTCAGAGTTAGTCATAGAAACACTCTTTTGTAATGAAGTATTAGCCTCTAAAGCATCTTCAATGATAGTGTTACTAGCAGAATTAGAGCTCAATGCTAAATTCAGAGGCGTTGTTGACGCGACAATGCTACCAGATTTATTAACCAAAGCTTCGGTGGGTTTAAACAATGGTTTCGGAGTTATTCTGTAAGCTGCAGTTAAAGAAACTTTTTTCTTCTCAATATCTTGAACTGGCTTGGCCATTGGTTTAACAGGAGTTGGAACAACCGAATTTGGAATATAGCCAATATTCTGGAATAAGGTTCCTGATGTATAAGGATTCTGCAGAGCTGCATTAAGTGTATTTGGTTGTTGTTGTTGCTGTTGCTGTTGAGCACCACCAAATACACCACCCGCAGGAGTACCAAGTACTGGCTTATTGCCAAACAAACCTGTTGATCCGTTAGCAGTATTTGCATTATTATTACCAAATAAACCACCACCTGTAGAACCACCTAGAGCATTTTTATTACCAAACAACCCTCCAGTTCCACTTGCAGCAGTTGATGCATTATTATTACCAAATAATCCACCACTTGTGCCAGTGGTTGTTTTTGCACCAAACAAGCCACCACCGGATGCATTATTATTGTTATTATTACCGAACAGACCGTTACCACTAGAATTAGTAGCATTGTTGTTGCCAAACAGCCCGCCAGAAGCAGCTGGTTTAGCACCAAATAAACCACCTGAGGTATTGTTCGTTGCATTGGTATTATTACCACCAAACAAACCACCCGCAGTACCAGCAGGTTTAGCACCAAATAATCCACCACTTGCTGCAGTATTGTTATTATTGTTATTGCCAAACAAACCTCCAGCGGGAGTACTCGCAGTATTGTTATTACCAAATAGACCACCGGTAGTAGCAGCAGGTTTGGCACCAAATAAACCGCCAGAAGCGCTATTATTAGTATTATTATTGGCACCAAACATACCACCACCAGCACCCGCATTGGTGCTGTTGTTCTGCCCAAATAAACCTCCAGAGTTGTTATTAGCAGTATTATTTTGACCAAACAAGCCGCCTCCAGTATTATTATTGGCCCCAAAACCGCTTGCAGTAGTATTATTATTTGCACCAAAACCAAACGCAGGCTTGTTAGCATTAGCATTGGCACCAAATAGACCACCAGTAGCAGCATTATTATTGTTACCAAATAAGCCGCCTGCGTTATTGTTGTTATTTTGACCTAACAAACCACCAGTTGCGGTATTATTACTACTGTTTTGGCCAAACAGCCCACCGCCATTATTTGTATTGCTAGTATTACTTGCCTGACCAAAGAGACCGCCAGTATTACTTGTATTACTGGAACCAAAACCCGTATTAGTATTGTTAGCACCGAACGGTGACGATGCATTGGGTTTAGCACCAAACAATCCTCCGCTATTGTTGTTAGCACCAAATGGCGAATTGGTATTGTTGTTAGCGTTGAAAGCGTTGGTACCAAATGCAGAACCTGTGTTATTGTTGGCACCAAATGTAGAACTATTATTATTGGTAGCACCAAAAGCACTAGAACCAGAACCAGACCCAGAACCAAAAGCACCCGTATTACTATTACCAAAAAGCGATCCAGATGCATTAGTATTGGTATTTGCATTACCAAACAACCCACCAGCACTCGTATTTGCCCCAAAACCAGTAGCAGTGTTATTAGTATTATTTGAACCAAAACCAAACCCAGTTGCTCCATTATTTGCAGTACCAAAACCACCGGTAACTCCTGTGGAACCTGGATTACCATTACCCGTTTTTCTATTCTGTAAATAATCTTGAACCCTTAGTTCTTCAAAAGAATAATTTTGATATTCAGGCATTGCAGTGATTGATTCATATATGGAAGTACCCAATGTAGCATCCTTCTCAGTATGTGGTTTAAAGGGTTTTGCAGCACTACCATTGTTTTGGGTATTGTTAATACCAAAACCGGTAGCACTATTATTTGATCCGAATGGTGAACTGTTATTATTTGATGCGCCAAAAACTGAACCAGCATTATTGGAACCAAACAAACCACCACCACCAACAACAGCTGGCGTGGCAGCATTATTGCTGTTGTTTGTTGCACCAAATACAGAATTGTTATTAGAGCCAAATGGAGAAGAAGTGTTATTATTAGATCCAAAAAGACCACCAGAACCACCAGCGTTATTGTTGGCATTTGCAGAATTGTTAGAACCAAAACCGAATCCACCGGCAGGATTACTGGTATTAGTTGCTCCAAAAACACCTGTATTAGCAGAAGAACCAAATAAATTGTTAGAATTACCGGTATTATTATTGTTATTATTGGCACCAAATGGAGAACTGCTAGATCCAAAAGGCGAATTGTTGTTGTTGTTGCTGCTACTATTGTTATTGGTGGACCCAAATCCACCAAAGCCACTTGTGCCTGATGAAGGTCTTCCAAACATTGTGATTTAAAGATATGTGCTGATTGTATACTGTGAAACAACTTGGTTAAATTCGTTTGCCCATTAAATTTGATTTCGAAAATTTAGAGAAATTTTACATTCCTGTGTGAATGTACACTACTACGTCGATCGACGCATACGCGAAGTTTCACCTTTCCATACAAATTTTTTCAGTTTGAGTTATTCAATTTAACGTGTTCATTTTTAAATTACATTAATTCAAATCAAATAATAACAGACAAGAATGGGTATTAAAGGTCTGAATGCCCTTGTGGCAGAACATGCCCCTCGTGCTATTATTTCACATGAAATGAAGTCCTTGTTCGGTCGTAAAATTGCAATTGATGCTTCAATGTGTCTATACCAATTTCTTATTGCTGTTCGTCAACAAGATGGAAATATGCTAACAAATGAATCAGGTGAAACGACTTCTCATTTGATGGGTTTTTTTTATAGAACAATTAGAATGGTAAGTTATGGAATTAAACCTTGTTATGTTTTCGATGGTAAACCACCTGTTTTAAAAGGTGGTGAATTGGAAAAAAGATTGAAAAGAAGAGAAGAAGCCGAGTCTAAAGCCCAAGAACTCAAAGAGACAGGTACTATTGAAGAATTGCAAAAATTTGAAAGAAGAACAGTTAGAGTTACAAGACAACAAAACGATGAAGCTAAGCAATTATTAAAATTCATGGGTATACCATTTGTGGAAGCACCTTGCGAAGCCGAAGCTCAATGTGCCGAATTAACTAAGTCTGGTAATGTTTATGGTGCAGCCTCTGAAGATATGGATACTCTATGTTACAGTCCTACTCATTTTTTAAGAAACGTTACTGCATCAGAAGCTAGAAAATTGAAAATTGATGAATTCAATATTGATGAAGTGTTGAAAGGCTTTGAAATGGACATTCATACTTTTATTGATCTTTGTATTTTACTAGGTTGCGATTATTGTGAAACAATTAAGGGTATTGGTCCAATTACTGCTTTGAAACTGATTAAACAACATGGTTCAATTGAAAAAATAGTTGAATCAATTGAAAATGACCCAAAATCAAAATATAAGGTGCCTGAAAATTGGCCGTATAAAGAGGCAAGGGAATTATTTTTAAACCCTGAAGTCGCATCAGGGAAAGAAATTGATTTAAAATGGACGGAGCCTGATATGGAAGGTTTACTGAATTTCATGGTTAAAGAAAATGGATTTAACGAACAAAGAATAAAAGATGGTGCCGAAAAATTGAAAAAAGGTCTAAAAACTGGAACCCAAGGCAGATTAGATGGATTTTTTAAAGTTGTAGGATCCAACGCCCCTGCAAAAAAGAGGGGAGCACCGCAAGACGATAAAAAGAAGAAGAGAACTAAATATTCTAACTCTAAAAAAAAATAATCAATTATGATTTGAATTTTATAAATTTATTATATCATATATGTACCACTATTAAAAATTAAATTGAGCTTTCACGATAGAAAAATACAAAAAATAGTTATCTGTTATTCTTCATCATTAGCTTCCGTTGCTTTGCGTGTGAATAAATTGGTAATAATTGAAGCGCTTTCTGATATTTTAGCAGATAACATTGAACTTGAGGCTACACCAGTAGTTTTAGTTACACCAACAAACTTTTTCATACTATTGTCAATACCAGACCAATATCTTGAAATAGCAACTAGTGGCCATGGGGCAGATCTAAAAATTGGCAAAAAATTACCATAAAATGGTAATTTCATTTCACCACGCTTACCTAGCTTAACAGCTTTCATGATTTCGTTAGCAACTTGCCTGGGCTCTAATTCAGGTGCTAAAATCGTAGAAGGAGTTCTGACTCCATCGAACATTTTTGTCTTTAGTTGACCAGGACAAACTAGTAATGTTTTAACACCAGTTGTATTAAATGATGGGGACCCTAATTCATAAGTTAATGATTCATGCAAAGCGATCAATCCAGATTTTGATGCACCATAAGCACTCAATCTTGCTGGTGACATATAGCCCAATGTTGATGCAATTGTAATAATATAACCTCTTTTAATGTCCAACATTTTAGGTAAAAAAGTTTTGATAGTATAAAAACTTGACAATAAATTGACTTGGACTGTTTTTTCAATCTGTTCAAAGCTTAATTGCAATAGTGTATCACCATTAGTGATACCTGCATTATTGATTAAAATAGTGACTGTACCAATAACTTCAAAAACGACTTTAGCTTGTTCTCTTATTTGATCTTTATTACTGACATCACATACAAAATAGTGCACATCCGGGACGTAATTTGGATCTGAAATATCTGGGATATTTATATCAAAAACAACCACTTTAGCACCAGTACTGTGAAACAACATTGTGATTTCTTTACCCAAACCAGAAGCACCACCAGTAACTAAAACAATATCCCTTTTGGGATCAAACATAATACCTATGAGTAAGTTTGATAGATCCAGATAAGCCCTATTAAGGTGGTATATAGTTTCAGTAATAGGTCCAGTCATACTTAGCCTTGAATAATAAGCACTGACAATATATGAAAAGGGGAACATTGCAAAGAACATGCAATAAACTTGAAGATATAATCCACGACACCTTCTTTGTTGTACATCACTGCCTTTTCCCGTTTTTCACCGCCACGTCCGCAACCATCAGATGTTTATATTGGATGTCTCTATATTGGACATTTTCTTCCATGAAGACAACAATAAACAAAAATGACCATCCAAGAGCCACCACAGATATTGCGTATTAAACGTAAAAGAACAGATGACCCTCTACAAGCGTTACTTTTTGAAACTCGTCAAGTCAAAAAATCTCGTAAGTCCAAACCAAAGTATGTTTTCAAGTTGCAGAGAACAGAAGAAAAAGACAGTAATGATTCAACAACCATTCTTGCATCTAGTAATAGCAACAAAGATAACAAACCAGTTTTCAATTTACCAAATCCTACAAAGAATGGAGCTGGAACCAATACAGACCTCAGCGATTCAACATCCAAGCCAAAAGAATTAAAACCGGAGCTTTTAGAAATGCTTAATGATTACTTAAAAAAAAACGATGCTACAGTAGATTCCAATCATGTGAAGCCACCAAAGAGAAGAATGTCTAGTATCTCTCAAGATTCTTCCACTTCTCGTCCACAGTTAACTCAACCACAGTATCCACCAATGGAATCTGCCATTGACGATGAAACGCAAGATGGTGAATATGTTTATGACGTTTATTACAGAGATAAAGCGGTTAGTGATCAATGGCAAAATGATAAGATAGGTTACATAAAATATGATGACGATGATCTAGAGCAAATTGATGAACAGGATGATCAGACATTAATGAATACCGATGATGAAGATTCAAATGATGAAGATTTCTATAGAAACGACTATCCTGATGATGAAGATGGTGGATATGATGAAAGTGACTTAGAATCATTAGGTTTAGAAGAACCAAGTGACGATCAAGACGATGAATTTGATATATTAAATGATAAGAAAAGGTTTACTAAAGACGATTTTATGCAAAGTGAGGGTTTAAAAAGTATGAGTGACTCTGAGTACGATAATTTGGCTGATCAAATCGATGAGAAACCAAATGCATGGGATAGAAAGCAATTAGATGGTGATGGTGATGAAGATATGTCCGTAGATGATGATAATAGCCAAGACAGTGAGATTCAAAGACATGAGTTTTTCAAATCTGACAAGGAGGATCCAATTGCCATGCATAGAGATCGCATATTTGGTAAGTTACAGAATATGATCGACAAAAAGAACTAAGTATAAATGTGTACTCTTATTATAAATAAAGTTTAACCTTTTATAAATATAAAAAACGCAAAAAACTGAGTGTTAAAAGCGGAATTTTATGGGGGAGTTTTTGGAACCCTAACCGTAGCTAAAATCGTTTTGTCGAGTTTGTTTAACAATACAAGCAAAGACAACAACTAAAGCCACAACTTATAAGCACAACATTTACAATGTCTCTCAGGGGGGTCAAGAAAGCACTGTACAGAACACCACACCAATTTTTTGGATCCAAATCAGTTGAAGATGAACAATTAAAACAATGGGAGCATGATATTCATGTGGCCATGGCCGGTTTAGATTATTTAAAGATACAAAACCAAAAATGGAACAAGTATTGGATTGAAATAGTTACAAATTTTATTGAAGTGGTTAATACCTTCAGAGATTTGCATAGACCTTTTGAAGGTATCCAATCAGATGATACGAACGATGCCGATAGTAATGAAGAGTTTACTAATATCACCACCCATGAATTAAAAGAGGCAGGTAAACTTGCTAAAATATTATTCGAAAGAGTTTCGGAAAATGTTAAAGTAAGTTCGATAGCTTTCAATTCAAAATGTGATGAGATGAAAATCAATTTAAAAGCAGTTGACAAATTGATTACCAAGAGAAATCATAAAAAAATTGATTATGATATGCAGTATAAAATTGTTGAATCTTTATTAAAAGGTTCTAATTCTGCCGATAAAGACAAATCAAAACTGGAACAATCACAAACAAAGATGAGTGAGATTAAAATTATTTATGCTGATTTATGTGAAAAAGTCAAATTGGTGATACCAGAAGTTTTGGCAACATTATCTGAGTTTATAAACAAATTGACTATGAAATTTTATTTTTCTAATTATGAGATATTAGATTTAATTAATAGGAATATTACTAAATTTGCCAAAATTCAAGGTCTCATAAGGACAGCGGATGCAATTACCTATGAACATATTATTGCCGATTTCGGCAATACTTACACTCAAGCTCAAAATAAACTAGAATCTTTGGTAATGCTCAAAGATTACAGATCATTAAAGAACAAAAATTTGACCGAAAAGACTGTTGAACAGGTTAATAATGTTGCTGGAACAGTTGTTGATACCACAATGAATATCACGTCCACACTTTATACCAGAGCATCTAAACCAAATCAAAAAATGTCATTATCCTTAAAATCTGTAAAGTTGGATAACCCAGTTAGGCCATATAAAAGAGAAGGTTTGTTTAAATCCGCAACTGACCCGTTGGATTTCATTAATAATGAACACGAGTCCAAAGATGTGGCCAATAGTCCAAGTAAAGCTCCACTGAATTTTAACAATTTTAAATCAAAAGAAGATCAAGTTGATTCCAATTCACCCGGTGAAGAAAACATCAATGAAAATCAAGAACCGGAAACACCTAGTTTTGAAACGTTGGACACAGATTGGTTAAGACCATTATCTCTTAAAAATACAACACTTCAAGTATCAGGAGATAGTTCTCCAAATATTGATAAAAAGCTCTCGGAAAGTCCAAATTTAGATTCTGATACTTTGATCTCAGGAGTGACTGAAGAAGATATTGATCACTCGTCTGCAGTGCCAAAAAGCAGACCCTCATCTTTGAGTATTGGTAACAATACAGATACGTCTAAATATGTAAATGTTAGCATGGAATCTATTAAAAGCAAAATCTTGGATATAGTGACAAAACCCGATATTGACTGTGCCCCAATAACAGTACAGTTGGAATCTTTTGAAATTATTGACGAGAGATTTAGAGAAAGAGTTGAAGCACAAAGTACTATTGCAGCCAATGCATTTAAGTTGTATTTAAGTGTATAAAGCGTTCACCATCGTTTACATAATGTAGTGAAATATTACTTAATTTTTACAGAACAATTAAAAACTGAGTTTTCGGTTTTTATATATAAAATTTATAGGGAATTTAAATAAATCCATATTCAAGTCAATAGTAGATATTTTAAGATTAGCAAAGAAATAAATAACCATACTGCAACAATTAACTATGATCAACCTCGTAACCTGGAGATGGTTCTTCTTCTGGATCCTCCGTATTATATACTGGACCATATGTGCCAGTAAAATTTTTGAAATTTGGTATGTATCTAATGAAACCAGCTGTACTTGATGCTGGTACAGAAATTGGGAAAAGTGTCTTCGATATAGTTCTTTTGGTTCCCGATGCGCCAAAAAAATTCACTTCATTATGATCTGAATTTTTGCGGTTCTTTTTAATTCCATATCTTCCTGTCTTACCTGTATCAATATCGCCAATAATGTTGTTAATGCTTAAAAGCTGTTTTTTGGCCAAATTTTCAGCTGATGATTTAGCAGATTGAGAATCCAAAACCAAAACTCTATTTCGGGTCGAAAACCTCACTTTATTGGTATCTTGTTTTTCATCAAATGTTAATGAGTTTAAATTTGAAGGTAAATAATCATCAGCAGGTTTACCAATACGCCTTTTCTTAAAATTTTCAATGTTATTAACGTCTAATTTTCTTTTATTGAATTCACTATTAGATGTTTCCAACCTCTTTGTATCAAAAAATTCTTCTTTTTTAGATTTCTTTTCAAAAAGCCTTGTTCTAATTCCTGCTCCGACATTATAATTAAAGTTAGAATCAACAGTCTCACCCGAAATTTCAGATTCAAAACTCTTCTTCGTTCTTTTTTTCTTATTGTTTATAGCTGGAATTGATTTGACACTCAAATTGTCTTTGGAATTTTGTCCTCTACGCATTTTTCTTTTTGGATTACTATTTTCTTTGGAGTCATCGTCAGTTTGCGAATCGACCCTTTCATTCTGGAATTGAATATCTTCGTCACTATGAACATATTCAGCTTCATCTTTTAAGCTAGATCTTTTTCCGACAGATTTTGAACGCCTGGAACTTCCGTTTGCCCCACTCTTTTCAATAACATCAACCCTTTCTGGATCTGTATTTAAGCTTAGTGACTGTTTAGTTTCTCTCGTCCTTCTAAAAGTTTTGACTGTTTCAGGTAAAAATGATATTTTTCCAGCATCATCAATTGAACTTCTAACCGCCTCTGAATCATTTTCAATATTAATTATAATTGGATATTGGCCGGATTTCTCTTCATCATCTATATTTTCTTCTTTATATTGCTTACTGTCCTCATTTAAAATGTCAATTCTTCTGGCATCAACTACATTAAGTGAACCAGATCTTAGATGTCGACGTTCTTTAGTTTCAATTACACTATCATCGTGCTTTACCTTTTCTTCACGTCGAATTGGTATTTGAGAATCAACCGATTTTCTTGGCCTACCTCTTTTCCTCCCTCTTCTACCTTTTTTCACTTCTAGCTTCTCATTATGGTCACCGTTGGAAATAACAAAAAAATCACGCGTCGCAGGTTCGTTTTCACTAATATCATCATTTGAAATTATTTTTTTGCGGGGTTCATTTACATTTTCACTCTTGTCCTTTTCCCCAACTCCAGAGACCCATTTTGATTCAAATAGTTTGTTTTGTCTGTCACTATTACTAGGAATTGGATATGTTATTCCTTTTGAGTCAGCCATAGATTTTGCACTAATGATTTTTTCTTTTTGGCCGACAGTAAGATCTATTTGTTTTCCTTTAATTGTGTCCCCAGCCTTGTCAGAAACATCAATACCATCGTCATCTTCATCGTCATTACAATCAATACTAATCACTTCAACATTTTTCTCTCTCAAATTTCTATCGTTATTACCGGGTTCTGTTTTCGATTTGAAATCATGATTATCTGTCCACTTGTATTCACCAGAGTTTTTGAGGGTTAAGGCATTCACTTCAATAGTTCCATCTAAAGATTCGATGTCTGACAGTTTCTTTCTCGTGTTTCCCTTTTTACCACTATACGCTTGCTCTCGAACCACTTTAACCTCTGAATCTCTCAATCTAGCAACAACAGGTTTATCATCCAAATCATAAGATTCTAATAGTCTTCTTTTCTCCATTTTCATAGCGATTCCTTTATTTGTATCTTCACCTCGTTCAACATATCTCTTAGTTTTATTATACTTCCCTCTAGTTCTTTTTAAAGCTTTTTTATTAGCTTTATTTACTACATTAACGGGAAAACTTATAGAGTCCTCATCGGTGATATACTCATTATCTTGATCATCAACTTGAATCGAAATTTTATTCATATGGGATCTTTTTGAATACCTCGTCTTAACCTTATCAGGACTTAGATACGGAAGTATTGATTTTTCCAATTCTGATTTACTTTTATTATCATTATTATTTTCATCATCTTCATCAGTTACAACTTCATCATATTTATAATCGTTCGTACTATCAGTTTTATTAATCTTGGTTAATAAGCCTTGTCCGACTTTTTGATCACCAGTTAAATTAATCGCATTTTCATAATTACTACCTTCATAAGGACCAAATCGTTTCTTGATTTTATTTTCTTCATTATTAGTGGATCCTTCCTTATTGATGGATTCTTCTTCCTTATTGATGGAATCTTCTTCCCTATTCATGGATTCCTCTTCCTTATTGACGTATTCCTCTTCCTTATTGACGTATTCCTCTTCCTTATTGACGTATTCCTCTTCCTTATTGATGGATCCTTCTTCCTTATCGATGGATCCTTCTTCCTTATTGATAGATTCTTCCTTATTGATGGATTCTTCTTCACTATTTATCGATTCTTCATTATTACTGGATTCTTCATTATTAATGGATTCTTTATTATTAATGGATGCTTCATTATTAATGGATGCTTCATTATTAATGAATTCTTCACTATTAATGGATTCTTCTTTGGATAAATTCAATCTGGAAGAGAAAGAATCGTTAGATTGTGAATCTGTAATGGTTGTGACCGTTAATCCGGACACAAATTTGTGAGTTTTGAAAGTTTCATTTTCTCTTTGTTCACTTTTTAATTCATTATCAACATCCTTAAGCAATTCTACAGATGCTGATGGTGTAGAAGCGGCGCTTTGTGAAGATATTAATTTTTTTTCCACATCTCTATTAACTTTAGTTGCGGAATCATTTTCAAAATTACTTGCATTATTTTCTAGTTTTTTAGGATGTCTTGAATTATCATCAATTTGGTCAAAATTATCGGTCAACTTGATTGGAGAATCTGTTAGCAATGCGACTGCTTTTCTATTTTCATATGTTTTCTGTGATAAAACATCATGAGATTTTACTTCATAATTTTTCAAATTATTGGATTCATATTCTTGCTCAGATTCTGAATCAAGAGCATTGTTAAGTCTATTATAATGATCTCTTCTGCTAGGCAATATACCAGCTGAAGTATTGAGCTTTATGTATTCGTTATTAGTTGAGGTATTAAAAATATTTGGTTTCATAATTTCTTGGGGGGATAAAGAACTATACTCATAAGATGGCTTCATTATGGGAGAGGATGATTGCTTTGGAGGTGGTGGTAAAGGTGAAACATGTCTATCAATTTCTTCTAAAAGAGTTGGCGATGAAGCAACTAACGCATTTCCTTGCTCCTTCTTTTGCTTTCGCTTTTGCTTTTGCTCATCTTGATCTTGATCCCCAGTCCAGTCTGGATCTTCATTCTGTGATTTTTCTCTTCTGGAATCAAACGTTGATATTAAATTCGAGTTTCTCATCTTCACTCTATTATTATTAACGATTAGCCTTGGTAAAGGTTTTTTCTTTAAACTTTCTAACTTTGTAGGCTCCGAAACAGGAATATTTGTAGAGGGTATTGGTACCGTTTTTTCATGAAGAATAACCAATTCATCATCATCATCATCATCAATATCATTAAAATTTTCATTATCTAAAGTTAAATTTGACATATTATCATTACCTCTTGTACGATTTGTTTCACGTCCGATTTTAGAAGAATCACCACCCTCTCTTTCTACCTGCTCTCTCAAAAGATTTAATAATATTTCTCTCATATCTTCTCTTAGGTTCAGTCTTTCTTTAACATCAAATAACGCTTGATTTGTTAACCGAACTTCTGATTTCTTTCTTCTTCTGTCAACTAAGATTAAGCTACTAAATTCTTTTGGATTGAAAAGAAATGTTTTAATATTAAAAACAACATGTAAACCACAGTCATTGAAGTTTTTTTGTTGAGGAATTGAACAAACATACTTTGATATTTCTGACGTGCTGATATTAATATTATATTTATCCTTTGCATAACCTATTAAAAAAGACTTTAAATATATTCCAATATTAACATGCTGCCTTCTTAGGGAATCTAATACGAATATATGCGCAGCTCTTTTTGGCTTTTTATCACTATTCTCATTTTCATTTTTAATATCTTTAGTTTCAGTATTACTTAAAGCTTTGTCAGGAAGATGAAATTTTTTCAATTTTTTTAAATTTGTTATAACAACAAAATACCAATGTAAATCTTGCATGATTGGTATTATAATAAAATCTTTGTCAAATAATCGATCATTTAACTTAAACCAAGATTTAACATTTTGGTAATAATCATCATTCTCAACCTTTCTTGTTAATTTTGTAAAAAAAAACGAATTTAAAATTTCAAATTTAAAGTTTTTTATTGAACCATTTTCTTGAGCAATTTTTAAATTATAACTTAAAAAAAAATCAACAATTGAATCATTAACCCAGTTACCATTGTACAAGCATTTAAAATCATTATTTGAAATTACAAACATTTTTTTATCATCAATTTTATATTTTAAAGATGGATCTAAAACAATTTGATCTTCGATTGGAATGTTTTCGGTTAAAACCTCACCAGCTGAACTATTATCCGAAATCATTTGTTCATTGGCTTTGATATCCTCAAGATCTTCATTATCGTATTTAATTATTTTTCCAATTCTATGTGATCTAGTTTTCATATTTTTCAGACTTGAAAAATCTGTTTTAAAGCTAATATCATTTAACTTAGATAATGAATTTTTTGTATTTGAACCTGAACCATAAAATGATGATGGGTCAGAAGGTTTAAAAAAAGGATTTAGTAATAAATTATTAATTTCATTTGAATCCATTTCTTCAAATTTAAGTGTTTCATTTTTAACGAGATCTTTGATTTTACCATAAACTGACCTACCACCAATACTTAAAGTAATCATTATCTGTTTAATATTGTATTCTTCGCCATTAATTTTACCCTTTTCAGTAAGCCGAAAATCAAATATTAAAGATAAAGGTTCAAATTTATAATTTGAAATTTTTATACGTCTAATCTGTGATAAAAGCATAATGATATTTGTATCATCATCTTCTAAATTTTTAATTATAATTGAATCTGACAAAAATGTTATAATGGGGAATGAATTACAAATAATTTCCTTTTTACTGTTAAGTCCTTCATAAATGATAGAAAGTTTTTGTAATTTATCTTTCAGAATCAAAGAAGAAGTTGATAATGATGGTGAATCCGATAACCCATTGAAAATCGAAATTACTTCAGATTTTGTAGTTGAAACTGTTGTCGGTATATTGAGATTTGAGTTTTTATTATCCAATGCATTATTTGAATTGACCTGGATTTTTTGATTTGTGAACCTTTAAAAAAAAATTAAATTGATATTTTGTTAGTAAAGTGTCTTGATACCAAAAAATACTTCATTGCTTTATTATACATACGATCCTAGAGTATTTTTGGGTACCCCCCTTCTATTAGCCACTCTGATTTTGGGCTGGTTCAAAGATTTTAGATCTTTTTCTGTTAATAAGTTTTTTTTTTTAAGATAAAATGAACCCATGTTCCAAATGTTGTATGAATGGAGAACAAAAGAAAAAACCCAATTTTATGCTGAAATATTTAATGATAATGATAATAACAAGTTTATAAGATAACCAAAATGCGATAAAAAAGCAAAAAAAAAAAAATTATGGAAGCTTATTATTATTACACTGTATAATAATAATTAATGTATTGGATAGTAAGAAATTCCAACAACAAGTTTTTAAGTCAGTTATTATTTAAGCAAATTACTTAATGCATGTAACAGAAACAGAAATATTTTAATTCTATAGAATAAAATTTAATAAAACATCGACGCGTCGATTTGATTTAAAACAAATTTGAAAATCAGAACTTTTTAATGACACGTACATGTACCGTGACAGCTTTTTTCTGTTTTTTGAATTTCCGTCGAATTTAAATTTTTCACTTACTCTTTTGTCCATTGGAAGAAGTGGAGGAAAGCATTCGAATCGGACTATCTGAAAATTAAGCAATTATTTAATTAATAAGTAGGTTATTTAGTTTTTTTTCATTTTATATTATAAACTGTTAGCAATATGATGTACAGACTCACATTAACAAAATATAACAGACTTTGTTTGTTGCAGTCTAGAAACTTTACTTCAAGTTCATATGTTTTAAATCAAAAATCTCCAATGCAAGTTTTTGTTAATACATTTAGAAAAGAATGGAAAAAATCAAATGAATTAAGTGATCAAATAAAACAATTAAAAAGTGCAACAGATGAACTAGGTGATTCTGAAGCATTTAAAAAGGCAAAAGAAGCATATGAAACAGCTCAAAAAGGCTCAGGTAAAGTTGCACAGACCGTTCAAAAAACTGCAGAAGTTGTTGGTAATGTTGCAAATAAAGCATGGGAATCTCCTGTTGGTCAAGGTGTTAAAAAAACGGTTGAAACAACAGCTGAAACTGTCGACAAAGTAATTGAACCAGTTAGAAAGACAAAAGCTTACAAAGATGTTTCCGAAGTTTTCAGTGAAGGTTCATCAAATTATGGTCTTTATGAATCAAAAGAAGAGAGAAAATTAAGAAGAGAAAGAGAATTGTTAAAAAAGCCAAAATTTGTTAAACCAAATGAAGAAGCTGGTTCTGCATTAGTTACAACAAATATTGAATCAAAGGAAAGCCTGAAGGATACTTTAAAAATTAAGCCAAATTCTTTGATCGGTAAAACCTTACTACTCTTAAGAGAAAAATGGGAAGAAACAGAAAATCCATTACTTGTTTTAATTCGAACAATTTTCAATAAAATTGGTGGTTTATTTGCAGAAACAGAAGCTGCTAGAGTTGTTAAACAATTCAAGGAAATGGATCCAAATTTTACAATTACCGCATTTCAAAAACAATTGAGAGAATACATTGTTCCAGAAGTCTTAGATGCTTTTATGAACGGTGATGAGAAAAATCTAAAATTATGGTTATCGGAAGCACCATTTAATATTATTGCTGCTAGACAAAAGCAATTAAGAGATCAAGGTATTTTTTCTGATGGTAAGATTTTAGACATTAGAGGTGTGGATATTGTTACTTATAAAATGTTAGAACCAAATAACATTCCAGTTATGATTGTCGGTGCTAGAGTTCAAGAAATTAACCTTTTTAGAAAGGCAAAAACTGGCGAAGTTGTTGCTGGTACAGAAGAAGATATTCTATTATCAAGTTATGCAATGGTTTTAACAAGAGTTCCTGAAGAAATGGATAATCCAGAAACTGAAGGTTGGAAAGTTTTAGAATTTGTTAGAGGTGGTTCTAGAAATTACACTTAATATTGATAAATTCATTATTAATTTGTGATATTAATTTACTTTTTAAATTTTTTTTGTCATTCATGGAGATATCTTTCAAAAAGAGGAGAAAAGGAATGATAATCATTCTTTATGAACTGTAAATAGGTTTTATAATATATTTATGAAGTATGACTTTTTCTTTCCCACTACAAAGATATCATATGTATATATGTATAAAGTTAAAATAAATGAATTTATGAAAACATTAATCAAAAAATCAGAATATCTCATTATTTCTTAATTGGGTTTCTCTTTTTTATCTTGATAACTATTTTATTACTTGAATCATCTTCGTCGTCATTACTATCAGAATAATCTAATAAAAGGTCTTGCTTTCCATTAATATCCCATTCTTTCAATTCCCTTTCCGAAGCAGTAAAATTCTGACTTTTAACCCCAACGTAATCTTTATTATCAACAATTGGAGTTTCATTTTTAAGTGTAGTCCAATTAGTTAAATCTGCACCTTCATTTTTAATGTCCTTAATATTTTTAATTTTATTATCATCAAATTTCTCTCTTTTATTATTAATTTTTTTGAAATTTTTATCAATTTTTGATATTTCATTTATAACGAATTTTTTTTCCTTTTCATTTTTTTTACTTATTTTATTTAAATTATTTAATTTGGTTTTAATATTTTTCAAATGGTTGATACTTGATTCATGCTTTAATTTTAAATTATTATCAACAAACTTTTAAAAATTGAATTAATTAGTAACCTTGTGTTTAGAACCAATTAAAAAAAATATTTTCATAAATCGCTTACCTTTGAACAAGTTTTACACCAGTACTTATCACCCATAAAAAGTAAAATAAAAAACTAAAAGAGATCGGATAGAAAATATTATCAACATGAAAAAGTAAATCTGATAAAATCGCGTTTATAAATTTTTAATATTTTTCAGGATACTAAAAAGTCATTTTATGAAAATTTACAATAATATAATAATGAATGAGGAAAGAAAGAGAATGATTGAATCCGTTGATTCAAAACATATAGAATTAAATAGGGGAAGAAGTGAGAATGGGAATGAAGGACATCGTCCCCGGCCTCATCACAGACATCATCACCGTAAACATCATCATCATAGACACCATCATTCTAGCAAGGACCAATTAGAAAAAGCAGCATATTTTAATGAAACAAATGAATTTTCTGGAAACATTAGCGAGTATGAAAAATTGTTTTTTTTAGGCTATACTGTGATCGAAGCTCCAGATTTTGATACGTCAAATGATGAAGGATCAAAGGATGAAGAATTTAAATTACAATCAAATAAATCAAATAATAAGCCAATTAATATAATTGATAGAATAAGAGATGATGATGGTAATATTAATTTAAATATTCATTTAACTGATTTTGGTAAGCCTGAAATTATTAATGATTCAGATAAATCTAAATTTATACTTGAAAAGTCAAATTTAGATTCAAGTAAAAATTCAGTGAATAATAGTGGTAAGAAAACTTTTAAATTAAATTATCAATTTGGTGATAGAGGATCAAATTGGAGAATGATGAAATTGGGAAAATTACAACAAAATCATTTAACAACGCAAAAAATATTTGAATATTATGCCACAATAAAAGATTATGAAATTGCATTAATGGAACAAAGGGAAATTAAGGATAGAAAATTTAAGAATAAATCAGACTGGATTTATAAACCCAATATTGAAGATATTAACGTGGAAGAAGATAAAGAAGCAGAAGAAAAAGAAAAGGAAAAAGGAAAAGAAATAGAAGAAAAAGATCAAAAAATGAGTTTGAAAAATGAAGATGGAAGAGAAGATAAAAACTCAATATCAAATAACACGAGAATCAAAAGGGAAATCAAATTATCGGGATTGGATAATGATGAAATGTTTGAGCAAATTGATGAAAGCTCATTAAATTTATTATTACCTCCACATAGAAACAATTTGAATAATGATAATTGCAGAATGTGTAATATACCATCAAATCAAATTTTAAAAGAATCCGAAAACTTTTTACTTATTTTTTCATCTGCCCCACTATTAACAAATATTCCATCTTGTTGTATAGTCACTAAAAAACATATTAAAAACTCATTATATTTAAGTAATGATGAAAGAGACGAATTAATAGATATAGTGAACGAATTAAAGATTTTTTATAAAAAAACAATGAACTCTGAAATAATTTTTTATGAAAGCTGTTTAACTAGAACACATTGTATCATTTATTGTATTCCAATGAATTGTGATCAAATTGGTGATATTAAAGGTATTTTTATAAAATCAATTGAAGAAGAAAGAATTAATGATGACGAAATTGGTAATAATGGTGTTATTATTGTCAAAGGGGGATTAGATTATGTTAATAAAATTGCTAAAGAAGCATCTTTTGTTATTTGTTGGTGTAACGAAGATTTTGGAATTGGAGTTATTTTGGATGATAATAAATTAAATGATAATTGGTTTAGAAGCATAATTGGTGGAATTTTAAACACTGATTTATTTAAGTTAAAAAGTAAAGAAAAATGGTTTGGTAAAACTGATGAAAATTTTAGAAACATTATTAAAAATCACCTAGGTTAGGCTAAATTTAGTTAATATATAAAAATGTATAGATTAAATAGACGAAGAGTTAAAAAAAATCAATAATTTTATATTTTTAGTAAATAAGATATATAGTAAATGAGGAAATAAATAAAATAAAAAAAAAACAAACAAAAACACAAATATTTATAAAAACAAAACAAAATAAAACAAAACAAAACAAAAATTGTTTAAAGATGAGAGAAAAAAAAGTAATATAAAGTTTATAGACATAAAAAGTGAATTTTTAATAAATAAAGATTTAAGAAATAAATAATCAGAAAGATAACGAAAAAAAGATCTTAAACTATTGGAATAAAGAAATATAGATCTTTATTTTAACCTAAAGTTCTATTTCTTGTCAGTTTTAACTTCTGTTGAATTTTTTTCGGTACTTTCAGTTTTTTCAGAGTTTGTTGTTTGAGTTGGATCATCCAAACTCAATTTATCTTTAACTAAAATAACATGATCTTTTTCTTGAACATTTTCGTTTTGAATTAAATGTTCTTGTTCTTTAACAACCTCCATACGTTGTTTAAAAGTTGCATTTGATTGATCAACTTGTAACTCTTGTTCATGATAAACTTCAACAGGCAGAGAACTTAAAACAGCTTTTAAAGCTTCATGTTTCGAAGAGTAAATTTCTGCATCACCATAAGTATAAGCATTAACTAAAATCATTAAAGTTGAAGGAATTCTTTCTCTCAATCTCATATCTAACCAATCTTGTAACCAAGTTCTCATTTGAGGAACTGTTGCATCGTAAATTTTAATACCTCTTGAAGCACAGGCTTGTTGTAATTCAGGAACTAATAACGTTCCAACACCATCGTAATCAATTAATTTATCATCAGCTTTGATTTTCAACATTTTATGTCTAATACGATATCTTAAGATTTGATCTGTACCATAAGGTTTTAAATTGATGTATTTTGCCATCGCAATCAAAATACCTCTTGGAACATTATCTAAAACTAAATCATCTTTAAACATTTTCGCAACTCTTAATAATTGAACTCTTTCAATTTCTTTGGAAGTTGTGGTTGATCTTAATTTTGAAATAAAATCTTTGAAATCCTTTCTTTGTTCTTCTGTAATAGTTGAAGGCAATTTAATCATTCTTTTTGAATTCTTTAATAACTCTGAAACTTTAGTTCTTGTATTTCTTAATAAAATCATTTTTTTCTCTTTATCTAATTTTGATTCATAAGTTGATGGCAATAAATTTGGGAAAAGCTTTAAAGCAATTGGTAATAAAAGTTCTGCAAATGGGATCAAGACAAACATTGCGAATGGGAATAATCTTAAAACATCAGAAGTAGTTCTTTGTAATTGTCTATACTCTCTTCTTGTTAATTCATAACCTGAAGTCATTTTCATTAGAAGTCTTGAAGAAATTTTAATTTCTAAACCTAATAATTTAGTACCATCCCAATAGTGATGAGCCTCATGCTTAACTTTTTCCCAAATGGTTAATTTTTTATTTGATTCATCAGCTTTAACAGGAAGAGCAACTTCAGCAGGATTTTTTGATTTTTTATCATCCTTATTTAAATTTGAATTAAATCTAACATATTGATTTTTAAATTGATTTTGATTTTTAAATAAAATATTATTTTGAGTTAATAATGATCTATTGATTAAAATAGGTAAATTTGTAATATTTTTTGAATATCTATACATATTGAATATTTCTGTTTGTTATTTTTAAAATTATATTTGAAAAATTAACGTGTAAAATGATTGATTGTTGATTTAAAAGTGATTGATTGATCGAATGATTCTATAACTGAGTTTTAATTAATGTAAATTAAATCGGAAGTTCAAGAAATGGTAGCATTAAATTTAATTATTATATTCTATGGTTTTAATCTTTTATTAATTTATTATTCTTAATCTTATTATTAATAATACTATTATTATTTATTATAATTCTAATTCTAATTCTAATTATTTATGGTATTTTTTGAAATTATCTTATTAATAAGATGATTTAAAGAAATAAAGGAAAAATAGTCAGCAAGCAAGTAAAAACAAATACTAAAAACAAGTCTTTTTTATTGTAATAGTAGTAAAAGTTATGTAAAAAGTAATAGTAATACTAACAATAATAAAAAACTGTGTAAAGGAGGAAATTTATATTTGGGGATGGCTGGTATTGGCAAGTGATGAGCGTCAAAATTTTTCTGCTCGAAGAAATAAGGAGTACGACAACCGGGTACGTGGTTAAAAAAAATATACTAGACTACAACAACCAAATAGTTGTACAATAATATCCGAATTATACGTAGTGTAACAATTGGGAATCATTTGGAAATTGTAATGTAGCTATTGTTAGTGTTGAAATCCAACTGGGATCGAAAGTATTAATAATAAAGCCTTTTGATTGGTGCAGAGGGTTAACTACGTATACAAGTATAAAGATTGTGTGTCGTATTAAGCTACATTATATGACGAACCTCGCAAATCTATAAGTATACCTCATATCTTGTATATTTACAGAATTTAATTTCTTATACCTTAATAGTAAGTCAAATAAATAATGTTGATTATTAGTTGTGAACAATTTCACCGGTCAACTTTTTGACTGCAAAATGAAAGAAAATTTTTTTATCTCCGTTCCCGGAGCAGATTTTTTTTGAAATTTCAGAAATCCGTTTTAGTCACGTGATGTAAATGAAAATCAAATTCTCATAATACATCCTTACACCAAGAAAAAGGGCAATTTTTTCAAATCTTAAAAATTTTTTGAAAATTTGAAAAATTCAATGCTAAAAAAAGGGCAACGAGTTTTGAAAACAAAAAAAAATTTATTTGCATTATATTATATAATAAGATATTATATCTATTCTGTTATATTATAACCAAAATGTCAAAAAGATCTAGATCTTCTGATTCAGATGATGTTGTTGTTGATAATGCTACAGAACAGTCTAATGAAGAAATTAATCAATTAGATAATGTCGAGAATACAGAATCTTATAATAAAGAGAAAGTTGATATTAAAGGTTCTAATAATGATGAAGAAAAAGACGATGACGATGAAGAAGACGAAGAAGATGAAGAAGATGAAGAAGATGAAGAAGATAAAAATATTCATAAACCTAAAAGACAAAAATTAACTGCCCAAGATGTGCAAATAGCAAGAGAAACTGCAGAGTTATTTAAATCAAATATTTTCAAACTAGAAATTGATGAGTTAATTAAAGAATTAAAATTAAAAGATTCTCATTGTAAATTAATTGAAAAAGCATTACATAAATTATATAATATTATTCAACAAATACCAGATTCCGAAGAATTTTCACTGATTGAAGCTGAACATTACTTTAAAGATTCGAGTATTAAAATACCATTTCCAGATCCAAAACCATCGAATTTAAATTATAAATTTCAATACTCGTCACCTGATAATGTTTCTTTAGTTGGATCTTTCGGTTTAAAAACAGGTATCCAACAAAAAAATGGTATGTCAATAGATGTTTGTTTATCAATGCCAAAAAATCTAATTCAACCAAAAGATTATCTAAATTACAGAATTTTATATAAGAAATCCTTTTATTTATCATATTTGGCTGAAAATTTATCAAGATTATCAATTGAAAATAATTTGCCAATTAAAATCTCGTATGATTACCATAATGGTGATAAACTTTCACCATCATTATTAATTGAAAGTATAGTTCCAGAGAAGATAAATAAAAATGATTTGATTTTCAATAAGACAAATTTTAAAATTAGATTATTAGTTGGTTTACCATTTGGTATATTCGACAATAAAAAGTTATTACCCGATAAGAATTGTATTAGAATTCAAAACAATGAAAACTCATCTAAATTACCTCCAACTCCATTATATAATTCATCCGTTTTATCATCTTGTACATACAATTATTACTTAAAATATTTATACACAATCAAAAAATCAACTGAAGCTTTTAGAGATGCAGCTGCTTTAGGAAAATTATGGTTGAACCAGAAAGGTTTTTCTTCAAATATTAATAGAGGTGGGTTTGGTCATTTTGAATTTGTAATCTTAATGTCGGCATTATTAGAAGGTGGTGGTATCAATGGTAATAAAATTTTATTACATGGTTTTTCGAGTTATCAACTATTTAAAGGTACAATTAGATATTTAGCTACTCAAGATATTTGCAATGATGGTTATTTATCATTTACCTCTTTAATTGGTGAAAACAAGTCCATTTATAAAAAAGGTGGATTTAATGTTCCCACAATTTTTGATAAAAACTCGAAAATTAACATTTTATGGAAAATGAACCAGTCTTCTTATCAAATGTTAAAAAAATTTTCAACGGAAACTTTAGAATTATTGAACGATGTCGTTCAAGATAGATTTAGACAAATTTTTATTCTAAATAATAATAATTTGCACTTAAAATATGATTTATTGATCTCAATACCACTGAAATCAATTAAAAATACTGAAGATTTTGGTCCATTAGAAAAGATTCAGTTTTTAACATTTGAAAATTTTATTATTAGTAAAATTTATAAAATTTTACATAAAGCTTTACATGAAAGAATTTTTGAAGTTGATATTAATTTATCATCAAATTGCCCTTCATGGTCAATTACAAAACGTAAGCCTTTATTAGATGATAATCAATTCATTAACATTGGATTATATTTAAACCCATTAGAATCTGAAAAGAAAGTTACTAAAGGCCCATTACATTCTGATAAAATTGAAGGTGAAAAGTTTTTATCTTTTTGGGGTAATAAAGCTCAAGTTAGAAGATATAAAGATGGTAATATTCAGTATAGTTGTTTATGGGAAAATAATAATGCAAATGAATCAGTAGTTGTTACAATTATTAAATATATTTTAAATAAACATTTACAGGAAACTATTGAAAATGATCTAATTACTAATTCAACAAAATATAGTAATCTATTACCAAAATCAATTATACCATTTTCAAAAAATTCTCAACCTTTGATTTTACCGAATCATTTCCAAGATTTAAAAAATTCTTTCAATGCCATTTGTAAATTAATTTTAAATATTGAATTACCATTAATTGTTAGGTCAATTTTACCCATTTCTTCATCATTAAGAAACACTTCTTTATTATTACCTGTTCCATTTGCAATTTCTAATCCTGATTTTTTCAATGAATCAATTTTACAATTTGAAACATCTTTTAAATGGCCGGATGAACTAATTGCATTAGAAAAAACTAAAACTGCATTTTTATTAAAAATTCAAAATTATCTAACCGAAAATACAGATTATACTTCTTTCATAACAAAAGATGAAGATTCAATTCCTTATAATAAAAATATCACGTGTTTAAATGTTTTATCACCGGATGGTTATGGATTTAAGTTTAGAATTCTAACAGAGAAGGATGAAACTTTATATCTAAGAGCAATAGAATCATGTGAAACAAAACAAAAATCAACTATTACAGAAATTTATGTTAAATTTATGCAGAAATATATTGGATCCGTTAAACATCATCGTACAATTAATACTTTAGTTACTCATTTTCCATTTTATTCTGCAACAGTTAGATTATTTAAAAAGTGGTTAGATTCTCAATTACTTTTAAGTCATTTTAGCGAAGAGTTGATTGAATTAATGGTTTTAAAAGTATTTATCGATCCCTATCCATACTCAGTTCCATCAAGTGTAGAATCAGGATTTTTGAGGGTTTTGAACTTTTTAAGTTCTTGGAATTGGAAAGAGGATCCAACTATTTTAGATTTATCAAGAGAATTTTCGGGTGATTATAAAAACAAAGAATCCTATGTTAATAAAATAAGTGATAGTTTAACATTATCAAGTTATCAAATGATGTATAATAATTTTGCCAAACTACGTAAAGATGATCCAAATGCATTGAAAATTCAATTTTTCATTGCAACTAAAGAGGATCCGTCAGGTAAATTATGGTCAAATAATATTTCATTGGTAATTGCAACTAGACTGACTGCGTTAGCAAAAATTGTCATCAATTTATTAAATTCACGTTCTTCGTTATCAATTGATAACAATTTCTTAAAGTTAATTTTCACACCTGCTATAAAAGATTATGATTTTGTTATAAGATTAAATAACAATAATTCAAAAGACTTGAAAAAATTATCAGGATTATTACCCGATGATATTAAATTTAAGAACTTAGTTGAACCATTAAAATCTTTTGAAAATTTTGATGATTCAATTGATTCGGCAATAAATTACTTCAGAGAACTAAAGGGCAAGTTTAGTAATGTTGTTATTTTATCAATTGGTAAGTTTGGTGGATTAGTTGATGGTGATAGAGTTATTACTGGATTAATAATTCCAGGTAAAGATGAAAAGAAATTCAGAGTCGGTTTAGGTTATCCATTTAAACCAATTGATGGTAAAGAAGATATGGTCTCTTTAGATTTAGATGATGTTTTAAAAAGTTGTGATATGCTAGGTTCTGAATTGGTTAAAGGAATTGAAAGAAAGAAGTAATCAACTTAAAATTAATTTATTCCTTTCTTTTTATAAAAACTATACTATATATACTATAATATTTACACTCTATCTGTTGCTCGTTATATTTTTTTGCCATAATGCAATTATTAATAATATTTAACACATTATAAACTTAAACAGTTTAGGTAAAACTATTGGCATATTTTAAAATAGAACAGAGTAGGAATGTTAATGAGGAAGAAATATATTGTTCGCATTAATAATTTGAGATGTTCTCGAAAAACACCCTTTTAGCATTTTCAATTGATAAATTCATTAAAATTCATTACCAATGCAACATAATACATTTATTAAAATGAGATTACAAAATTTAAACAAAGAATTGAATAAAAATGATATAAGAAACTATAAACATAAACTTAAGGAATACCGTGAATCCCATAGGATACAACTTGATGTCATATGTTATCTTATAATAATTTTGACATTTACACAGGATAATTCGATAATACTTCTTTTACTTCGAACGTTTCATCAATTTACGTTAGGCCACTCGCCTGATTCATTAAGGGATAGAGAAATTTTCAAAAATTGGAGTGGTGGACGTCGTAAACTACTTGTTTTAAGAATTGCAATGATCTGTATAGTAGTTTGGTTAATTACACTAGTTTATCATATTTTTTTTTATAATAATGATCTAAATTTTATTATTAAAAATAACAGTTTAATCAATCAACTTGGTTCACTAAATTTTAAAAATGGACATTGGAATAATGAATTTCAGTATGGTGGTTGGTTAATAAATATTTTTGGAGAACATAAATTTAAGTCGTTGTTTGGTAAAATTTTTTGGTTAATTTTTTTAGATTTAATAGTTTTCTCTATTCAAAGTTTAGAATTTGTTGAAAATTATATTGTTGGATTTGGATTGGCTGATGCAATAGCTAATGAAGAGACTTATGAAGAAGTGCATGATAATGTAGATAATAATGATGAATTTGAAATTGAAAATTCAAGTGGCAGTTCAAATACAAATAATATGACCAATAAAAATGAAATTAAAAATTATGATGGATGTCAAGGTAAAATTCTAGTTTATAGAATAAAACCAGTGGAAATATTTCAAATGTTAAAATCATTCACTAAGGAAGATATTATGGCTGAATATTTAAGGGAAACTAGATCCGAAAATGAAAACAATTTAAGCAGTATTGTATAATTACTTTTGATTTTAACGTTGCTATACTACTTCTAAAATTTGATTAATCTGGATTATTATATAAGATATTGTTATTGAGGAATAAACAATTTTATATAGGTTTTCAGAGATTTTATAGATACAACTTAATGTTTTCCTGTTCATCAAGTCATGGCTGGTTTCTACGATAACGGAATATTTATTCTCGTTAACAAGTCTAAAGTAGAGATTAAATTGAAAGTATACAAAAAAAAAATAAATATATAAAACCAAGCCAAAAGAACGACGTAGAAACAAAGAAAAGTACAATTATAAACGAGTAAAATCAGTTTAAGTTGGCAATTGGACAATTTCTTAAATATTCAGCTTTATTTTTTAGGATTCTAACAGATTTGAAAAAAATTTCTTCAGGTGGCATGGCACCAGTACTTTCAACATTAAAAATAAAATGATCTCTTCTTCTACCTAATTTAACTTTACCATCGAATTTTTCATGTCTTAAAACTTCTCTTGACACAGTATCTTTTCTGGCATCCTTAACATAAGCTTCACCTTTATCATTTATATCGATAACACCAGATGGGAAGCATTTTTGAAATTCTAAAGCGTCTTTACCAAGTATTGGAGATTTGATATCAATAACCGGTAATAATCGATAAGAAGAAGTTGAAACAGGAGAGAATTTTGCATGATCTGAACCGATACCTAAAATACAATGAACTCTTAAAGAAATTTCTTGACCTGGTCTTAATTTTGCCAACAAAATATTTGGGTCACATGGAACAACTGGATTTTTAGCAAAAGTTTCAGATTGACGACCTTGTGGTTCAAATTTCAAATCTTTTGCATACACTTTTGAATTTCTGTACAAATTTTCAGGTTCATTGTTACCCTTTATAGCATTTGGATTTTTGGTACACATAACATCCAGTGAAAGGACAACGGTATTATCATCTGTGAATTTATCCTTCTCTTCTGCACTTGGATCAATCCAAGTCAATGTATCTGGATCAACTTTTAAAGGAATTAAACCTATTCTATGAGCTAAAACTTCATCTTGAATAACTGAAGTATTATTAAAAATATAAACATATTCTGCAGCAACTGACGGAACCTCAGCAATCATAATTCTTCTAAATGCATTTGCTATTGATGTATCCACTCCAATTAAATCAAAATTTGCAGTTCTTTCTGTTATATATGAAATATTCAATTGAAAATTTTTCTTGAATTGATCCAAACTCCATTCGTGACCTCCTTCTGCAGAGTACCCTGGAAAATCAGTGGTGGTAGTATTTGTGACCCTATCGTGTTCAATACCGACAATATTAGACATTTTGCACTCTGTTATTCCACTTATAATATGTTCAAAAAAGACACATTTAACTGAAAAAACAGAAATAAAATTTTTTCCCATCCAGAAAAATTAAAAAAAATAGTTAATAGCGACAAACTTTCAATTCCGCTTTTCTTTGTGATTTGAACCATCGTATTTCTATCTTCAACCAATATTTTTTGAGTTTATTTGTTTGTTTGTTTGTTTTATTACAGAACAATGTCTTCCACACCCTCCGCAAACTCTTCGAATTCCCCAACACCAGCACAGACACCAAAAAGATACATCTCTGTGTCTAAAAGACAATCATGGGTGCCATTGTCCATCACACCGTCGACATCATCTCCTCCATTACCCACCAGAAATCAAACTTCGCCTTCTTCAATATCTAGAACTCCTTCAACGAGCAGGACTCCCTCAGCAAGCAGAGCTCCAATGTCACCTCCATTACCATCTAGATCATTTAGAAATACATCTACCCATAACAGAAATCCATCTTTATTGATTCCTCAAGCTTCGCAAGCCTCTCAAACTGAGAACAACGAAAATGATAATAATAGTGATAACGATAAAGAAAAAAATGATTATAACGAAAAAAATAAAGATAGCTTTAGCAATGGCAAAGATTATGATGAATATTTAGACGAAGATAAAGAATTACCTCCTATTCCAAAAAGACCCGAAACGGGATACTCTTTAGAAGTGCCCAAAAAATATGGGATGGAACGTATGGAAGGTGAAAAATTCACTCCTGCATCACCAAGAGCTAAACTTAGCTCGGGCAAATTTAATTCGGATAATGATACTAAAGATAATGAAGAAAACTATGAAAAACCTGTTATCGTATTAATGAAATTTTTAATTCGTACAAGGGTTTCGCATGTTGAACGTGCAATACAAAAATTAAATGATTTGGAATTAATTATAAGTAAAGATGAATATTTGAATAAAATTCATTCGAATGATATGTACATCGAGATTTTAAGTGAGATTCGTACAGGAAGTTTTGATAATCCAAATAAGACTGCATTATATTCATTATTATTAAATGCTATAAAAGTTTCAGATGATGATATTAATACAAAAACTTCCGTTGATGAATTAGATCTTACAGAATATCAAAATTTGGTGAATCAATTGGGGCCGATTTTAAAAAATGGCCCTTCGGAGAAGGACCAATTGATTAGCGATTTGATGAAGATTTATTCAATTATTAAAACTAAACCGAATCCCCTAATTGCTATGTTTCATTCCAGAATTAAATCACTGAGCTGCAGTTTAATATTAGCTTTGATTCTAAATGATTCGATATTATCGGAAGGACGAGAATTTCAATTTTTATTGATGAGGGCTGTTGAAGCATATGATGAAACAATCCTGATTAATCTATATAATTCAGGCTCAAATCCAATTGTTTATTTTCAAGAACTTTTAAGTTCAAATGATTTTTGGACTAAGTTTGTTTTAAAATTGAACGAATTAGGATTAATTGAAGAATTTATAGATCAAAATATTATTTATAGTTATTATTCAATGATCGATACGGTAATGAAATATGAATTTGTTAAAGATGAATTTACTTCAATTAGTTTAATCTCAGATCTATGCAGATTTGAAAGAGAATTTTTCATAATTAGTCAAAATGCAGATTCGTTTTATAATGATGAGGCAATTTTAAAAGAAACTCGTAAAGAAGAAACGTATAAAAAGGAACTAGAAACTAAGAAGGAAAAATACGATGAATTATTAAACAATTATAAACAATTAAATGAAGAAAAATTCAGTAACGAATCAACTCTTAAGAAATTAGAAATGGCTAATAATCAATTAAAATCTGAATGTTCTATGAAAGATGCCGAATTAAATAAACAATTAGCAAATTTTGATGTTATTAGAATTAATAATGAAAAAAATTCGGAAGTTAATAAATTGAATGATTCATTAAAGAAAGAAATTGAAAGATTGAAACAGGAAAATGAAAAATTGCAAAAACAAATTTGAAGGATATTAAAGATTCAAAAGATGAAAAGTGTTTAATTTTTATAGTTGTGTTATTTTTTTTTTATGTATTTAATCTTATTAATATATGAATCTCTAGTTATGTGTTCTTTGCTTCTGTTTTTGTTCTTGTTTTTGTTTTTTCTGTTTTTATGTCTGGTATTTTTCAGCATAGTAGGTTTCTATGGTTTGGCAATTAATAATACAAGATGATTTGGTGTTATAGTGTACATGATGGTATTATTATCATGATACATATACTCGTGATTAATAATTATTTGCCATATACGCATAAATTAGTAATCGTGGTGAATTGTTTGCAATCGATTTTGCTTAAAACGAAAGCGACGAAAAATATGTCAACCTACACAACAGGTTATGGGGCCTGAAAACGCTTAGAAGATGAAAAAAATTAATATTGATAAAGTAAAAGGACATTAACTCATTAGTGAAAAAATGCAGTAAAAAAAAAACATAAAGCAAAAGCTAATCAATAGTAAAAGGGTGGTAAATAAAACATGTTGAAAATACTAAAATATCAATAATTGACCTATTCAATATGGGAAACTTCAAGTTTCTTTTCTTCCCAATCATCATGCGGAATGAGGTATTTGTCGTTTTTGTACAATGGTTCCATAGGTGGAATATTTTTTCTCATAATATATCTTTGGAACCAGTTACCCAAAGCTTTAGTTTGATAACTTGCATGTTTATAAGTTGGAACATCAAAGACAGAATCTAATTCTTCCAATGATAAACCCTTAGTTTCAGGTAATAACCAAAGAACTAGGAAAAAACCAACCAGATTCCAAGCCGCATACCAACCAAAAGCACCTTGAGGCTTAAATCTCTTCAATAATGCAGGCCAAGTTAAAGATAAAATAAAATTGAAGAACCAACAAGTGGCAGTTGCAAAAGACATTGTAACATCTCTGACCTTCAAAGAAGCACATTCAGCAGAATAAGTAAATGGAACAGGACCTTCAGATGATGAATAAACAATAGTGAACAAATAAATACCTAAACAAATAACACCAAGTCTAGCATCATTGTTATCCTTTGGAATCCAGAATGCAAAACCAGCCATCAATAAGAAACCACACATCAATGGAAATGCAAATAGAAGTAAAGTCCTTCTACCAAATCTGTCAATCATAAAGAATGCAGGCACTGCGAAAACCCAATTAATCATACCAAAACCCCAAGAAGCAATCAATGAATCTCTTTCAGTGAAACCAGAATCCTTGAAGATAGTAGATGAATAGTAAGCAATAACGTTAATACCACAGAACTGTTGCATAAACATACAAACCCAGGCACCAATAGCACCATTTCTATTTCTTCTAACTGAAAACATTTCACCGATTTTTTTAAAGAATGAGGCCTTCACAGAACCTTCTTGAACAATACAAATATTAGCATAAAAACAATCTCTAGCAGCTTGTAATTCAGTAGTTCTTAATTGAACGAAAGACTTATAAGCATCTTCATGTCTATCTTTACCGATCAACCATCTAGGAGATTCAGGGCAAAATGGAATTTGGAATAAAATAACAATTGAAGGTAAACAAGCAGAACCAACCATTAATCTCCAAGCTAAACCATCACCGATACCACGGTCTGGAACGGTATAGAAAGCCAAACAGAAAACGTAACCCAGCATGATACCAAAAGCGGTCCAGATTTGCCAATTCATAACTAAAGAACCTCTAATTCTAGCAGGGGAACATTCGGAAGTGTAAACAGGAACAGTGGTAGAATTTGGACCAATGGCGAAACCTAAGAAGAATCTGGCAATGAAAAGATGCCACCAGGTATTAACCAATCCTGACCAAATACAACAAAGAGTACCCCAAACACAACAAAGAAAGATGGTACCTCTTCTTGAGAATTTATTATTTAACCAATCGGTACACCAAACTGACATTGTTGAACATGCTAGATAAGGCGCACAGTTGACCAAACCAACCAACCAACTATCTCTCTCAGATCCCGATCCAATACCAAAGGCTTGTGGATAGAATAAATTAGCACCATTAATGACTGTTTCATCCATACCTTGAACACAAGCAGCCATGGACGCTGTTGCCACCAGCCAATATAACTTTTTTGGGCATTTCCATGGATGATCGATTTCCTCTTGTAAACATAGTTTTTCTTCTTCACTTAGAAATTCCATGGAATTAAACCCTGTTGGGTCTCTTGCGACTGCAGCTCCCTTAGCAAATAGCTCCGGATCTAGATTACTTTCTTGAGCATAAACCCTACCCATTTGCATCACTTCAGCTTCAGTATAACCAGTTAAAACATTATCTGCTCTTTGATTAATATCATCATCTGTAGAAACTTTGTCAATCGATGAGGATTGATGTGATTGAGAATCAAATAGACCTCCATTTTTAGTTAATCCGAAATTATCAGTTACTGGATCTGACATTTTATGATAAATATTTAAAGTATAGTAATTAATATAAAGATAATAAGATACAATGATAAAAATATTGACGTGAAAAAGGGAGGACTCACGACGTATTTATATAATTTCCTAGAGAATTTATTATGGTCTTTTAATTTTCAAAATTGTTACTGACGCAAGTTAAAGCGAAATAATTTCTGTGGAGAAATGGGGAAAAATTCCTTCAAATACCCGTCTTACCTGGAAAATTCATTTTTCCAGACTTGTCGGTCTTCGAATCTGACACTCAATAACACAACTAAATTACTAAAAAAATTTGTGTCAATATAGTCATTATAATAATTAAAAACTGGGGTAAGCTATCCTGTATTAAACGTGACCAAACACCACTTCATTTTCTATCATTATCTTTGAATAGGTTACCAAGTCCGTGAATTTTCGACTTTATTAATCCCGGAATTCCGTCCACAAGGCTGTTTTTACTATTCCCCACGATAAAGTCCTTAAAGCGGAACAAGTTGAAGTGTATTCTCCATATTTTTATCCTGTTGTGAGAGGGTCTAAAAACGCGATCTGCCTTTGATGTCAGACTGGTGCTTATGGGAAAGCGCCATCCATGGCTAGTGATGTACGGGCTATTGTTATATACTTTTGTGACACCTTAAACTCCTCATCTGTTATCAGTGTCAGGAGTATATTTTTCTAATAATGTAATTGGTGTTGGTGTAACTGATGTAATTGATATATGCTGATGTTAAAATAAAACTCTAATGTTTCATCAACAATAAGAGATAAAGGTCGGTCTTATTGTTACCACTTAAATTAAATCAACCCATTCTCTATCTCTTTCCTCCGCTCGGTGTTAAAAATTAACTGATACCCCAGTTGTAGTGATTTCCAGTTACTACGCTAGTATGATAGTTGACAGTATCGGCAATTTAACATCCCGTTTTCCATATGAATTAAAAGCCGGTCGGACTTCGTCATTCGTGTTTTCATCCCATGTTAATTCCTAAATAACACGTACATATACACGCAAATATAAATATCTACGTATTTCCACATTTATATATTTTGATATCTAGATATTTCATTATGTATATGTTTTCATATGTTTGTTCAGACTTTGATTCATCTGATCCATTTAACTGAATCACAGTTTATAACTGCTACAATAGTATTGGGTGCATGATGGGTAAATAGATGTCATTAATAGTCGTAAGGTTCACAGTGCAACAGAAACCTTTTAAAACAGGATCATATAACCTTACAATTGGCCGCTTCACCAATTAGTTTTTCCATTTTCTCGAGTTGGTCATATCTATACCCTCAACCCTATCCAAGAGATTCCAGAGATTCTTAGATATCGCAAAAACTTGGTTGCACAATGTAACTTAACAGGTTTGTTTCTTTTTAATTACGCAGGTAGCTCATTTTGTAAAAGATGAAGATTGCTATCGTCGCTCTTGGGACGTGATTCTCCGGAACCTGAAAAACCTGCAGAATTACGAATAATATGACCATTCTGTATACTTTGAACTTTGAACCCTAAATATCGGTATAAACAGCTCATTCTTCACATTTTTAGCAACTTGGAATGTTGACAGGAGAGTGCAATCATCACAGTTGCTCAACAAAAGACTACTCATACAATAGAAGACACGCAATTAATTGCTTTTAGTTGCCTACTGGGCTTTTCTTATACTTGTTGTAATTTTATTCGATATTATTCTAAATCTAGTTAAGTAGATGAGGCTTCTAAAAATTATATATTTGATAAACGAAAAATAATAGTATTAACGAATAATAGCAGCAAACTAAGAGAAAAAAAGCAGACCGCGTCGATCGACGCGGTTTTTCATAGACGAATTGGCCACGATTCTGAAAATTATGGCGTCCGTTGACAATTAATTTCTTTAATACCTTTTATAAGTTAATTTAATTTAATGACAGCTATTTAAATAAACTTAACAAATATTAACTATGTTTTGCCTGAATAGAATTTGTATTTTTTTAATTTCATTATTTTCAATATTAAATCAGTGTGAGGCAATTAAAGTTGGTAAAGGAGCTATCCACATTGATGATTCAAGTTTTCAAATTAGCCATGATGAAATAATCCCAATTAATTTAGCAGATACAAGACTATCGATTGGATTTTCATTAATTGACGAATCAAATGACTCAATCGTTACTCCCAAACAAGTTGTTATTGAGTTATCATCAGAAAATCTAAACTCAAGCTCATATTTATATCCTAATTTAAATCAAAATAAAAATAAAAAATCATTTTATGAGGTTAATTTACCAATTTCCAAAATTTCAAAGTTCTTATTAATTCAAGATGTTATTAATATCTCTATTTTAACTGGTGATGATGAAAATCCAAATTTCAACTCAATTTTTACAATTGGCAAATTTAAACCATCAGAAAAATTACAACAAGACATCAATAAAGATATCAAATTACCACTACGTTTCGGCGAAAAGGATGAAATTAAACATATTTTTCAAAGTGGACCAAAAAGTGCTCCAAGTTTAATCTCAACTCAATTTATCATTGATATATTTATTGCATTTTTCGGTTTATTATATTTTTGGCATTATTACGATGCAATTAATTTTAGTAACGTCAATAAAATCTCGCCACTATCATTTGCATTTGTTGGGTTAATATTCATTTTTGAATATGTGTTTTATGATTATTACTTAGGTGCTTCAATTTTCACAACATTAACCAGATTATCAATTATTGGTGCTTTGACCATTTACGTTGGTTCAAAAGTCTTGAAAAATTTATTTAAATTAAGAGATTCTGGTTTACGTTAGATAGTTTTTTTTTTTTCATAAAATTTTGAAGTATAAAAATCTGTATTAATTTGAAATCTCTATAAAAGTAAATGAACTATATAAATACTGTATTTATTTCATTATTGATAATTTTCTTCATAATATGCATTATCTAACCATCTAAAATAATTTCTTTTAAATTTAATTAGATCAGGGAAAAAACTAGCAATAATTATTTTACCATTGATTAGTCCTAATGGTAAAACAGAGTATGTTCTTGAATCAACAGAATCACTTAAATTATCGCCAGTTACCCAAACATGCCCTTCGGGCACAATGATATATTGATTAAATGGACTATTAACCTTTTTATTAATTTTTATTTCTTTAATTTCTTTAATTTCTTTAATTTCTTTAATATCTTTATTTTTATCATTATCTTCGTCAATTTTTAGTTCATTTAATGAATCTTTACTTGGATCGATTAATATAATATCACCAGGCATACCAGTTATTCTTTTACATATCCAACTTTCTGGTTGTGTAGGCTTGCGAGCAACAATCATATCACCCATTTGAATTCCTCTTCCATATTTAAATCTTTTATCTACTATACAAAAATCATTTTGAACTTGTAAAGTTGGTAACATAGATGCACCTTCAGTTTGTGAAAGTTCAAAACAAGATGATGTAAAAACATGCAACCCTGCAACTGCTCGTAGGGCGTACGATAAAACTCGTATTGTTTCCTTGGTAAATGTCGGTATATTTGATGACATTTTTAATGTTAAAAATAGGTTGTGTAATTAGTGAATGTAAGTATTTTAATTCTTTCTTATAAGTTCAATATTTATTCATGATAGTGCGATGTATGTTTTTTTCTCGAGAGAGAATTATCGATGCATTAATAAAGAGTGAGTTTATTAAGAATTTTGAAACCAATCTTTGATATCTCCTAATAAATTGCTATTATATATGTATGCGATAATTAAGTTAAGTAATTAATAAATGATTTTTATTCTTGACTGAAATTATCATTATATTTGATGTTGCGTTCTTAGTTGATTTACTCATAATCCGATATCGTTTCAAAAAACTACATTCTAGGTGCTTTGACGTGTGAATTACCTATCTTTAATGGTTCTCTGATGCGATTGGGAATCATTAAAGTTATTAGTTTAGCATAACAGTGTTGAACAATATGTAGCTCTCAAAATAATCGTTGACGTTAGTCATCTGTAAACACAGCACAATAATAAAAAATTCAATTCTACCAATACAAATCGAATCATAAAACTTAAGATAATTTAATTAAGCATTCTTGTAAACAAGACCTTTCATATTAAATCATTAAATATGACAATAAAAAATGGTATATTAAATTTGAATTGCTTTAAAAATGAAAGTAAAAATAATTTCTTTTTTACTTTTTACACGCCTTATTTCTTCTATAAAAAGTTAAAATCTGATAACAATGTCAGCAAGTTATGAACAGCATAAACTATTAGAAAATTTACTAGGTAAAGATTCATTAAATAAATTACCAAGAGATTATGATCCATCGAAGAGAGCTAAACAGTTAACTGATCCAAGTGTACTTGATTCAACCAGAATTTGTAAAAGTTTTTTGGTTGGTAAATGTCCACATGATTTACTAGAAAATACAAAGGAAAACATCGGTGAATGCTCTAAGATTCATTTAGAAAAATACAAGATTCTATATGAAAGTGCTAAAACTAAAGGAATTATAATGCCAAGAGAAAATTATGAGTTAGATTATTTAAAAGATGTAGAAAATTGTGTTATTGAATGTGATAGAAGAATTAGATTAGCTGAAAGGAGATTAGAATATACTGTAGAAGAAAAACAAAATTTAAATGATATAACAAGAGATATGGATGAATTAGACACAAAAATTGGACTAACAAATCAAGAAATTGAAAATTTAATTGAAATTGGTGAAATTGAAAAATCTATTAAAATTAGCATAAATTTGAAAAAATATTTAATTGAAAAAGAATCATTAAACCAGACGTATTCTTCCTTATTAGAAAATTTGAATCAAAGTGCACAACAAAAATTACAAGTTTGTGATGTTTGTGGTGCTTATTTATCAAAATTAGATAATGATAGAAGATTAGCTGATCATTTTGTTGGTAAAATTCATTTAGCATATGTTGAAATGCGAAACATTGTTAAAGATTTAAAACAAAAATATGGCCTTCAAACCAAATAAGTATAATAATGCAATGTATAGTAGAACTAAAATAATATTTAATATAGCAAAAATATATATATATAAATCAAAATAATTTTGGCATTCAAACTTCTGCATCTTCAACTTCTATACCTTCATGTTTTGCAGGTTCAATTTTACCATTAGTTTCTCCGTCAACTTTAACCTCAGCATCAGCTTCAATTTTATCTGTTTTTTCTAATTTCTGTTTTTGCAACATCTCCTGATATTGCTTCTTTTGCTTTTGTGGACTGACCTCAATTCTACCAACAGAAGGAGGAACAAGGTCTGCAAAAAAGACCAGGATATATCTGATTGGCAGGTAATTGTTTATGAACTCAAAAACATAACTAACTATAAAATATGAAAAGGCCATCACAACTACGAAAATCATCAGTATAAATAAAGTTACAATGAACATTGGTAACAATCCAGCAGCTAGATATAATAATTATAACCTTTAGTTAGTAACATGCTATCTTTTAAAAGTGAGACGATATTTTTAAAATACTTACAAGTAATTGAACCGAATATGAACAATGCCAAAGCAGATAAGGTGCCAGTGAGCGAAGCAGCGGATATCATAGTCAAGATAAATACAGATGTACCAGGGAGTGCGGCCAATAAGATAACAACCAAGTAGATGTTCACCACAAAGAAGCGTGTTTTATACCAGTTGTAAAGAGTTTGGGCCTTCCCCTTGAGCCATTTGCCCACGAGGAAAAGATTTCTGTCGTTTGTTAGTAGTAATTAAAGTGATTCAATTTTTAAACATGACTTACAGTAGAAAGACACCAGCCACAGGGTTATCGTGAGGGATAACTTTGTCAAGTACTCCCATCAAATAGACCAGACAACTATTTAACATCTGAACTGGGTTTAAGGTCTTAGTACCATAAGATGTGGTATCTAGTTCAGCATTAGTAGGTATTCCGTTTTGACTTTGGGTTTGTTTCAATTGTTTTTCAGCATTTTCATCGTAGAATTGCGTCAACTCGTGTAAAGATTTATTTAGTCCCGTATTGGTAGTGACAGCGGTAGATAGATGTTCTTTAATTTGAGAGGAAGCAAGAATATTTTCAAGGTCATCTTCACTACTATCATCGATATCCATTTCCATATCGATATCAATGTCGATATCTCTTAATATTTGCTTTGAGCTCATACATTGAAGGTTCAAATTTACGAAAGAATTAGAATCGAATTGCAAAAAAAGTTTTAAGTTTATTTACTGGAGTTGGATTTGATTTGTTATTTTAACATGATAATTGAAGGTATCAAATATACTTAGATGGATCAGTTATATTGATAAGTGAACCTCAGTTTATCACCGATGTTCATGTTACACTATGTTACACTATATATTCTTGCTAAATGTATATTGTATATAGTTTTTAAACTCATACATACATTCTTATCAACGCAACAAAATTACCAAATTTAAATAAGATCAGATTCAAGGCTCAGTAATTTGTGACTTTTTTCATTTCACTTCAAGTGAAAGCATTTAAAAAATAATTTCAATTTGTTTCAATAGCTAAGTAATTTTGCTTATTAGTTACTATATTAGAAATTGATATGAGTTTTCCAGGCATAAACGCTTACAATAAATAATCTCTGGAACATATAATAGAGATTCGCATTTTTAAAATTACTCACTAAAATCGGGAAAGTTTATCGGCAAAAATTAGCCAAAAATTAGCCGAATTCAAAATTACCCATTTTAACATGCACTTATCTCCAATTTCTACACAACAATTAGTATAAATATCAATTGAAATCTGGCTATTACAGGAAGGAAAGAAAATGTTATTAACTATTAATTTAACATAATAACAAAACACAAATGGCAACTTTAGAAGAAAAATTTGAAATTCCAGAATTTCAAAATGCTTGTGTTTTTGAAGAACATGGTGGTCCAATCACTTATAAACAAGTCCCAGTACCAAAGCCAGAGCCCAATGAAATCTTAGTCAAAATTTTATATACGGGTGTTTGCCATAGTGATTTACATGCTTGGAAAGGTGATTGGCCAAATAAATCAATATTACCATTAATCGGAGGTCATGAAGGTTCAGGTATTGTTGTTGCAAAAGGTTCTTTAGTTAAAAATTTTAAAATTGGTGATTTTGCAGGTATTAAATGGTTAAATAGATCATGTCTTGATTGTGAATACTGTGAAAAAGGTTTTGAAATTAGTTGTTCAAATGGTATAGAAATTTCAGGTTACACTAGAAATGGTACTTTCCAACAATATGCAACCGCAGATGCAATGCAAGCTGCCCATATTCCAAAAGGTACAGATTTAGCGGCAATTGCACCTGTTTTATGTGCAGGTGTTACAGTTTACAGAGCTTTAAAAGTGGCAAATTTACAAGCCGGTGAATGGGTTGCAATTTCTGGTGCCGGTGGTGGATTAGGTTCTTATGGTATTCAATACGCAAGAGCATTAGGTTTGAGAGTTTTAGCAATTGATGGTGGTGACGAAAAAGGTAAACTATGTAAAGAATTAGGTGCTGAAGCTTACGTTGATTTTACAAAATCAAAAGATTTAATTAAAGAAGTTCAGGAAATTACTAACGGTGGACCTCATGGTGTTATTAACGTTTCAATTTCTGAACTTGCTGTTTCACAATCTTGTCAATATATCAGAATGTTAGGAAAAATTGTTTTAGTTGGTATACCATCAGGTGCAGAATTAAAATGTCCATTAATTGATGTTGTTTTTAAATGTTTTGAAATTAAAGGTACAAGTGTTGGTAATAGATTAGATACTTCTGAAACTATTGATTTTTTTGTTAGAGGATTAATTAAATCTCCAATTAAAATTGTGGGATTAAGTGAATTACCCCAAGTCTTTAAATTGATGTTAGAAGGTAAAATTGCAGGTAGATACGTTCTAGATACTTCAAAATAATAAAATTTAAATCAAATTATTGATATAGCATATATAGATATATAATTGTACAAAAAAAAAGCAAAAACACATTCAATTAAATTATTTAATGTAGCAAAAAGACAGCATTTGAAATACTTGATTTAATTCATTCTCTCATCCGTTCTTAAAATCATTGGAATCGTCACCAACAAGTATACCATATACAAAAACATACTTGAAAGAGTCAAAAATATTAACATTACAAATAAAAATGGCATGAGAAAAGGAAACCAAACAGGAACTATCATAATATAAAATGTTAGGATGAAAATTTACTATAATTTCAGGTTATTTTCTTTCTATCTTTATGTTTTAACTTACTTGTAAATAATGCCATTAAAAAGAATAATGTAACAGACGAAATTGTCAGAATATAAATGGTTATTTCTAAAAAATCCATTTTTCTTATGAGCTGGGTAAAACAAGTTGGAAAGAGAGAAATTTAGTACGTCAAGAAAAAAGGCACACTTTATATACCCTCAAAATTAATCTATCGTTTAACTTATAAACATATATATAATATATTATATATATAAGTGTAAGTGATCTATAAAAGCAATGCAGCGAACTTAAAGTCTATGAATATCAATAGTAATCTCAAATTGTTCACCCGAGTTATCCATATATTCCATACCAGAATTTAAATTTAGTAAATCAAGTAACGAGCGTCTACCATCGTCATCATCATCAGTATCATTGAGTTCATCATCATTTCTTTTCCTTGAATTTTTTTTCTCATAATCCAGTTCTCCATTAACTGCTTGATACATTAAACCTTTAATGATTCTCATGGCATAAAACCTAAATTTTGATTCATCATCATCGGAAACACCAATCATTCTCATTTTTAAAATAACAATAAAAATTTTATGATTAACTTTTGAAATTAGTAAATCTTCAATATTATAAGTTTTTTTGTAACTATCCAATCTTTTAATATTCTCAATAATTCTTCCTTCCAGTTCATCAAATGGACTTTTCAATATCAGTGTATTACCTAGTTTAATAATTAACCTCCATCCAATTATTATTACTAATAACGCTAACAAAAGAGTTGATGCTTGATTAATCCATTCAACTGCATGCGTATCTTGTACGAATGGATAATATAAACAATAAGCTGAATAAATTAAAGTTAAAACAGTGGTAGAACTATTTAATAGATTTCTTTTAATACCAAGTCTTTTAAGTAGAGGTCCCTTTTTAGGTTCTTTTAATGTAACTGAACTTAATCTTTTGGCGTTGATCTTAGTAGAACCTTGAATTCCTCTAAAACTATCGTCGTCATTATCAACATCAGAAGCTTTCAAATTATTAGTATCTTTTAATATTATTTTTGACGATGCCACTGTGGTTATAATAATTAAACAAATAAATGCTTCATAAATAAAAGGATTCATATGGTTTTGACCTCCTTCATGAACATGATGTGAATGCCCGCCTTGGTCAATATCATTAATTGTAACCATACCAATGATTGTCTCTTCTACTATGTGGGAAAGTAAGTCTAAACCAACAAATAATAAAGACACAGAAAGTCCAAAACCAATAAGAACTTCAATTCTTCCTAAACCAAACGGGAATTTAAGAGATGAATTTTTCCAAACTTCAAAATTTGTCATTATTTGAACAACAACAACCAATAAGTTACCAATTAAATCATAAAATACAATATGTGATAAAGTTGATAAGCATATACTACCATAATGAAATCCAGCAATATAAGATAGTAATACTAGGCCTGCTTGTAAAATACAACATATCAATTTCAATTTTTGTCCGCTTGTTATAGAAGATAAAACTTCATCAAGATTAGGAATAATGTAAGTTTTTGGTAAATTATTTGGCTCACTTTTAGGTGCTTCTTGGAACATATTCATAGAAACTGATGAATGCTTATATCTATGACCTCTTCTATAGGATGCTTTTGGAAGAACTTGTGTTTGTTGAATTGGAACCGTTGGATTATCTGAATTGTTATTCGGCAGGAGCAAGCTTTCTGAAGAGTTATTCATCATCACCGAACCAAATTTAAAAGGCTGGTAATTTGAAGGAGAATCGTTTCTAACGGGTGATGTAGAAATACCGTTCAAAAGCGGTGTTGGCGATGGTTGATTAATAGGCGATGTTGGCCTTGGGCATAATTGCATTGAAGGAGTATATTGATTTGAAGCACTACTTGAAGATCTTCTATGATTTTTTTGAACAATTATAGAAGATGGAATTGATGAATTTTGTATATTATACATTGAATACCTTGAATGCCTTGAGTTATTACTACCCGGGGAATCATTTGAAAATTGGTTATTCAATGGTGAACCACTTGGAGATAAATTTATATTTGACACGGCAAATTCTGCCATTGGTGGCTTAATAGTAGATGTATTTAAAGTCGAAACATCGAACTTCTCATCCAACTCCGACTGTAAATCATCATCGTCATCTGGTTTCAAAGAATCTGTATTTTTGATAAACGGTGATTGTAATGATCTTCTCTTATATGATGAAGGAATAAAATTTGTATTTGGTGTGTTCGATGACATTTTAAACCCAATTATATAATATTCCAGTATAAAAAAGTGAAATTTACCTTGACAATTGTTAGATCAACCAGCACAGTATTTAGAAATATTCATATTGAAATTTTAATTAGCTGCGGAAAAAATAACATAAAATACATGTGCGAGCGTGTAGTATAGAACACGTAAGCTTTTTATGGTTAAGCTTTTTATGATAATTTATTTTCTGTTAATAAACTGGTAATATGCTTGAGGTGGTTTGTAATGATAGGTAAGTGTATTATATTTTTGAACTAATTTCACTTTATTGGAATACTAACATTTTAATAGATTGGGAAAGAAAATTAAGGTAAAATGTTTAGAGACGGATACAATTGGTGACTTTAAAAAAGTGTTAGGGTTGCAGATCGGTACTAAACCAGATAAAATTGTTTTGAAGAAGGGTTATATGATTTTCAAAGATCATATTACTTTAGATGATTACGAAATTCATGATGGTATGAATTTAGAGTTATATTATTCTTAGGTGATAGGTTTTATTTAAATTAATTACAATTACAACTAAAATTTAATTAAATTAAATTATAAAATTTTTAAATAAAAAAAAGATATTGTAGAAAAGGTCATTAGTATTAATACTATAATTAAAATAAGAAAAATAAACAGGATGTTTTAAAAAATTGATGATTAGCATAAAAAAAATTGAAATATGCAGTATAATAATACAGGTTTTTAAGTTTATTTCACATAAAATATTCCACATATGGTGCCTTTTTATCAAGTTTATGTTCTGTATTTTCAGTCAGTGAAAATAGTTCGTTATCTATTCCACCATCAAATCCATCAAATGCGTCACCACCATTTTCTAGTCTTAACAATTCTTTTTCACTGTTAGGAGAAGCATCGAAAACATTAAATCTAAAACTTTCTGGATTTTTACAGTTATCATAAATTTCTAATATTGATGCTTTATTACCACATCTATAACAATAATTAGGAGCAGACCAAACAGTATTCACTTTTCCTTTCCAAAAAACTTGAAATCCATCATTACAGAGTTGATGTGCCCTGTATATTTTTTCAAAACCGTTCAACTGAAGGAATTTATTAACAACATTAATACCAAATTGATAACCAGCACCTCTAGATGATATTCTGAAATTTAATAATTCAATATCAGGATCACTCCACATCAAATCAGCCATGGCTCCATCATGTGGTATCTCTTTAAACCTATCAATAATGGCAATAGAATCAATTGTTTGAACATTTGGTGATAAACCTCCATGAACACAAAATAAGGTATCATCAACAATTGCTGATAAAACCAAATAATCAAATAAATCTGTGAAAATTGACCAAACTTTTGATGCACAACCATATTTGGTAGAACACTCTGTATAAAACCCGTAATTCGTAGTTATTTGCCTTGATTCATGATTACCTCTAATTAGTGTAATTCTAGACGGATATTTCAATTTTAATACTATAAGCAAGGATATCGTTTCAATTGAATGATAACCACGATCCACGTAGTCACCTAAAAATAAGTAATTTGTGTCGGGTGGATATCCACCAATTTTAAATATTTCCAATAAATCATAAAACTGACCATGTATATCTCCAACAAGTGTGACAGGTGACTTAATATGAACTATGTTAGAATCTTTTATAAGTAGTTCTTTCAATTTGAAACACAACTGCTCCAGCACTGGTTCTGAAAGTAGCTGTCCATTGTATAGTTTCTCTAGACATTGATCTAAATCAAGCGTGGATTTTGTATCAATCGTCGGCAGCTGAATAGTCATTATGTACTCTGTGGTCTGAAATTCCTTCTCTGTTAATAATATTTGTATTAATCTTATATATTATACCTTGTATCTTACAGACTCTTGCCATCAATGGGTGTTATTTGTTAACAAACAGGAATCTTTTAGAATGGTGTAGAGATGTCTACGGCGTTAGCTTTAATTTTAATCCACTCATTTATTTTATTGAGATGGTTTTCCCTTTCTATCGAATTATTTACATCTATTATTCTACAAGGAATTGGTCTAGCATCTTTTAATTGCTTGTTTCTTCAATTCAGAAGATAAAAAATACCAAAATGACGGACCCAAATCAGAATCCAAAACAACAGCAGACGTCTACACCATTTGATGTGAAAATTACTACAGACGATATATCCACTTCCCAGACTGGTAGACAGAGAAGTGACAGTGCTGTTAGCAATTCAAGTATAAAAACTAACGGTTCCTTAAGATTAAAACCAAAATTGTCAAGAAACCCCAGCTCTGCTTCAATAAATAAAGAAAAATCGAAGTTGAAATTGCATACTTTACAAAACTTTTCTACTACTCCCGTTCTTTTATCTCCAAGAGGAACCCCAATGGTTTCTCCAGATGCAAATGGTACCTCGTTACAATTTGAATTTTTCCCTGGAAAAGATAATCCAGCATCCTTAAAAACCCAGGATTTACCCTCTCACTTGGACATTCTACTAGGAGATGAATCCGATAAGCCAGACTTTAAAGATGAAAACAGTATTATTACACAGTCCTCCGATACTTCGCAACAACAACAGCAACAGAAACAACCACAACTACAGCAACAACAACAACAACAGCAACAGAAACAACAACAGCAACAACCACAGCAACAAAAAATGAATCTTTATTCAATGCAGACGAAACTACAACGTATGCCCTCTGCTTCCTCAAACATTACCAATTCTCCCTCCAGTAAAAAAGTAACACCAACTGCTACAAGGAATCCAAGGTCTCCTTTAAATCAAATTAAAAAAGGTGTGTCGAATAATAGTCAATTACCTAATTCATTATCAGATGCTGTTAGGCCTCACTCTTCTATTTTGAAGAATAACTTAAATACTAGATTTACACAGCAATATCAACAACAAGAAAAACTGTATTTAACAGGGATTACAAAATACAGAAATAGATATAAAAATGATGATGATTATTATGATAAAACAGTTACTGCAGATGATTATGATGAAACTTCAACAGATAGTCTTCCTGAAGTTGAAACTGATGTTTCCAAATCTTCTGATAAAATTGAATCTGATCTGTTAGCAAACGAAGATTCTAATATTAGTATTGACCAAAGTAAAGAGCTTCAGGCACTCCGCGTTTTAAGTCAACAAATTGGTATCACAAATGATGAATTAGGAATGCCATCTGAATATACATTGGATTCAAATGTTCTTTTAGATTTATTAAACAAAAATGATGATATCCAGTTTCAGAATTCTAAAGATAATGCGAATATTTCTGAAAGATTAGAATGGCAATCAATGCTTCAGTCAGTTTTAACAGGTGATGTGGTTACAGGAGAGAAAACTAAATTAATTAAACCCCTCAATGAAATGGAAGGTGAAAGTTTTTTAAGGGTTACGTATAAAGAAGATTTATGGTTAGGAATCAGGGCAAAATTGTTTGGTCGTACAGACGAAGACCAAAAACGATTGGTTTTATATCATAGAGGATTGGTTGATGAAACACTGGAAGAAATTATGAATTTTAAATTAGACATGACTGTCAAAAAGCTATCCTATGCAGATCAAGTTAAACACGCCTCAGAAAAGGCAAACGATTTACTTGATAAATATGCAAGGTGTCAAGAACTTTGGAGAACCCTTAAAGAAATGGAAACAGATAAACCTCAATGTGCTAGTCCTGAATTTATAAGTCGAATTAACTGTTTAGTTTCATGGACATCTGTTACAGGTGCAATTGAAAGAGAATCGGATGTTTTGAAAAAATGGGTTGGTAATGATCAGTTAGATATTTTACAATTATCACCGTCAACTAGTAGAAATAGCGATGATAATGATACGAAGTCTTCCGATGATACTGCAACAAATACAGGAATGACCATACATACTAATGAAGATCGTCATATTTTTAAAGATGATAGATCTTTTGTTGAGAGAATAATGAAAGACAAAGATATTGAAGATCTGTTCAACAAAAGGCTATTTGCAACATTTTCACACTGGACTATGAAAGCTAAAAAATCATACTTGGAATATCATACATATTTTGAGGAATTAGGTTTACCATCCTACTTGGATAATCTTTTTGTGTTAACAACTTTTCCATCGAAATTAATGAAAGAGATCATTAAGGCCAGAATTTCCTATGCCAAGAAATTGAAAAATCCAACCATGATGATGATTGATCAAGTTTTGGATGACTTGAAAATGTATCTTAAACTAGCTCTCGAAATTAGAATTTCATTCTTAGAATATTGTTCACCAGTGGAAGGCTGGATTTCTTTTCCCGATTTTCAGAATTCCGGTTTTGATTCTGCAATTATAGAATGTATTCATCATTATTTTTTCTTAATGAACAGAAAATTGCTTTATTCACCAAAAAATTCAAAATCTTTTAGAACATTTAAAGAACCTGATGAGTTGGAAAAAGAATGGTTCTTACTACAAAACTGTGGCTTTTATCTAGAAGGTGGTTCCACCGAAATTGCCACTGAATTTTCAATTTTAACAACGAAATTAATTACTAGATTGAGCTATTATTTACAAAATCAATTACAAGGACCACCATCAGATGGCAATGGATTGGATAAACAAAATTTGATTAGATGGTATACATCATCAATGGAAAATTTTGGGCAATTAAGACGTAAATTTCTAAGATTTAGCACTCTATTAAGTCAATATTTTCAAAATTGTGTATTATTTAATCTTGTGCCATCTCGTATTAAGAAGTTTTTTTCACTACTTAAGGAAACCAACCATGCACTTTATCATAGTGCGAAATTGGCAGAAGAAGGTGTTTACATATTTGTTTCAGAGGCACTAGTGAATCGCCCAAATGATGTTGAAGCAATTTTAAAAGCAACACGTTTAGGTGTTGATTTGAGTAAAATTCCTCAAAGACATTTAGATGTTGTTCGAAGTTATAATCCTCAAGTTAGTTATTATTCACTTCCAGAAGGATTTGATCAAGGGGATGCAAAAACCCATCATGGTCATGAATATGTGTTAGTCATAGTCCCACCGAAAGCTATGATGTGGGATGGTGCAGTTATTCCATTTAATCACCTGACAAGTTTACCAATTTCAGAATTGGAAACAGGTAAGGCAATGCTAATTACCAATAGTGGTCCGGATTTAGATTTAGAAGACTGTGTTCACGTTCTAAGAGAGTGTGTTGGTGATACTGCTGGTAATTTATTGAAAAAGGGATGTTCATTACCAAAAGTTGAAAAAGAACTTCAAATTATGTCAAAATTATTATTCCGTATGTCTTGTTTTGCAATTGATGCTTCAACAAGTGTCAGAAATATATGTCGTGGTATTGGTGATTGTCAAGAATTAGTTAATACTGTGTTTATGTACGTAAGGGATTTGGGTCGAGATTCTATCAGAAATACCAATTTGTCCAGGCGTAGTGCAATTATTTTAAGATTAATGCAAACAGCTATTGAATGGTTAAGTTTCATAGTTGATGACTGTGTTCCAACCGACCCACGGACGTTTAGATGGTCTGTTGCAGCATTGGAATTTGCCATGGATGTTACAAGAGGTTTCAATATTTTAACTTTAGATTCTCAAAAGTTTTACAGGTTAAAGGATAAGGTGGCCGCTTGTATGTCATTGTTGATTGCACATTTTGATATTATGGGTGCAAGAGCAAAAGCTCTACAAAGAACTAGAATGCTTAACTATAGCAATAAGTCAGAAAAAGATATATATACAATGGATGATGAATCACTAGGATCACTCCGTCAACATATTATGTCACAAATTAAATCTTTAGAAGATCATAGAAGGGTTTTACAAGTTGAGCAACAATCTGTGGGACGTGTGTTGGATAATAGAGATATGGAAAACCAATTACTCACATATTTAGCATCGTCATTTTCAAGTGTTTCAATTAGATGGCAAAAGGGTAAATTTCTGGGTGGAGGTACTTTTGGATCAGTTTATGCGTCTATCAATTTGGATACTGGTGGTCCGATGGCGGTTAAGGAAATTAGATTTCAAGATAGGCAATCTATTAAAACTATTGTTCCAGCTATTAAAGGTGAAATGTCTGTTTTAGAAATGTTATCGCATCCAAATATTGTTCAGTTTTTTGGTGTTGAAGTTCATAGAGATAGAGTTTATATTTTTATGGAGTATTGTTCTGGTGGTTCATTAGCAAGTTTGTTAGAGTATGGTAGAATCGAAGATGAAGCAGTTATCCAATTATATACTTTACAAATGTTGGAAGGTTTAGCTTATTTACATCAATTTGGAATTGTTCATAGGGATGTTAAACCAGATAATATTCTATTAGATCATATGGGTGTTATTAAATATGTAGATTTTGGGTCTGCAAAAGTTATTGCAATCAATAGTGGTAACACTTCTGGTACAGCATCTACTACTAGCTCTGCTACAACTACAAAGGATGATTCGATCAGTTCTAATACGACTAGCTATCCAAGCGGCTCAACAACAAATACATCAAGTGCAACAAGTACGTATGAATTAGCACAAGTTAATATTGATGATCCCTCTTCGGTACTTGAAATTGCGTCTCTTGTTCAAAGTAGAAAATCGCAAGGTTTAACAGGTACACCGATGTATATGTCACCGGAAACCATTAAAGGTGATAATCCAGGTAAATTTGGTGCAGTTGATATTTGGTCATTAGGTTGTTGTGTTCTAGAGATGGCAACCGGTAGAAGACCATGGAGTAATTTAGATAATGAATACGCTGTTATGTATCATATTGCTGCAGGTCATTTGCCACAGTTCCCATCACATTATGAATTAAGTTTACAAGGTCAAGAATTTTTAGCAAAATGTCTGACAATTGATCCCCATAAACGTTTAAGTGCAGTTGAGTTATTACAAGATCCATGGATTCAAGCCATTAGAAATGAAACGTTTTCTGATAATCCAGCAGCTGAAATGAGTTCTGAAAGTTTAGTTCTTTAATAATATAATAGCATATTTTTGTTTTTTTTATATTTATATTTTATTTAAAATTTTAATGTACTTCATATTACTAATTCAAATTTTTTGTTTCGATTTTTTTTAGTAATTTAATAGATTTCATTACAAAGAAACTATAAAAAAAATTGTATATAAAAACATAATGTAATAAAAAAAGGCATCAAATGATAAGAAAAAAAGGAATTCTCTGAGAAACAACGTAAATTTGAAATAATAATAATAAATGAAAATGATTAAAATAAAATTTAAAATTGTAGTGAAAATGGGAAGCCGAGATAGATCTAATCATAAAACTAAAATGATAGCTTAAAACCGAAAAAATAAACAAATCATCCAAATCATTCATTTCATATAAAATAATTAATTTTTATATAATTTTAAATTTATATTTTAATTTCAGTTTCAAGATCAAAATTTTCAGGAACAAATCTCCAATGAGACATTTCTTCAACTCCAGTATTTTTTGAACTGTTAACATCAATTCCTGATGGAATATTTTTAATTGATAAATGAGCCATATCAGATAATTTTAAATATATATCATCATCAGGTTTTTTCAATGAATAATCGACTTCATCAAACCATCTTCTTGACCATTTTTCATTATTTGCTTCTTCGGTTTTTCTCAATTCTCTTTGCTTATTTTCTAATTCTGATTTTTCTTCATGAATTAAATCATAATTACCTAATTTAATTGCTTCAGCAACTTTTAACCACGCTTTTCTACTTTCTAAATCATGTTGTTTCTCGATTGGTTTAACAGTCAAATGTTGTGGTTTACAATTAACTGCATCAAAGAAAACTTCACCTTTACTTGATGGTGAATTTGAACCTTTTGCAATCGTTGATTTTTCAGACCATTGGCCAGAGATTGTATATAGCGCATTTTCTTTATTACTTGATTCATCAAAATTTTTAAAAATACGTGCTTTAAAAGTATTTTTTTTACCAGAAAAATAACCTCTACCAGAATATTCAATAATTGTATAATAACCTGTTGAAGATTGAATAAAAGATTTTTGTTCTAATTCAACAAATGGCACAAATGCAAAAATACCTTCAATATGTAACGGTGGTAAAGTAATTAAATAAGTTTCATTTAAATTTCTAAATTCTAACATTGCATGACCATATTGTTTAACATTTAAGGCGGTTGTGGACATTGAAGCTTTAATTCCATTGTAACCTTCTAAAATTGTATTGTTTTTTTTATTTTCAACTGCATAAGCAGTAATTGGTGGATGATGTGAAACTTGTTCAGAGACCAAAATTGTTTCACCTAATTTTGAATCTTTTGTTGTATCTTCCCATTTGCCAACAAAAATCTCACCAAGGAATGGATTCAATGGCTTTTTTTCACCACCTAGTTCTTCATTTCTTGAACAATATTGTGATTTCAAGGTCGAGATAAACCATTTTGTAACTGCAATCATTCTTTTTAATTCAGCTGGTTCATCATCTGATTTTGTAATGAAATTTGGTGCAAGTAATAAATCTGTATGTTCCGACCAATATTGAGAATATTCCACCAATGAAGTTGGTGATAAAATAAATGGTGGTGCTGTTAATGATGATAAATCACCATTATAAGATGCTATAGATTTAACAAAAGATGTCCAAGTTGCAGTTGATGCCATTATTTTATTATTTAAAAAAAAACACCGATTAGATTTTATTTAAATATTTTATACTTCTTGATTAACGAAAAAAATACAGAATTGGAAAGAATGAAAATAATCAACTGGTCTATAGTATCAATAATTTTTCTAATTAAATAGATAAATGATTACCACAGCAAAACAATAAGTATAAAATAGGGAATACAAAAAAAAATAATTTAATCGTCAGCCTGTTTACTTTATTTCCTTAAATTTCTCAGGAAAATTGTTGAATCCGTCAATATTTTCATTTTTAAACTAATTAAAAAATACACGACAGATAATGGGAAGTGTACGGATGTGTTTTCGAATCCTCTCGTAATGAAAAAGCGGTAACGTGTTCATAATGATAATGTAAATTTTAATTAACTTTTAAATATACAAAAATATTACATATATATATACGATATATATATAATATATATACCTTCAGATCAACTGCAGAGTTATAATTAAAAAACAAATAAATTACCACCAATCACCTTGATCTTTCATTGCATCAGCAACCTTAAGGAAACCGGCAACATTTGCACCCATAACTAAAGAAGGTAAAGTTGATTTGTTAGTTTCAGAAGAATAGCTAACAGAAGTTTCGTAACAAGTATCAAAACAATTAATCATAATAGTTTTTAATTTTTCATCAACTTCTTCTGAAGTCCAAGAGACTCTTTGGGAGTTTTGTGCCATTTCTAAACCTGAAACTGCAACACCACCACAATTAGCAGCTTTACCTGGTGCATACCAAATAGCATCACCAACTGAAGAAGAGACCTTTCTTTCAGCTTCAAAAATATCAATTGCATCTTGAGTTGAACCCATATTTGAACCTTCAGCAATAAATTTACAACCAGCAGCGACTAATGCCTTAGCTTCATCACCTGAAACTTCATTTTGAGTTGCACATGGTAATGCAATATCAATTTGGCCAACATGAGTCCAAGGTCTTGCACCTGGTAAATATTGAACCTTTGCAGAAGCAGAAGTGAATGATTTTTCATCGGAGATAATCTCTTGTAAGGATTTGAATTGTAATTTTGAGTTAGAAATTGCAACAACTTGTTTTGGATTAATACCTTGTTGGTTGATAATGGTACCCTTTGAATCGGATAATGAAACAACAGTAGCGCCTAATTCGATTGCTTTTAATGCAGCATATTGAGCAACATTACCTGAACCAGAAATTGCGACTCTCTTACCTTTGAACGATTCTTTACCGTTAGTTGCTTTTTCAATCATCTTTTCAACGTAATAAATTAAACCGTAACCAGTTGCTTCAGGTCTAATTAATGAACCACCCCAAGTCAAACCTTTACCAGTTAAAACACCTTCCCAGGAGTTTTGCATTTGTTTGTAAGCACCAAACATGAAACCAATTTCTCTACCACCGGTACCAATATCACCAGCTGGAACATCAGTAAATTGACCAATATATCTTGCCAATTGTCTCATAAATGCTGTACAGAATCTTCTAATTTCATTGTCGGATTTACCCTTTGGATTGAAATCAGAACCACCTTTACCACCACCCATTGGTAAGCCTGTTAAAGCGTTTTTGAAAATTTGTTCGTAACCTAAAAATTTCAAAATTGATAAGTTAACAGATGGGTGTAATCTTAAACCACCTTTGTATGGGCCAAGAGCAGAGTTAAATTGCACTCTGTAACCAGTGTTAACTTGCATCTTACCACTATCATCTTCCCAAGTGACTCTAAATTGGATAATTCTTTCAGGAATTGAAACAACAGGAATAACTTTTTCATATTCTGGATGTTTTTCAAATAAATTTGATTCCTTTAAAGTTGATAATAATTCATTATAAGCTTGTTGAAATTCAGGTTCTTCAGGTTGGACCATTTTGTAAATATATTATATGTAGATAAGAAGGGGGGAAAGTTATGTATAGGATAAAAAAGAAAGGAAAAAGAAAACTAAAAGTTTATAAAAAAGAAGTAAATAGAAAGGAATATAAATCAGATTTATATAAATAATGGAATGTGGGATGGAAGTGGGTATTTATACCAAAATAATGAAAGCCGGGTATTAAACCCAGAAAGGATTAAATAAGCTGAGAATTCATTTCAGTTATTGCACACCTAACAATCTCCAACACTTAGATAGAGGGAGACCAGACAAACTCCTGCAACAATGAAAAGAAACGAAAAATTATTAGATCCGCATGAGAAAAGAATAAACGTTAAATGAAAAGGTTGTGAATGACGTGACTCATTAGTGACATGACACTTACATACTTTACTTATCTTTGACCAACCGTTGTTTAATAACACCAATATAGAAGTTGAAGAATGCCGAGAGATGGTTTACTTTAAGATTAATATATCCATAACAAATTACAAGATTAGTGTTTTTTATCTTGGTTTTAATACGTCTACAATCACTCTATTACCAGCATGATATCGACAGGTGTTTATATCTAGGGATAATAATTTTGGTCTATTTACTTTCGTATACAACATTAAAAGCTGGAAATCTCAGAAGTGAAAAATTTCAGGAATCTGAAATTTCGAAAATCCCCGTCGCCGGCGACAATCAACAAATTTCTCAACGAGTTTGAACGATCGATTTCAGCTCACAATCGGCTATTTCTGACCAATGAGAGCACAGACCAATTTGACAGAAGATATTTTGTTTCTTAACTCCACCCACAACCCTCTTTAATACACCGTAGATATGATTCTGATACTATTATTAGCATCTATATCCATATATACTTATGTATATCTAGTAGCAAGCATCATCAACTATCATGATCAGTCTTATCATTGACGAATTAACGACAATCAGTGTATGTACAATCACAATTACAATCCCACATTTACGATTCAGAGTGTTTGTCGCCGTAATGGGATACGTCAAAATGGGCGTGACTCCGGCATGCCGATATTTCGGAGAAATACTTAATCGTTACCGTAGGTTTTTGTATCAACTTCGGAATTATCGATTTCAATATCTCTTTTATATCTTATCTCTAATCTTCGAATATCAATGATCGGTTCAGAGAAATGAAAACATATTTAAAGGGAAACAAATAATATTCAGTTTTATGCAATGGTTCAGTTCGATTTTATGAAACTTTAGTAGTGAAAGGGTCGAAGAATCAACTAGAACAATCACAGGATCACAGGATATTTTTGTTTGGATTATGATATTTTGATCATTGACCCTATCTTATCGTGTTGATTGATTTGCCCAGAATGGACTGCTTTTTCTTCAATATTATAGTTAAATTCAATTGCCGTTATATTTTCATTCATTAATTAACTTTTTTCAATACACCATCCCATATATATGCAATGATTACGGAGTTGAATTCACTATTTATCGTTATTAACGGCTCAGTTTCCAATTTTGACTTTTCTTGTTCTTCTTGTAGGAATGAATTTTAAATGTTTCCAAAAATGACTCCGATCATACCAAGCTGAAATATAAATACATATATCTTGTGGCTTCGTGAATGATCTGATATTTGAGTTTGCAATCCCAGACATTTTTTACGCGTTTTCGTTATTTAACCAAGGATTTTCAGATTACCCAATCTCATTATACATTTTTCTTTGTATTATAACCAAGTATCGAATTCGTTGGCAGTTTTTGTATTGGTCAGTGAATAATGTTGTCTACTTGACTGTTACAACAATTCAGTTTCAGCACTTACAAGAGCAAACCTAATATGATTCGGCAGAGTTATAAAACTCTCGTGATACTAATTGCGATAATCGTACTGATACTAGAAATTATGGAAGTAGATTCCAACTTTATTCCACCTCCATTCCTCCACAGGGAAAACATTTCTGCCTTCAATGAGGCAGAAATCTTTTCAGTCACCAACATCTATGAAATATTTGTAATCCTTAAAAGTTAGTGACATCTTTGGACGCTATTAACAGTTCTCCTCGTGGGTATTGTATACCAAAATCTTTGAAATGATGCCTATACTGATGCCTATATTGTTAATTACCCTGTGGTGAACTTCAAGATCATTTTGTAACTATTAATTCGACTGTTGATGCTACTCATTCTCTAAATTTAACCAATGAAAAGTTGATATAATCCAAAGAGACCGAAAAATAAAATATTTTCAAACCAACAGAAAAACAGAGACATTTTCTCTTGTTCATCTTTATAATATAGCTCAGAGAGTGAAGAATGAACAGCATATGGCACTATTAGTTTACCTTGTAAAATTACAAGCTAAACGGAGGCCGAAGAACGAAGACATAATAAACTTAACGGGCCATTTCTGCCATGCTCTTGTTTAAATTAATTATTCATTCAATTCCAGAGTTTCCTTAGAAGCCGAACAAATAGAATTTAAATAATTATTGCATTCTATTTGAATTGGTGTAGGAAAAGATGCTATACCCAATATTAGTTCTACTCGGAGCTACAAATATATGGAATAAAATAACTGTCATAAAGGTTATTCATAAAACATTTGCTGTGTTTTTAATGTGATTAAATATTCATTCCAACCCGTTGATAAGTAGCAGAGATGGTTACCCCCAATTTTTTAATTGGTGATATCGGTGTTACTCGGTTATTTCCTCCTTAATCATCTGCCCCAGACTCTGCTGTTTTCTTAATAAATAACGTTATGTGCCACATTATATCTAATTAGAAGACAGCATTATTGTTAATTACGGTTTGTCAATTCGGCTTCACATATTGCCTTATTTGCTACAGTAACTAAATCTAATACTAGAAGTACTCGGAGATACTGAGCACATTTAAACCCCTTATTTTAATTACTTTCTATTGTCTTCATGGCATTCATTTAAACATTTATATTAATGAATGAAAAATATTGTAACGAGTTTTATTAAACATAAAAGGAAATAAACACAATGTAATTACTATAGATTTTTAATATGTAGATGGAATTGATAAATGAAAATAAATGCTAACAATAGAAAAACCAAGATTAACTTGGCAGGCAGAGTTTTCACCGGAATTTTTTAATAATATCCAACATTGGAGGGTTCTCTATTATGCATATTTGCATGGCCCTATTTTTTTTACTCATAATCCAATCGAGGTGGTATACTAATTATTTATAGATTTAATTCCGAGGGGTCTTTGACAAAATAGCAAATAAAATTAGTAAAAATAAGGGAAATCAACAGTTCATTAAATTAATACCTAGATTTCGGTTAGAAGAAATTCAGGGAAATTTAGATCTCTCTGACATATCGGGGTAACAATTTAACAGCAGTTATTCCTTTTGTATTGGTTCTTCTTATTTTAAACTCTATTACCTTAGGATCTTTAATTCTGATTTAAAATGAACATCTTTTTCCTGAGATTTACTTAAGTTTACTGGTCATTATAATTCATTAAATATAAAAACGACTTTGAATAATCAACAATGGTCTTCCCATCTGTACTAGCTACCATTGCTATTTCCTTAGCATCATTATCTGAAGGTTTAACTTTCCATGCACCTTATGCTCAAGAATCAGTTGATCTTGAAACTCCGCTCAGATTCCTTGCCAATTCTGGTCCATTTAATGAAGCTATTGGTTACGGTATTCCAACAGATACACCTGAGCAATGTACCATTGATCAAGCTCATTTGTTTATGAGAGAAGGTGCTAGATTCCCACAAAAGGGTCTTGTTACTGAGTTTTCAGAACTTCTTACTAGATTACAAAATACTAGTGTTGCTGTAGCTACTGGTCCTTTAGGTTTTGTTAAAGATTATAAATTATTAAACTTTGATGAGAATTTCGAAACTCAGGAGTCTTTCGCAGGTGCGTATGCTGGATCTTTAGAAGTCTACAAGTTAGCAGCTCAATTAAGGGCAAGATATAACCATATGACTAATGATTCATCCTTCACCCCAATTTTTGCTGCTGGTGAAAAGAAAGTCTATGACACTGCCAGAATTTTTGGTGAAAGCTTTTTTTTTGATGGCCAAGCTGGTGGTTATGAGGTTTATGTTTTTGACGAAGATGATGATGAAGGTGCTAACACTTTAACTAGTGCTTACAGTTGCCCAAATTATGATGATGATACTTATGATGATTTATTGGATAATTCCACTTTGAACTATATGCAAGTTGAGGCCGATAGACTCAATAGATTATCTCCAGGTTTTAACCTTACTGAGGATGATGTTTATTACATGGGTATGTATTGTGCTTTTGAATTAAATGCCGTTGGAGCTTCAAAATTCTGTGATGCTTTATCAAAAGAATACTTTATTTCCTATGCTTACGATATCGATTTAAGTTACTTTTACTCTTACGGTCCTGGTTACAACATGTCTTATGTCGCAGGTGGTCTTTATGTCAATGCTACTGCTACTTTATTGAAACAAGGTCCAGAAGTTGCTGGTCCATTTTCCTTTTCTTTCAGTCATGAAACTATTTTATTGAATTATATTACTGCTCTTGGTTTCTTTAAAGATGAAACTACTCTTCCAATTGACTCAGTTGACTTTACAAGACAATTCCACTCTTCTCAAACTATTGCTATGGGTAGTAGAGTTATCACTGAAAGATTAGCATGTACTAATGAAACTAGTGGTAAGGATGATATTTACGTCAGAATTATGGTGAACAACAAGGTTACTCCACTTCCAGATTGTGCTTCTGGTCCAGGTTTCTCTTGTCCATTGGATGATTATCTTTCTATTATTGAAGAGAATACAGTTAATTTTGCTAGTGCTTGTAACTTAAATTCCACTGCTCCACAAGATTTGACTTTCTATTGGGATTGGCCAACTGCTAATTACTTGACCAATTACACTTTTGTTTAATTGATACCAACATAAGCCTCAATACCCGGTGTTTTACATTTTTTTTCAGTTTTGATGCCGAGTTTAATTTATTTTTTCAATATCGTTGTCTTGACATATTTGAATATGTTACGTTTTTAATTTGTGTTATTTTTGAGATTTATTTACGTTTAAAAAATTTAAAAAGTTATTTTTGTTGTTAAGAATTTGTAAACTAAAGAATTTAATTTGTGAACAAATATTTTCAATAAAACAATAATGCCATTTTATGACTATTTTTTCCAATCACGGGGGTTATCATTTAAAAACAAATACAAGTAACCCCATTCTGTATGGGTACTAGTATTTATCTTTTATATCTCCTTCTAGAAAATCGCTCTAATAATTTATCCAGCCATCGGTTGATAAAGCTTACAAAAAAAATGTACAGTGATTGGAAGTAGGAATAATATTGTCTCAAAAACGACAACTATTATATCATTTCGATTGGTTATATATAGAAGAACACAATTGCACGCTAATTCGACTGCAAATAATTTTTTATCAAAATAAGGCAATGTTGCAGACACACTTAAAATACCAAATAATACCATGAACAAGGTTCAAGTTTCCAAAAATGATAATATCTAACTATATATGGACATATCTGGAGAATAAAACTGTTTTGCGTTTGTTTATAGTACAGTGTTCAAAAACTATTCACAGTAATCAAATAGCTGCTTAATAAACAAGAGCCTATGAAGAACTGGGCAATATTATACAAAAATTCCTGATAAAAATCATAATCTACTTCAAAACATGCTTAAAATTTGTAGGTATTTATTATTTCACTGATGGCCCAATGTTTCAATGCCATGTAACTTAAAGCTATAAGTCTATCGCTCTGTGTTAAGCGTCGAATCAAATTATCCATAACTCAGCTATAATTAAAACTATAAAATTCATTCATATCTAATATATATATATATTTGCGCTCATAATTTTGCCTTTTCTTTAGTGGTATATTTTAATAGTTTCTCAATATAACCAGCCTTCATTACATTACCCTTAATTTTTAATTTACCCATGATAAATAGTTTCTGAGCACTTTGCTTACCATTAATTAATTTTTTCAAATTTAAATCATCAATTTTAATCACAATATCATTATCATTAATTAAACCATCATCATCGTTGATTTGATCTAATGAAACTTCATCAACTTTATTGGCTTTTAATAGCCAGATCATTTTCTCATTATTTTTTTTATGAAGAATTTCAAAAATCACATTTGTATTTAATTTTTCTTTTGCTTCATTTTTAATAGAATTATTTGAATTTAAAATATTTGATAAATTTTCAAGTGATTTAAAAGATTTAAAATTTTGGTTATTGTTATTGTTATTCATTTTTACTAGTGTTGATAAAACAAAATCTTATAAAAGTAAGATCGATAAATATAATTTCAGAATACATCCTTTTTAAATGATTTTACACCAGCAAACAAATCATTAACAGAAAAAATAATTCAAAATAGTCATTTAATTCGAACGTGGAGCAAATACGCAGCACAAACGTAATCAATTAATTAAACCGAAATAGCAAGCAATAGCAAATAAATTGTGGGGAAACTCTAGATCACGTGCTCAAACTACAACCGTACACCACAATGGCATTTTCATTATTTTGTTAAAATAACAAACGCGCCTTTTTTTTTTGATTTTATTATTGTAAACAACAAAATAATTTATTTTCACTTATCAATTATTATCAATTGGCTTATGTCGACAGATATATTACTTATATACCATAATGAGATGACCTTATTTATATATATTCATGTATATATATATAGTATATTACTATTCAATCATATATAGAATACAAATATCAAATAAAAAGTGATATATTATAAGTTTCTAAAATAACATTGAACGGTATGAGATTTTCACATTGAGATGGTAAATCTTGGACTGCAATAATTTATTATGATTTGTTGCGCTTTCATAACTTAAAAAGTTTACAATTAATTAAATTTAACATATAATGACCTATTCCCTGATTCCGCTCTCCTCTTTTAATTAATTGTTTATTTTATTTCTTCTTTATAAAAAGATATATACATATTTATTTACTATAATTAAGTTATCCAGAACATAAAATAATGGTTGCCGCTACTACTACTACTACTACAAAGAAAACTTATAAAGGTATGATCAATTATAAATGAAGAGTTATTCAAGTTGGATTCAATAAAGTTTTACTAACAAATATTTAATACCTTTTTACAGATATGATTGCTGATGCAATTACAACATTAAAAGAAAGAAATGGTTCAAGGTATGTGATTTTATCATCTAGTATAAAAATTGCTTTTGTTTTCTCTATTTACTAACTTTAATTAATAAATCAGTCGTCAAGCTATTAAGAAGTATATTCAAGCCAATAATGATATTACAGCAAATTTTGATTCATTGTTTAATAATGCGTTAAAAAAGGGTGTTAACTCTGGTAATTTTGCTCAGCCAAAAGGTCCATCTGGCCCAGTTAAATTAGTTAAAATTTCAATTGAATCTAAAAAGCCAGCAGCAGCAAAACCTTCCAAGAAAGCAATTGTCTCCACCAAGAAATCTGCCCCAAAAAAGGCAATTGTTTCAGCTAAAAAATCATCACCAAAGAAACCTCTTGCAGCAACATCAGCAAGTAAAAAAAATCTGAAAGCTAAATCTGCCCCAAAGAAGGCAGTTGTTTCTAGTAAAAAAAGTGCCAAAACTACCAAAAATTCTAAAACAAAGAAAATTGTTCCAAAAAAGACAATGACTAAAAAAACTGTTAAGAAAACCAAATAATTGTAATAATTTTTTTTAATTTAATTCAGTTCTTTATTAATATGTGTTTTTAGTTTAGTTTAGTTTTAACTTAGTTCTAGTTAGTTTGTTTATTTGTTCGATTGTTTGTTTGTTCGTTTGTCTTACGTTGATTTCTTTTTATTTGCGTTGCCTGCCGTGTGTATTTTTGTACTTTTCATTTATCTTAGTATATAATGTTGTATATTACCAGTTTTCTTTATATTTTAATATTTTACTATACTTGATTATCTTGATGACCAAACGTGGCGTAGTCATTCTGTATTGTGTGGCTGAGTGTTGGGCATAAAAAGTTTTGATTTGAAAATTTTGTAGCCGTTCGAATTGAAAATTGATTGACATGTCTTCTTTGCCTAGGATAAAGAAAGATCAAACTACTTGAATAATAAGTTTATAAAATCATTAAGTTTATATATGAATTTATAAGATTTCTCTTTATTAAGTTGATTAGGTGTATTAGGTTTATTACGTTTATTACGTTTATCAGGCTTATTAACTTTATTAACTTTATTAGGTGTTTGGTGTACGGTTACTAACGTCAAGTTCAAAATTAAGTATAAGTTACCCTACTTAATATTTTATCTTAACCTCATGTAAATGTGACCTCCATTGTTATTGCACATTTGATAACCACAATAACTTGAAGTATAATGCTATTTTCCAGTTACGATAATAGTTTATGAGTTTTTAAAGTCTTTTGACAATTTAATTACCACCGCGGGGTTTTTATTTCGCGATCTTTTGGATCTTTTGTCGATTCAGTATGAAGGATGTTTATGATAAGCTTATGATTAGGACTAGAATAAGTGATCTGTGCCAGTATAATAGCCATTGACCTATTCAACTGATACAAATATCAAATCTATCAATATGATGAAATTTGCGACGGATACTTGAAGCAATGAGATCATTTAATTTAAAGTTTAGAATTTGATTTTCTTTTAACCGTGGAAAAATAAATTAAACACGCACACAGCCATATTTTAGAACCATTACGCTCAATTCCAGTTTTTATGTCGTTATATTCAAATGCTCAGTATTAGGGATGGTCAATGATACGTTACTAGAAGTAATAACAATATCATTAGATGACATACTATGTAGTATATATTATATACTATCAGTATTAAGGATCCTCCAGTTTTTATTTCAACTAAATAGTACTTTCTGCTCATTTGATAGCCGTTGTAATTCGAAATAGTCGGAAAAGACGGTCTGTGATTGGCGGCTTATTTAAGCCCAAGCCGAAACTTCCAATTCACTATTTTCAAAGCAATAATATAACCCAAAGTGGTTAATATATGTTATACATCTATTCATCTTTAATTAAATCCTGATTAAATCTTTATTCATTCAACTTACTCTTCACTTATAGTCTTCTTCAAACCTTTTAAAGAATCTCGCTTATACAATTAATCAAAGTAAAAAGATTTACTTTTATTCATCACAATTACAATTATAATTCAAATAACTTGTCATTTATGTCCTTGCATTTTCTTCGTATTTAAAAAACTATAAATTCAATTCATTTCAATTCAATTCGTTTAAATTGAGTTAAAGTAAATTCAACTAAATTCAATTCACTTTTAAATCATTTATAGATCATTTTCAAAATTATATAAAAACTCAAAAACTTCATCATATATACTATTCCATTTTGCATTATTTTTTTATATTATTCCATTTATTTTATTACATTACATTCAATTGTTTATAGATTATGTCATTAGAAGAAACCCCCGATAAAGATTCTGTTGAAAATAACGATATTTCATATACTTTAAAATTAACTGAACTTCCTTCAGATATTCAATTAGATTTATTAATAATTGAATTTTTAAAGGAGTTTAAACTTTCAAATTCTGATATTGAATTAATTAGAAGTACAAATGATAGTGAAATTGATTATAATTTCATCAAATTTTTTAAAAATAAACTAAATTTGAATAATTTTTTAGAATTTTTCAATCAAAAATTTAACTATAAATTAAGTTATGAATTAATTTTGAACGATTATGATTTAAATTTACAATTACCAGGACATTTATATATTAGAGGTTTATTACCAACAACAACTGCTCAAAATTTGTATAATATTTTCAAAACTTTTGGTGAAATTAAAACCTGTAAAATCATTTTCAATGATTTTGGAATTTCAAAAGGTTTCGGATTTATTAATTTTAAGAATAGAAATCAGTCAATTGATGCAATTAATAAATTAAACGGTTGTAATGTGGATGGTAATAACTTATTTATAAATCATCATATTTCTAAAAAGGATAGATTAAAAGAATTACAATACAAAAAAAGTAGCTTTTCAAATATTTATATTAAAAATTTACCTTTAAACTATGAAAAATTAAAATTGTTTAATTTATTTATTAAATTTGGTGAAATCCATTCAATTTTTTTACCGCAAAATGATAATAATCAAAATAATAATAATAATGATGACATTAATGGCGAGTTTGCTGTTAAAGGTTATGGATTTATTAATTTCAAATATCATGATGATGCAATGAAAGCTAAGTTAGAAATGAATAATTATCAAATTGATGCAGATCATATTATTCAAATTGATAGAGCCGAAAGGAAAAAGGAAAAATTTCAATATGAAAATCTCAATAATCATTTTAATTCGAATAACAATAAAAAATTTAATAATGATGATGAAAACCATAATTTTGAAAACTTGTCAACGGTAAATTCTAGTCATGATCGTAACTACTCATTTTCATCTGTTTCTTCATCACGTAGTAGACGTACATCAATTATTTCTTACAATAATAGTCCATCAATTATTCAGCAATCTTCCACACTGCCAATTTTTAATCAACTTTCAAATAATTTATCAAATTCTTCTTTAAATTCAAATCACATTTATCAGCAGCCAATTATGCCATTCACTTTTAATCAAAAAAATAAATCTCAGGAATTACTTTTAAACCCAATTGAAAGGCAGCAAAATTTAAATAATATAAATTCCAATGTAAATCTGAATCCAAATAGTCCTACAATTATACCACCATTTCTAGTCTCGCCAGATTCAAATTTGATTTCAACAACAACTGGTTTGCCAATTGCAGGTCCAAATTTCCAGGATTCAAATTTATATGTTACACATATTCCGTTGGATTATAAAGACGAAGATCTTTTCGCATTATTTGAACCTTGCGGTAATATAACTTCTGCAAAGATTATAACTTATCAACCAGATGAAATTTATGATAAAGAAGAATTAAATTTAAAAAGTAATGAAATTGAAAATGGAACTGAAAATGCAGAGGAAGATGATGCTGATTCTGATGCTGAAGCTGATGATGATGATGATGATGATGATGATGATGATGATGATGTTGAAATTACAACTAATTCCAATACTGACTCAAAAATTGAAATTGGAGTATCAAAAGGTTTTGGATTCGTTTGTTTTCATAATCCAATTGATGCATCAAAGGCCTTAGTTACAATGAACGGTTACAGACTTGATTCAAAACATACATTAAATGTTTCATTTGCTCAGCGTAAAGAAAATAAATATACTCAGGGTAAATTACATCATTATAATCAAAATCATTTAGGTAATTTATATCAATATATCAATAATAGCATGCAACAAAGAATTCCAGTAACTCATTTACCCATGGTACCACCCGTTGGATCAATTCAAATGAATGTTGATAATCAAGGCTATGCTTATATGCCAGGATGGTACTATCCATGGAATTATAATCAGCAACAGCAACAGCAACAGCAACAACAACAACAGCAACAGCAACAGCAACAGCAACAGCAGCATCAACATCAACAACACCAACAACATCAACAGTATCAACAACAACCTCAACAACAACATCAGCCACAACAACAATTTGAAAATCCTTATGATAATCAATTTCAGAATTATTCTCAATCAATTCCACCGTTACCGTCAGCAGACCAATATTTATCACAGTCAAATCAACAACAATTTCAAGGACAAAATTTTTCACCATATTCCATTAATAATCCATCAGCAGCTAATATTATGTACGGACACCAAAGGGCAAGAAGTTCAATGAGTCCAAGTCCAACCCAAGATTATAGTAATCAAGGACATCGTAAGAATATTAGATATAGAAGTAGAAATGCTCAAAATGCTAATACTTGTGTTGGTAATGTTAATAATGTTAATAATGTTAATAATGTTAATAGTGTTAATAATGTTAATAATGTTAATAATGCTAATATGAATATTTGAAAAACGAAAAATCCTTATATATAATAAATAAAAAAAAACTTGTATAATCGTTAATGTAAAAGTTATCAATAAAAATTTTAGAAATCATAATTTATTATTTCAGTTAGTGTTTATAAAAAATATGTACAAAACGTTCTAAGTGTTTATAAACTTGGAGGTAATTCATCAACCGTCAGTTTTTGGAATTTAAGTTCATTTTTATCTGTTGATTTAATCTCATTTTCAGCTTCCTTCTCATTATGCGACCCATTTTCAATGTCTTCATCTAAAATTTGTTGAACAGATTTAACTTCATCAATATAATAACGTAACATTTCTTCAATACCATTTTTTAAAGTAATTTCACTACTTGAGCATGATTTACAAGCACCAATTAATTTTAAATAAACAGTACCATTTATATCATCAAATTTAATGAATTTAATATCACCACCATCTTCTTGAATGGCAGGTTGAATTCTGGTTATTAACAATTCTTTAATTAATGCAATGACTTCTTCCTTCGGATCTAATTCTTCATCAAATTCATCAAATTCATTATTTTCGTTATTTCCATTTTCAAGATCGTTTTTGGCTCTATCTTCTCTCTCCTTTAAATGATTAAAGTATTCATCATTTAATACCGATTGACCCATGGTAATATGTTCAGTTAAAATCGAGAAAATTTGTGGTTTTAAAACTGACCAATCAATTGATTTCAAATCAGGATTTTTATTTTTAATTGATTTATCATTTTTGACAATCGTAATAAAATTATAACCAAATAAAATAGATGAAATTGTTTTATCATTGATACTCAATAATTTAAATGCTAACTCTGATTTATTTAAAGATTCTTTAATAGAATTTATTTCAATTGTTGGAGTCGTGGGCGTTGGAAGAATTTTTGTATCCGATGGTATAAATTTTAATGCATTCTCATTTGGTGTTGTTTGAGTTTGAATAAATAGTGAACGTAATGATTGTTTAAAAGTATTTGAAAGCTTTTTAGAATTTGAAATGTATTTAAACATTGTGTTTTGTTTTATTTAGTGATTAATAATAAGTGTATATGGAAAAAAAAAGTAACTTGTAGATCGAAAAAAAATAAAATTTATTCGAGAATTTCTTGTTTTACTATGACGAAATTTACATCTTTTAGGGATTTATAATATAACTTGATAGTAATCTTCATACGTATTAAGATATAGAAAATATTGTATAAATATAAAAATGATAATAATCATAGTAATAAAAATTAATAAAGTTTATAAAAGCGATTTAACTAATTTTTTATCAGCTATCAATGATATTTTGGTGGCCTATTTGATTTATTTCGTATTATTCTGATTTTTAACCATTCAATTGCTTCCTTAACTCCTTCACCCGTTCTAGCACTTATTGGCAAGACTCTAGAGTCTCTTGCATTCAAGTTTTCAGCGATTGGATTAAAAATCTCTTTAATATCAGCTATTTCTAATTTTGTTTCAAGTTCAACATCTTGTTTATTTGCTAACATTAAAATTGGTAAACCTTCAACTAAATCATTTGTCACAATTTTAGTTAAGCTGTTCGCACATTCAATTAACCGATCTTTATCACAAGAGTCAATTAAGAATATAATTGCATGTGTTTTCTCGTAATATTCATCCCACATTTCTCTTAAAATATCTTGTCCACCAACATCCCAAAATTTTAGATATATATTATCAATCTTAAGTATACTAACATTTTGACCCATTGTTGGTAAAATCCTGCTTGGTGGTAGTTTTTGGTAATTTAGCAAATATTCAGATTTTAATTCTTCAAGAAATGTCGTTTTACCGGCATTATCTAATCCCAATATTAAGACTGAATATTCCTCCTTTTGATTCCAATTATCATACAAGCTTTTGGCAAGATGGAACATTATAACTATTTAATATGATAAGATAAGATAAGATAAGATATTTTCTTGAAAGAATCATTGAACAGGAAAGGAGAAAAATGTGTATATCAAGATTTCTAAAAAAATATTATCACGTCGATCGACGCGACAATATTTTTTATCACTGAACTTTTTCTCGTTGAACAAAAAATTATTTTCATTTTCAGTACATATTTAAATGAAATTCATCATTTAGAACACAAAACAATAGTATACAAACTAGAAGACACAACATGAGAGCATCACTTATACAGCTAGGAAGATCATCATGGAAAGGTCCATATGTTGTTCCATTACCGATTGCATTAGCTAAGAAAAACGGTACTCCAATTAGAACAAATGCAAGAGCTTGTACGATTTTACCACAATTTGTTGGTTTAAAATTTCAAATTCATAATGGTAGAGACTATGTTCAAGTTGAAGTTACAGAAAACATGGTTGGTTCAAAATTAGGTGAATTTGCTCATACCAGAAAAAGATGGTCCTATACTCAAACTAAGAATAAATAATTGAGTAAATATGTTATTAAACTATATAAATATTTATTTAATTGAACTTGTAAATATAAATCTATTAGAATTTTATTTTAACGTGACTTCCTTAATCAATACATATACAACTCACATACAAGAAGATCTTGACGTCGAATCCATCATTTTTTCTTCTCTTAATTTACCAGTACGATCTAACATTGGCCATTTACCCCAACCACCAAGTCTAATAACGGAACATGTTGCATTGTCATCACCATTTATGCATTGGATAAATTCAACAACTTCTTGTGCTGCAGATAATGGATTACCTTTAATAACACCTTTATTATTAAAATTAGCCATAATTAAATCAACAATTTCTTGATCTGATAGATGATTTGTAACACCATCACTAATTAAAACCACAAAACATTCACCACCACCAAAATCTAAAACGTTATTTCTATCTAACAATTCCTTGTTTTTTTCTTTGAAATTTTTTAATTTATTGGAATCACCAATTAAAAATTCACTGAATTCAGGTTCTGCACTAACTCCGACATTTTTAGCAGTTATATCCCCAAAGGACCTTGTATTAGCAAAATTTAAGTATCTCTCTTCACCAAATGAATCCGTCATGATTAATCCAGCACTAAATTTTCTTAATCTATTCGCTTCAGTCGGGTTGGATGGATGATGATCTCTCGTCAAAGTTCTAGCAACACCATTTTTATCACATAAAATTGCTCTCGTATCACCAATATGCGCAATTAGTAATCTTGAAAGTACATTTTCTTGATAAAAATATCCATTTAAATCATTTTCATCTTTATCGATTCCGTAAATAAAACATGATGTACATGTACTACCTGAATTAACAAATTTATTTAACCCATTATTGAAATTATTTTTTTCTTCTTTATATTCTTTAATACCATGATCTTTTTTAAATTTAAGATTCACTTCATTCTCCCACGTTAAAAATTGCATGTCTGTAAATAAAAAGCTCATCCAAATTCTAATTTTAAATAACTCCCAATCAGTTAATTGATCTTTAATTTCTGTCTCATCTAAAATTTGGAAAATATTTTTATTATCAAATTCCTTTTCTTGTAAAATTGGCCCAAGTTTACAACTTTTAATTAAAACTTCACTCCAACGTCTATTCCATCTTTTCCAATATCCACCAATTTTAGTTTTATAAAACTCTAATAATTGATTCATAGTACCCGAGGAAACTTCTAAATTCTCGACGTTTTCTAGCAAATGCTTTGTTAGATATGTTGAACATTCACTGCCACCATGTCCATCCATTATACTAAAATTGAAAACCTCTGGCTTAAATTTTTTTGAATTAAAATATAATGGATCTTTTAAACGCATTGTCTCTTTAATTAAACTCTCATTTGGTTCTTCTTTATCACTTACACTTATTGATTGGTTAATATCAACGTCAAGTAGTCCAACTTGTGTTCTATCTTCATTATATAATCTGTTAACTCTTGAACTAAACTGTCCATAATTTGATGGGACCTTTAATAAATCCACATTAAAACTAACCGGTGCTTTCGGTGTCGTCGATCGAATTGTAAGATGCTGTGAAAGTTTTCTAGCTTGTTGATTGATACATCTCCTCATTTTCTATAAATTTATATAACTACAATAAACAATCTTATGATAAAAATTGTTATGGAACAATCAGGAACGTTTTTTAATTTTGTTTACTTTGGCGGACTTAATCGAATTTATATATTTTTCCGGTATTTTTTTAATACGTTTCATACCTTTTTTATAAAACTTAAACAAAATTTAAAAACAATTCATTCAATATTTTGAATATCATCATCAATTAAAATTCTATTATCAGAATCAAATGTACTACTTAAAGAAATTCCAGAATCCGAACTATTTCTTGAATTTAAATTAATTGTACCCTCACCACCGCTTGTTAAATTATAACTTCTTAATTGTCCATAACTATTACTACTACTTAGATTAATTTTATTTCTAATTGATTCAAATAAGGATTTCAACTTCTTTAAAATTGTGCTAATACCTGATTTTTTTTGTAAGTTAAATTCTTCATTATTTGAATTATTACCGTTAACATCAATTATTGATAATTCAGATGCAAATTCCGGATCATTCAAATACTTTTGAATAATTGATTTGGCTTCTAAAACTAATGAATTTTCACGATTAATACTGCCAATTGCATTTTCAATATCGGTATTATCATTATCACCATCATTAATATTTTCTTCATCATCTGAAAAGTAATCCAATACAAAATAACCTTCCAACAACTCCCTTAATCTTTCCCAAATTGAAAAATAACTCAATAAAACTGGCAGTAAAATTAATCTAGGTAAAATGTCATTTAAAAATTCACAAAATTTAACTAATTCTAATGACCCACCCAAAAATTCCATAAAACTTGAATTTTCTGTTTCTTTCGAATTTAGTAACATTAAAAAATTATAACTTATTGGTATCGTTAACCTTAATGCATAACTAACAAAGAAAATTGTACTAATTGGATCACTACTACTGTTCCATTCAACTTTATAAATATTGAAAATTTTAATCCTACTTAAACTTATTAAAGCACAACACATTAAATATGATAAAATTAGAATTAATTCAATTTTACCAAAATTATTACCCAATTTAATAATAATTAACTTCATTAAGCAGAATTTTGTACCATGTAAAATTTCACTTTCAACGATAATTAAACCTAATAAAGCAATTAGAATTCCAATTAATTTATTTAAAATTGGTAGAAAATATAATACAATCCATGATGGTAGCTTGAAATATTTATTTCTCCATTCAATGTTTAAACTGCTTTCATTTTCATTAATATTATCATTCAAACATAAATTATTAACAATATCTTCTAAATAAATAATTTCATTGATTTTATTTTTTAAAATGGTTTTAGAATGATTATATTCCCAAAATCTCCATTTGAAATCTTCTGATAATTTGGTTAATAACTTATCATTAACTTCATCTAGTTTAATCAAATTTATAGCTCTATCTCTGCCTCTATTTGAATTTTGGAATTTAGTAGGAACTTTACTCGTTAAATAAATAATCCAATCTCTAAATTCAATGTCAACACTATTTTCTAAATATTTTAACGAATTGATTGAGCCACAAACTTCTCTAAATTCAAAGTTTGCATCGTCGGTTAACAATTTAAATTTTGGTAGTCTCACATAACAATTTTCTAATCTATTTGAATAATTGCCACCATGCTTCCAAAAAAATTTTGGTAGATAAATCAACCCATGTGCCATTAACCAGATTGCCATTATTAATGAGTAAATATGTGATATTGAAATGATTAATGATTTTAGAAATTTAAAATTTAATAAATTATAGTGATAAATAATCATATATGTTAAAAATACAATGAAGATTATAATTAAAATTAATTGAAATTTTAGTAATTTAAAAACCGAATTTTTAATTCTCTTATTGGTATTAAATTCACCATTTGAGATGTAATATTGCAAAAACGGTAAAACTATCCAAGTTAATAAAAATGTTAACCAATAATTAACTCTCCAAAAATTTAAAATTATTGTTTTGTTTTTATTTTCAATATTAAGATCAATATCAACCGGTAACAAAAATGTAATCGATAGTGGTAGTATTAATGAAATTGTTAAAACTATAATTAATTGCACTGAAATTGTTTTAAATGATATTAATCTTGATAAAATAAATATTGAACATAATAATGTTATAGTTGAACAAATTCCAATTCCAATATACTTTAAAATAAGCCTCGATTAGTATAAAATTTAATATAAATTCTCCAATCACTTTAAAATATAACATACCACTTCAGCATATGAAATTAATCCCATAATTGTTATTTATGAAAACTAGTAAAATAGAATAATTATGATAAAAAAACAAACAAATTAATTTAAAGTATTTTTCTGCTGGGTGAGAGATCATAATAATTTATGTAGATAGTGAAAACGATTATGACAACGATAATTTACTTTTCTTTTCTTAATTTTTTAATTTAACTTATTACTTTAACTATGTATTATAAATATCTACTTTAATTACTTTCACAAAATTATTTTTCAGCAGTAAATTTATATCTTTTCTTGGTTATGCCAGCAACGTCACTAATTGCATCATCGTCAACAAACCAAGCAATTCTACCGGCAGCTTGTTCATTGATAATACTTGCAGGTAGACCTTTATCTGGCCTTTCCATGATAGTACTCAAAACAGGCGCCTTTGTTGAACCCTCAACGACAAATGAAACCATTTGCGAATGGCAAATAACTGGAACTGTTAACGTAATTCTTTTACTTGGACCAACAGGCGAATTTTCAACTGGTACACACCAAGCATAATTTTCTCTTAAAGTATCTTGATTTGGGAATAATGAAGCAACATGACCATCAGGTGCACAACCTAATAAAATTAAATCAAACATTGGTAATTTAACAGAATCCTTTGAAGCGAAACCTTTAATTAAAGTTTTTTCATAATTATCAGCACATTCTTGAGGATCATTAATTAAGGATTCATCAATTGGAAAAACTCTAGGAGAACCCTTATGTTTTGGAATTAAGTCAAATAATTGAGATTTTGCCTTACCGTAATTTGATTCTGGTGAGCTAAATAGGACTAGTCTTTCATCAGCAAAATAGACATCCCATTTACTCCATTCAACGTCATCTCTTTTAAGTAAACCTTCATTTAAAACATTTATTAAAGAACCACCACTTAAACCAATTTTAAATCTTCTATTCAAATCTTTCTTTTTTTTACGTATTTGAGAGTTCGTTGATGATGATGGTGCATGATTTAATGGTTGAGATGAAAGATTACTACTGTTCATGTTATTAATATTAATATTACTATTGTTATTTATATTATTATTTATATTCTGATTTGTATTTATATTTTGATTTGAAATATCATTAGAATTCGAATTTAAATTTATTGAGTCATCAGTTGATGATGCTGAATTTGATGGATATAAAGCTTTATTCTGAGCTGTGATAATATGATCTGCAACAGCTTCAGCAACACCTGAGAATTCAGGGAATGAATATATAAGTGGTACAGCGGTCGTCATCGCTATAATGAAATATGGTGAACGGAACAATTAATATCAAGTGATATAAACTAGGTACGGTAAATATAATTTTGCTAATCGCCAACAATCAGAAAAGAAAAAAAAAATCGTCTCTTTCGCCACTCATTTTTTTTTCAGTTTTTTATTTTAGTTTTATACTAATAATAACCTAAATATCTGGATTAATCGTAATAACAATGGCAATCTGTACAATTAATGATCCAATTGAGATATTAACAAATACAATCATAAAGTATTATGTTCCTTTTAAAAAATTAAATGTATTAAAAGTTGTAAATGACAAAAATCAAGTAAAGGTTTCACTTTCAAATGAATCAAGTATTGAAATATTGAATGCAAATCCAAATATTAAAATTACAATCGAAAATTCGAATTTCTCAAAAGATTATAATATTTCACTTGATCTAAAGGATGTTAAATTTCCATTAACAATAACAGAAACAATTTACAGTACTTTATGTGAATCATTTATTAAACCAATTTTAATTTCGACTTTTGATAAAATAAATAATCCACTGGATAGTGATGACATTGGTACAATTCATTTAAGGGAGTTATTGAACAAATGTCAAAAAGACTTTTATGCAACACCATTAAAGGTTGATAACAATAACAATAGCAATAATTATAATAGTAATAGTAATTACTCGGACACATATTCTAGCGTAAATCATCCAATTTCTGAGGACTCTAAAACTATTTCAAATGAGTTCACAATTCCAAAATTTGACGATGAGTTTGAGATTCAATCAAGGCCAGATAGGTTTTTAAATCCAACTAGTACCAATCCACCAAGCTTCTCGTATGGTGATAGGGATCTTTACCCAATGGGACAAAAAAATCCGTTAAGTGATCCTAATGGGATGAAAAGTTTGTTACAAGGTGGTGATGGATGTGGTGGTATGTATCCTACGTCCAATGACCCTTTGTTTCGTGGACAAGGAGGAGACGCAGGAGCAAGTTTGAATGGATTACAGCCGAATATCAGATATGATGATCCAATGCTAGGGCCTGGTTCGGATGTGGATCTTGTGGGCATGGGACTTCCGGGAAATCCTGCATTAAGAAGAAACAATAATGGAAACGACACTGGTAATGGTAATAATGGGTTTGGAAATGGTTTTGGAAATGGGTTTGGATTTAGTATGTAAATATAATAATGTGTAATAACGCGACTCGTCACGTGTTGTCTGTCAATTTCACGTGTCATTAATGAATTCCCCGCTCTGTAGAGCGACACTAAAAATTGATTGAACTTTTTAACAAATTAACGTAAGTGAGTTGTTTTAAAACAAAATTGAGTTCAACAGAAACTGATTGAATAAGCAAAGAATGTTCAGCAAGTCCATCAGAATACAACAAGTCGTTAGCAAACGTTTTGTTGCAACAGCCACTAAGACTGCAACTGCTACTTCAACATCTACATCTACATCAACAGAAACATCAACATCAGCAACAACTATTGACCCTTTGGAAGTTATTCCAAGTGATCAATATAAACAATCACCAAATAGGGCAGGAACTTGGTCCACTTCACAAAGATCAAGAGATGAAATTTATAAAACTGATCCAAGATTCGTTGGTAAAGATTTGTTAAAACAACCACAAAGTTTAGCTGCCATTGAATTAATTGCTCAACAACCTATTCATTTTATTCATGGTAATATTGCAGTTTGTCACGGTACAGATTTTGTTCAAGGTCATCCAAAGATTTATATTAATTTAGATAAAGATAAGCCACATCATTGCGGTTATTGTGGTGCTAGATATGCTAGAGAAGAATTGAAGGATAAGTTATAAGCGATGAGCTAAGCTGAATGATGATATATATTTGATGTTATATCACCATAGTTATCACTTGTTGCTATATTTTGATGCTATTATTAGTTATTGATTGCATACATTTATTATTTATTAAATCCCCTTTTTATTCTTATTCCTACTATTATTATTTTATCTATTGGGTACAATTTGATACAAACCAAAACACAATCATTCCTTATATAAACTAGTAAACTTATTTATTTATTCATTATTAAAAGTAGATATTTATTCAATTAAAGTAGAAAGTAAGTAATAATTTAATTTTAAACCGTTTTAATACCGTTCCCCTCGTAAAAATAAAATTTCAAAAAAACTTTTGATTAGTAACTAAATTTATCAAACCTATCTTAGTTTATCTTATTTTGCATTATCGTTAACTTAAATAAATCTGGTTACTAAATATAATGTCAAGATTAATTCATCGTGCATACTCAACACACCAAATAATCAGACAACACACTTTGTCTGATATTTATAAAACTTATAATTCGAAAATACCATTAACAGTAATAACCGTTCATGATTTTATAACTGCAAAATTAGCCGATTCAGTTCCAAAAATTGATGCAGTTTTAATTGGAGATTCATTAGCAATGGTTTCAAAAGGTTATTCATCAACTTTAGAATTACCTTTTGATGAATTTAAATATACTTGTAACTCAATTTTACGTGGAATTAATGAAAAGTTTGTAATTGCAGACTTACCATTTGGATCTTTTGAATCGTCAATTTCTAAATGTATTGAATCTTCAATTGAATTGATGAAATTAGGTAAAATTGGATCAATTAAAATTGAAGGTGGATTTGAGATGACAGAAAAAATCATAGCTTTGAAAAATGCTGGTATACCGGTTACAGGCCATATCGGTTTACAACCGCAGAAAATGAATTTAATGGGTGGTTATAAAATTCAAGGTAAAAATTCAGTTGATGCTTTAAGTATTTATAAACAAGCGTTACATTTGCAAGAATGTGGTTGTAGTCTCATACTTTTCGAATGTGTGCCAAATAAAATTGCAGATTATATAACAAAAAAATTAAATGTTCCAACAATTGGTATTGGTGCAGGTAATGGTACAAGTGGTCAAGTTTTGGTGATGTCGGATATTTTAGGTATGTTGGATAATAAAAATGCAAAATTTGTCAAACAGTATTTAAATTTTTATCAATTGGGTTTTGATGCCTTAAATGAATACTCAGTAGATGTTAAATCTTCAAAATTCCCTTTGAATGATTTACATGGTTATACCATGAAGGATGAAGAATTTGAAAATTTTATTATTGAAGCTGAAAAAATTTAATATAATCAATGCCACTAGTATAGTGCATTAAAATAATAGTAATAAAATTTCTATAGATATCTTGTAATTTAATTTAACTTAATTTAATTTAATATAATTTAATTATTTATAAACAACATAATTCTCAAAGTTTTCAATTTCATCATCTTTCTCGAAGTCTAATTTATCCATGTTCATAACTAGTGTTTTACCAAAATTTGGAACAACTATATTATTTAACTTGTTTTCTTTAATACTTAAATCTTTCAATAATTTACCTGGTTCTAAATAATTTTCTGAACTCAAGACAAATGTACCCCAATGAACTCCTACAATTTTATGAATTTTCATATCTTTCATAATTTGAATACTCTCATTTGGACTTATATGTCTTGGTTTTTGATGCCATTCTGGACAATATTGTCCAATAGGTAATGCCGCAAATTTGATTGGTCCGTACATTTTACCAATTTTTTTAAATAATTTACTAACATAACCTGTATCACCACCATGGTAAAATATACTTTTACCATTTTTCAAAATTAAATATGAACACCATAAACTTGTGTTTGAATCGATCAAATTCCTACCCGACCAATGCATTGTTGGTAAACAAATTATTTCAAATTCATTATCAATCTTAAATTTTTCCCACCATTTTAATTCAGTAATGTTTTCATGCTTAATACCCTTCTTGATCAAATAACTTTTTAATCCAATTGGTACAATCCAATTACTTTTGTTATTAATAAATGATATTGACTCTTCTTCTAAATGATCTGGATGGTCATGACTAACTAAAATAAAATCAGGTTTAATGCAATCGTATAATTCATTTAATTGAACTGGACTTGGTGAAATTCTTTTTGGTCCAAAATCTTTATTAATTATCGAATTACCAAAAATTGGATCTAATAAAAATGTTTTACAAACGTTATTTGATCCATTAATTTGTAATAATCCACAACTTTGTCCAAACCAAGTGTAAGTTAAAATATTTTTATTCAGTTCATTAACTTTTTTCAAAAAATTCAAATCTGTTTTAAAAATTGGTAAATGTTCTCTAATTTCATTTTTATCACTTGGTAGATTACCATTAGATTCAAATTTACTGAATTCAATTAATCTCATTATGAAAAATTCATAAATTGTCTGTGGTCTATACTCTTCAAATGGATTTTCAAACCTTCCAAAGATTTTAAAAATCTTAAATCTATTATCATTTTCGTTGTCCTCGTCAATACTTGATTCATTATAAATCGATTCTCTTAATTTAATCTCATTTTGTGTTACTATATAAGTGTATGATGTGTATGCAGTATAAGTGAATAGCGAACCAATAAAACAACGTAACTTTACCCCCATTATTGTATTAGTTATCTAAAAATTATATAAGGGAAACATGTTCCGTTCCAGCCAAGGAAATAATTTTATATCGCGATATTTCAAATTCTTATTTCTTTCTATTAAAATCGTAATAATTTATTAAATACCCTATTTTATTACACAAATTGAAAACAAACACAAATCCAAACAAAATTCAAACAATATTTATATATATACAACTTCATTCATTAAACAAAATATGCAAAAAAAACTTAATTTAACTTACCTGATCTGTTAAATCATCCATACTTTTGAAATGTTTACCAGCCGATGCTTTTAACTGCTGTTCAACATCATTATTACTTTGATTTTTAACAATATACGGATTTGTGCTTGGTGTACTTGGAGATGGCAAATCATCTTTCGATGAAACTATTTCTTTTGCTGGTGAATTAGCTTCAGTGATAGCACTAAAGTCTGTGGTAATGTCATCTTCATTGTCATCATCGTCATCGTCATCATCATCTTCATCGTCATCTTCATCATCATAATCTTCATCATCATCATCATCATCATCATCATCATCATCATCATCATCATCCTCTTCATCCTCGTCCTCTTCATCGTCATCATTAATTTTCTCGTCATTTATACCCTTTTCAATATTATTGTCTATAATAGTTTTATTTTTCTCTTTTAATTTTTGAATTTCTTTTAATTTTCTAACCAAGATATCCACAATTTCACTCCATTCTCTCATACCACCCATACCGATATCACCACAAACTAAAACTTTTTCAATTGGTTTTAAAACTTCAATAAATTTAAAATCTTCACTTAAAATATTTAACTGTTTTTTAGTTATTGGATGATTATACATAAATGTATTCATTGCAGGTGCAATTAAAATCGGTATTGCAGGGTTCCAAACTCTGACAATTGATGTTAATAAATTATCCGCCAAACCATTTGAAATTTTTGATAGAGTATTGGCACTGATTGGTGCAATTAAAAAAATATCTGACCATTTACGTAACTCAACATGTAAAATTGGATCACCTAATTTTGTCATTGGATTTGACCATTCTTCTTGTTCTCTCCAAATTTTAACTTCTGTTGAAATTTTGCACCCTTTTAAAAAATGCTCAGCAGCTTGCGTCACAACCAATTGGATTGAAACATTATCAACACCATAAATTTTAAATAATTTGTTAATTATTAATGGAATTTTAATGGTTGCAACAGACCCAGTTGCACCAATTAGTATATGGATTTTTCCATCATCATTTTTACTTAAATATTCTGTAAATGGTACAACAGGTCCAGTACTTGATGTAACAACTGTCTTTGGAGTAACTGTTTTCTTTTTTGATATAACTGAAGCATTTAATAAATTTTCATTATTATTATTCATTGATGAAGATTCTAAACCTGAAATCAAGTCATTGATACCATTTAGAGATTTCTTATCTGTAATTGATGAGTTTCTTGACTGTAATGGTGAAATAAATATATTATTGTTCGCGGTAGTGTTATTAGCCTTGGCATTTGTGTTGCTAATATCTTTATTTTCACGTTTCAACGCACTAGGAGTTGAAGATATTTGATTCTTATCAAAAATGGCATGAGACGGATAAACCGACGAAATTGGTGTTATAATATTATTATTGAAAGTTGAATTTGATAAAATTTTAGGTGATTTATTATTATTATTATTGTTTGTATGATTACTGTTATTATCATTATTATTTACATTATTAACATTATGAATACTTTTAATCTCTTGTGAAACATTATTGATTGAAGTTTGCCTTGATATACCTACGCATGGATTGATATTCGCAGGCTTCCTATTACTTGGTATACCTGTTGTTTGAGGAGAATCTAATAGAGAAACTTTTGTCGTTGAGGGGCGAGCACTAATTGAACCTCTATGTTTTTGGTTTGGAACTTGAAAAGATATTGATCCACTTGAACGAACTTGAGGTGTAATAGGTGTTGGATTAGAAGAACTCGATAAAATTGATGCCGCAACCGGGATAACGGGAGTTGACGAAATGGAACTGTTGGAATTTGATCGTTCATTTGAAGTATTTAAAGTTTCTAATAAGGATTCATTCACATTTTTAACACTTTTTATGGATCTTTTTTCCACTTCTAAATTGTTATTGGACTTCAAAATTTTATTATCTTCGGTACTTGTATCAAGCTGTGGTAATTGAGAATATTTCGAGTTAGAAGAAGCTGATCTTTTAAACATTGGTCGAAGACTATCATTCGAAGAATTTGAAATATTTCTGAAACTATCAGTACTCTCGTGGTGATGGTCATGATCGCTATTTTTAGAAATTTTTAAGTTAGTTGATGGATCTATATTTTGATGTGAATTTGATAATGGAGATGGAGAATTTGTTTCTCTGTTTATTGGAATTTTACCATTGAAACTAATATCAGTATTAAACATTGTTATGATTTGTAATGATTGTTAATAATTGAATGATCTGGTTTATTTAAAAAGAAAACAGAGTAATTATAACTCTTAATTTAATTATTATTAAGATAATAAAACTTAATATTAATATTAATATTAATTTAAATGGCTATTTATATTGTTATATTTTTATCTTTCAATGCTTGTAAAATAAAACAAATTGCAATAAATTTTTTAGGGGCAAATTAAAATATTTTCCTGTTTTGCGGTTAAAAAAATTCTAAGACGCTAAGAAAATCAATTTTTTTTACAAATTATGATGACGTATGTAGTGTGAAAAACAATAATTTATTATACAAATAAGCAATAAATATAACAATCGTTAAATAAAAGGATAAACAAAACAGAGAGAGATAAAGAAATGAAATGAAATAAAATAAAAGAATTAAAAATATATTTTACATTAATTAGTTTTTCCTAAATTCACTTAAAACAGGATAAATTGCTTCAAACGCTTTATAAATTTCTTCTCTTTGTTTTGCACCAGTTAAAACAATTTTACCAGAAACGAAAATTAATAAAACGATTTTTGGTTTAACCATTCTATAAATTAAACCAGGAAATAATTCTGGTTCATAAGAACTAAAGGTACCATGGGCATACGCTAGACCTTCTAGTCTGATTGGGAATTTAACATCACAAGAGCCAACAATATTTTGAATCTTAAAATCAGTAAATTTTGCATTAAAACCCAATTTTTGAATAATTCTAGCATATTTTCTGGCAGCTAATTTTGAATCATCCTCAGATTTTGCACCTGTAACAACCATCTTACCCGATGCAAATATTAATGCGGTGGTTTTTGGTTCTCTAATTCTCATTATAACAGCTGCAAAACGTTTTGGATTATATTCAGCATTACGTGCATGTAACGCAATTGTTTTTAGTTCTAATCTACAATCAAGATTAACTGTTGCCACTATATTTTGTAACGTTGGGACAATACCTGATGCAGCTGCATCTTCCGGAATTTCATTAACGTTTAGAGTGTTTATTTCCTCTTCATTTTTAATATTTGAATCTATACTTATATTATTAAGGTTATTATTATTATTAAAATTAATCGGAATATTATTGGTTGGAAGTGATGTAATATTATTATTAATTGTCGAAGGCTGGACTGTTGCGGCTATACTTGGTGAGTTTGAATTTAAATCTAAATTATTTGAATTATTTATTAAATTACTGTGTGGTTCTTCTTTAACCATTTCATTTTGACTTGAAGTTGGAAATGCCAAGGAACCTTGTGACATAAACACCTTTGCTTGTGCAGCAGTTGTTGGTAATTTTAAGGAATCCATTGTAGATAGTTTCTGTATATGTGAAATAACTGCCGAAAGATGGTCAAATAAATGGATCCTTCAAATCAGAAAAGTAGTGTTTGATCACCAAAAAATGTCAAAAATTTAAAAATTTTAAAGGGCAAAAGTGGTCGCTTTTATACTTTTTTGAAATTTTGAGGTGCACGGATGTGCTGTTGATTTTTTCTCCATTCATTTCATTATCTGTCATGTTTGAGAGATGTTGGTTATATCTTTACATTTCTTTGTGAATATCATACATATTCTTCTTATTCAATGTCAGATCAATTGATTGTTTGGAAATTAATTCAATCAAGTAATATCTTTATTGAACAGGCACATAGAATAGGACCATATACCGTCAAATCAGATAAATTACTTAATAAGTATAATCAACTGATTAAATGTTGTTTAAATTGTTACTTTAAAATTTTGAGAAAATTTGATTCAACGTTGGATTTGAAAACAAAGGCAACATTATATTATAAGGTTTCACAATTGCTGTTTAATGAGACCATAAGTTTAGATATTGCATTTGATTATTGTAACAAAGGCATTCAAATTTGTAAAATTAATGAAACACAATTAATTATCCTAAAATGGAAACTGCAATTTTTAAATTTTCAAATTCAATACAAATTAAATAACAATGCTAATTCAAAAAAATCCGTTCTATTATATTTAAATAACCTGATTAACGAGATTCCAAACTATGATGATAATAATTGCAATAATAATTTTTTCACAATTAAGATTTTTTTTAAATTTATCAAATTTAAATATTTTGGTATGAGTTTTAATCCAATTCAAAAAGACCTGACTCTAAAAAACCTGCTAAATGAGTTTGAGTTGAATTTAAACGAAAAAAATTTAGTTTTTTATAATTTGTTAAAATTTTATCAAATTCAACAATTATTATTAAATAACTCATCAATAAACACAATAACTGAAAATTTCAATCAGTTAAAAGAAAGAAATTCCAAGTTTAATAAAGAAAATGAAAGCTTGAATTTACCAATCCAACTAAATGCAATTGAAATATTATTGAACATCTTAATTTCGATTCAAAATGATTCATTTAATGAATCAAAAATTAATATTAAAATTATTGATAATTTTATCAAAAATATTAAAACATCTAATCTAGTTTGGTCAAATAAGATTCTAATTAGTTTACCTTTAGATGACAATCTAAATACTACGTTCCCAATTGAATTTAAATGGTTATCATTTAAAGAATTTTGCAATTTATCATACTTTTATTGCGGTATTTCATATATCATAAAATCATGGGACGGTAAAAACCGTAGTGAGAAATTATTCAAATTTGTGGAAAATTCAACTCAAAATTCTTTACCATTATCATCATATATTGAGACTGAAGTTAACTTCTTAAAATTGAACTATTTTAAACTATTATTAAATGTTTATCAAATTTTAAATGAATTTAATAAAAATAATTTTAATGAAACTTTATTTCTAAGATATCCATTAATTTTACACTTTATTAAAAGTTATGACAACTCAAAATTTTCATCACAAGAGTTAATTATTTATCATAATCTAATTCCATTAATTTTCTACTTATTTGCAATTATCAATCAAAAAAACGGTAACTTTAAAAATTCAATTTTCTATTGTTTAAAAATTAAAAAGTTATTATCGTTTAATAATGAATTATCACCAAATTTTTTCTTTAATGATTTAATAAAAATCTCATTCTTACAAGATTCAATGGGGATTTCCAGTAATTTATTCAAATCAATTGGTATTAATAACCAGTTATATTATTTAAGCACTCTGAACTTAACTGTTTTAATTGAAAATTATTTAAAAGACTTTAATCTAACAAATAAAGATTTATCGGAATTCAATGTTGATTATACTAAAAAAATGGAAATTTTAAAACATTTCTTAAATTTTAAAAATATCTTGATATTAGAATTAAATTCAATTAATCGAAATAATTTTAATAGCAATAATATTTTAAATTATACTCTAATAATACTGAAAAAAATATTTAATAATAATAATGATGAATTTAAAAGCATTGATACTGTCGATAATAGCAACAATGTTGATATTAGTAATAATACTACTAATATAGATATTGATAAAATTGATATGGAAGTTATTAACGAAAAAAGTATTCTATCACCAATGTTATTATCAATGATTTATTACACTAGGGGTAAAAATTTCAAAAAAAATGTTTATGAAAATGACTTAATAAATATAAATTCAAATTTAAAATTTTTTTCAATTTCATATAGTTTTGCACTTCAATTAAATAACAATGATGGTAAATATAAAACTAAAAATATGTTAGCATATTTATCAAGCTTTGAAATTTATTCGATAATGAATAATAATAAAAATTATTTTAGAATTAATCAAATTAATGAGGTTTTAAAAAATTTAAAAACATTTGATAATGAAAGTAATAATGAAAATAGTGATGAAAATTTTAATGAAAATAATAAAAGGCCAAATGATGTTGACGATACAAATAATAGTAAAAAAAAATGTATAGAGAGGTAACTATTTAATTTACTTTAATTTATTTTAATCAAACCTAATTAAAATAACAATGTATCATAAGAAATTAAATAAAAAAACGAAAAACTAAAAATTAAAAAATAAACATAAATGTACACAAAAAAATATGGGATATCATAGTATAACTAGACATTTTCAGGTAAATTCGTTTCTGGTGCCTTCTCAACTGATTTTAATTCAGATTTGTCTTTGATTCTATTACTTTTCTTTGGAACTCTTGCAATATAATACAATAAGTAAGTACCTATTATATTAATACCAATATAACAAATAAAAATACCCCAGTCTCTCCATTTATTATCATATGAAACATGAATCGAGTTAAGGTACACATTCGTATCACTAGTTGAACAGAATGTACACATAGTTGAATCACCGCTTTCAAATAAATATCCACCGTTCGTATTAATATAATCTGACATATAATCTGTACATGTCATGCCACTTGGGGGTGGGAAATGAACTAATTCTTTTGTAGCACAAACAACATTGGAATTACCAATACCAGCTGATAACATTGATCCAACCCAATATGTAAATGGACTACACCTATACATGAAGACCCAGAACCCTGTTGGGTATTTCAAAACACCACAAAAATATAAACTCATAATAAAACATAAATTTGCAATATTTGCACCATTTTGCTGATCTTCGATACCTGCAATACATAATTGACCTAAAGTTGATGAATAAACGAAAAATCCAACAATTAATAACCATGTTAATGCACCTCTTTCTGCTGTATCTCCGTGTACTGATGCATTAGTATATAATCCAACTGGATAATACCAACAAAAGTAACCAATTGTACCACACAAAATATTCCATGGGATTTCTGCTGTGATTTGGGCACTCATAAAAATCCACCAACTGAAAGTTTTCGAAGGTCTTTCTCTAACCTCATATAATGATCTTTGGAAAATATAATTTGGTAACATTTGTTGAATCATTGTATTTAGAATAACCGAAAACATGAAAACTGATAACATTTGATTTTGTAAACCTTGTAATGACGTGCCTGCCTTAAAAAATGAAAATCCATTAAACAAACCAGTTGAAACCGTCAATAAAACTTTACTCCAAATATATGTTGGAGTTCTGTAATACTGTTGCAAAACTCTTTTCGTAACCTCTGAATACTGCAACATATAATTAGATGCAAATTCTCTATGAGCATCTTTTGATTCATCTAATGGTTTTTTTGGTAATTCTATCTCCATTTCATCTAATTCGTTCCTAACCGCTTGTCTTTCATCTGATGCCATCCAAACTTCATAATAATCTTGGTTCGCATGAGAACCAGGTGCTGCACCAATAACTTTCAACATCCATTCTGCTGGATTTGCTTGAAGTGGACATTTTTCAGCTCCATGCTTTTCAAAATAATCAATTAATGTCGAACAATTGTCTCCTAAATCACCAAAATAAACTGTACGACCACCTTTTGCCAAAAATAATAATCTATCAAACTCTTTCAATAAAATTGCTGATGGCTGATGGATAGTACACAAAATTGCTTGGCCATGATCTGCTAATTTACGCATTAGTTGACAAACTGACCAAGCTGTTTGAGAATCTAAACCTGATGTTGGTTCATCTAAGAAAAGTAATAGTTTGGGTTTTGCTGCTAGCTCAACACCAATTGTCAATCTTTTTCTTTGTTCAACATTTAATCCTTCACCTGTAACACCAACAATTGCATCCGCATATAACTCCATTTCTAAAATTTTGATAATTTTTTCAACATAATCATTTTTTTCGTGAATACTAATATCTCTCGATTGTCTTAAATATGCTGAAAATCTTAATGCTTCCCTGACTGTTGAAGTTTGTAAATGTAAATCTTGCTGTTGAACGTAACCTGTTGATCTTTGAAATGATGCATCCTTTAATCTACCATTAACAAACATTGAACCTGAAACAACACCCATAGTAACACGATTAGCCAGAACATCCAATAAAGTTGTTTTACCTGCTCCTGATGCACCCATCAATGCAGTTAATGTACCCGGTTTAACCCAACCATCTACATGATTCAAAATTCTTCTCGTTTCGGATTTAATTTGAACTTCATAACAAACATCCTTCCAATGGAAAATCTCGTCACCTGCACTTAAACCACTAATCTCATTACTGCTGTTGTTGTATGTAGATGATTCATAATCATCATCTTTATCGACAACGTCAATTCTTTTTTCATCTGAATTCATACTTGATTCGATATCCTTCTTTTGAAAGTTTCCTCTCTTTCTTCATTTTTCTTAAAGTTGATTGCTCAAACACAATTATTTCACCCTTTTGCATCGAACCTTTATTGAATTCAACTAAAGTCACATAAATAAATAAAAAGAAAATAATGAATCCAACAACAATACCAAAATTTCTCCATTTGTGAGTGTTTCTATAACGGTATGATTCATAAATATAGTCCGTACCATTAACATAATCATAACCTGCGATTGATGAAACAGGACTACAAACCTGATTCTGAACATTTGCATTTGAGTAGGATGGAATGAAATCTGAGCAAGGAAATTGTCTACCATCAAATTCATTCGTTAATAAAGCTTCAAAAACATACGCAACAGGGTCTAAATAGTTAATCCATCTTGACCAACCATGCATGGAAGGAGTTGGTAAAGCAAAACCTGTATAAATAACCATCGCAATCAAAAAAATCGAGGCAGGTGGCATTGCTTCTGATAACGATTTGAAACAAGAACCAATTGATCTAAAAATATGTGACATAACTAATGTCGCACAAAACGTCATCAATAAGTAAAAAAAGAAATGTCCCGGATCACGTCTGAAATTAACCATGAAGTAATATATAAGATTGAATCCAATTGAAATTAAAATCTTCGCTGGAATTTCTGTTAAAACTGAAGCAAATGCATCAGCCGAAGGATGATATAATGCAAAACGTTTGTGTTTCTCCACGATCTCTCTTGATTCAAATAATGCCATGATTTCCAATAACGAAGAAAATGCATTAAACAAAACAGCAAAAAACATCGCAGCAGTTCTATAATAAAATGTGGCAGTATTGGCCGGTAAATTATAAAATAAAGAAGAAATAATTAATCCCATAATGATATTTGAAATAACCGAAAATAACATAATAGATGGGTCACCTTGAATTCTCCAAATATTTCTTTTGATAATTGATTTGATTTGCATTGAATATGAAACACGATAAGAGGAATTTGGTCTGGCATGATTGGATTGTTTTGTCACATGGGCCTCTTTATATCTCTCCTTGGTATCTTTTAATTCACAATCTTTTATATGTTCATCAATATCATGTCTTAATCTTTTATATTCAGGAGAATTTTTCCAGTAGTTTTCAAATTCTTCCGGAGTGTTTGGAACTTTATTTTCCCAACCTTTTTTTGGAACTCTTTCAGCTGATGAAGTGATCGAGGTTAAAAAATCAGCAGTTGTTTGTCTTTCAGGACATTCATAACCCATATCTTCAAAAAATTGTTTAGCCTCTTTTGCAGAACCATAATAGATTTGATAGCCTTCATATAATAACACAACATTATCAAATAAATCATATGCATCTTGAGAGCACTGATAAATTGCAATTAATGGTGTAATATCCAAGATTTGAGCAGAAGTTTTCAAAGCTCTCACAAATTCTAAAGCTGTAGCAGCATCTAAACCTCTAGTTGCATTATCCCAACATTGAATGCTTGCACCACAAAGAGAAACTTCGGCAATTGAAACTCTTTTTCTTTCACCACCTGAAACACCTCTAATAAAATCATTGCCAACTTTTGTATTGATAGTATGAGATAAACCATAAGTGGCCATGTAAACTTGTGTCATATGCTTTGCATACTCTAGCCTACTAACACCCGGGAACCTATTTTGAGGCGTTCTTAGTTCAGAAGCAAACTCCAAAGTTTGGCCAACAGTCAGATGAGGGAAATGGTTATCCATTTCAGCAGAATAAACAACTTCGCCTCTGAAATTGTTTTTAATATTTTTTGGACTTAAACCATCATAACTAATAATTGAGTTTTTATCTATATGGAAACCATAAGTTTGTGAAGCAATCGTTTTCAATAAAGTAGAACAACCAGCACCTGGTCTACCTAAAACAACAGTTAAGGTGGAAGGTTTGATCAAAGCATCCATCGATTTTAAAATATTAAAATATCTTGATTGATCATTTTTTCTCAAATTATTATAAAGATCTGTGGCCAACTTAAATGGAAAATTCAACATGTTTGCTTGATAATCCGCATCAGATGAAATACCTTTTGCAACTAAATCTTTATAAGCAATGCCTAAAGAAGTCGGTTTATAATAATCAGGATCATTTTGCATAATCTTTCGCAAATTTTTAACCCAAAATTTTGAACTAAATTCATCACTGGATGGATCTAAACGTGGATCCACTGATTCATTAACTGGATTAACACCTGGAACTTGTGACATTGTAGTCATTGTCCTTAATAAACTATACGGTGAGTTTACAATATTCTCAGTCATGTCAGCATTGTCAATATCGTTTATCATCAGAAGTGTTGAAGTTGTCTTTAGTATTATTCACTATACTTGCATTTGTTAGTTGCTTTGCTAATTTTCTAATTTGTTCGTTTGTTCCTTCACTAAAACCTTCATAAGTGTTAAATTTATCCGGAGATTCATCCGAGCTTTTGCCAACAGAAATTGATTCTATTGTCATCTTAAAATTGAATTATTTTTATCAAGAAATTTATTATATACTTGAGTAAACCAAATATACTTCCAGCTGTAAATAAAATCAGCACATTTTAATAATCAGGGAGGGTAATGTAGGATATAAAATAAAAGTCCCTAGTTTATAGCAGAATTAATGATTTATAGCCGAACGTATGATATAAATAATAAAACATAGTATTTGCTTTTTTATCTTGCAGTTAATTTCTTCTTTATTTTCTGTTCCACCATCTTTACTTCTTGCTCAAAGTTGATTAGAGTGCTAATTGCGCAGTCATTACATACTCTCCATCACATCCATCATACTTCCAAGTATCTTTCAGACTTGGCCTTTAGTCTCTGCGATCATTTTCTCAGCTCGTATTTAGTGGATGTCACATTGTCTATTTCCTGATTAGTAATACGACCATAACAAACAATCACGGCCGAGATCCCAATGGGTTATTTCGTCATCGATACACGCTAACAATCCGAAGAAAAACACGTTTAATCAGAGCGTCATTAACAACATTCACAATTACTCTTTGATAAAGCTAGAACAAAATAGAAAAACATCAGTAAAAAACCCCAATTAGATAACTTTAGCACCGAATTCCAACATTGAATTTTAACCCGGTAATTCTAATACTCTTTTTTACAGGGACTTCATCTTCATTTCATATTTTGAGTCACGTGCCAGTAACAAATATAATCTTGTGACTATTACATATTTTTTGCTTTACGTTTGTGTTGTTATTTTTTTATGACACTGAAACTTTTACAAAACAATATTGCCTTTAGCACTTTCTTACAGCATTTTAAATTGCCTAATTTGTGATGTTAATAAAATTCAACTGCTGATTCCGTCATCCGAGATCTGCAATGTGTTTTTCTTTCGTTTAATTCGTTTAAGCGAACCGGCGATAGGAGATAATGCTTTTTGCTTCAATTACTGCGCCAACAACACTAGCAATTACACTTTTATACGGCCGAAACAGATACGCTAGCAACCGTGCAAAAAACAATACAGAAAAACAGATAACTTTAACCGTCTTCCGAATTTTCGAGTTTTAAGCCTTGTGGTAACTCTAGTAGTTTTTTTTACGGGACTTCGTTTCGTATTTTTATTTTATCGATCGGATCAATTTACTGAACAGTCAGTCACGTGCGAGCAAGGGTAATAATCACGTGACTGTGTCAAGTTTTCTTTGTCTATGATATATGGTAGAACAAATACAAGCAACAAAAAATTAATACAGTCACGTGCGGGCGACAATGAGAATCACGTGACTGTCCATTTTGCAAACTATAGCTGGACAAATAAGGATTGCAGTTTCAGAGGCAGAGGTAACAGTAGTGTCCTTCAGCACTTTGTAAAATCAACATCAGAGACTTTTGAATTAGAATACTTTTAGGACTGAAATAATGTTTATTTCCCGCGCAAAAGATTTTGGCGGTATTTGCGATAAAAAGAAATCTTGAATTTTTAAAATGATTTACCAATCAAGTACTATTTGTTAACAGCTAATAAGACTTATTTTTTTATTAACTAAACGTTTACAAATCTTATGGTACAGCTTTCATTGATTTTCTCGTCTTATATTTTAAAAAATTATCCATAACAATGATTAACAATGATAATAGAAATGAAACAAGCCATTTAATAGATGAAAATATACTCCCTTCAAATTATAGTAATAACCATAACAACAATAATATCTGTAACAGCGATACTTATGCTAGTAGTGATGATGATGTTGATTATGAATTATTAGTTTTAAAGCCAATTAATACAACTGTTTCAAATGAAATATACTATCTGCTGAAAAACTCATTCCCAGTCTTAATAACCTTTCTATTCCAATATCTAATTCAAATTATGATTCCAATCTATTTTTCAAGTAAATTGGGTCCAGAATATTTATCAAGTTGTTCATTAGCAATTACAACATTTTATTTAACTGGTCCTGTCATTATAAATGGTTTTACAACTGCATTAGATACTTTATGCTCAACTGCTTTTGGTGCTCATCATTATCAAAAAGTTGGCTATTATTATATTCATTGTACTTTCATTTTATTGATACTTCTAATACCTTCCATGATTTTCTGGTCTAATTCAAAACCATTTTTGAAGTTAATTACAGATGATCAATCATTGATTAATTTATCTTCAAACTATTTAAAATTTATGCCATTCGTTGCTCCAGCAATTGCAATTTTTGAATCTTCGAAAAGATTTTTACAATCACAAAATAAGTTTTCTGTACCAACGAAAATTGTCATATTTTCAATGCCATTATCAGTTTTTATTAATATAAAATTATCAAATTTGCTATTACATTTAGCACCGCCACTATCGTTTGTCATAACTTATTGGTTAATGGCAGTCTTATTGATTCTTTATATTTTTCTAATAGATGGTTATCAGTGTTTACCAAATAAAGATTCTTTGCCAAATTTAAAGTCTTTATTTTCAAATTGGAATCAATATTTTAAATTAGGTATACCGGGTATCTTAATGATCTTATCGGAAGCTTTGGCATTCCAAATTTTAACAATATTATCAACAACATTCTCTTCAGATCAATTAGCGGCACAATCAATCGTTAGTACTGTAGCTTCTTTAGCATTTCAGTTACCATTTTCTGTTGGAATTTGTTGTTCAACTAGAATTGCCAACATAATTGGTGGTAAGTCAAGGAATTTCAATAAAACTTTCAAAGCAATATTAATTATAACGATTTTTTTAAGTATTTTTAATTTCTCCTGGCTAATCATTTTTAGAAGACAGTTGGCTCTTTTATTCACGAATGATGTAAATTTGTTAAACTTAATTGATAAATTATCTTTTATAATTGCAATAAATCAATTCTTAGATTGTTTTAATATCATTTGTGCTGCAATTTTAAGAGGCCAAGGTAGACAGAAAATTGGTTCAATCTTGTCAATTATTTCTTATTATATAATTGCAACACCGTTTGAATTACTATTCGGTTTTAAACTCAATTTACAGGTTTTCGGCCTTTGGTTAGGTTTAGCAATTGGTGTTAATTTCCTTTCAGTCACTGAATTAATTGCTGTTTGTAAATCAAATTGGTTGAAAATTATTGAAGATAATCATAAAATGGTTTAATTAATAGAAAACTTGATAATATATTATAAAATTTACTTCTTACATATATAGATAAATAGAGGGTATAAAATAAAACTAAAATATAAAATTTAATAAAAACATTTATCGATCATAAAATATATTTAAAAGAAAATATAGCAATAAAACAAAGAAAAAATACTTCCAATTTATCCAATCCAACCTAACCTAATCCTAAATAACTATAAAAAAAACCAGACCCTATTAACTCTTTAAATTTGATCCAATATGATATAATGCAGTAATAGTTCCAACTGCACCAATCAAAACACCTTTTGCAATTCCTTTTAATTCCTTAAATGAAGATCCTTCTAAATCTATTCCATCCTTTAAATCATTCAATTGCTTATTCAAAGCTTGAATGGTCTTTTCTTGAGATGAATTTAATTTAATAACATCATCATATTTTGCCTTCTTAATAATAATCTCTTGCTCATATTCATCATCAATTTGCTCTTCTTTAGGCTCTTCAAACTTCCTTTTTCTGGAAAATATATCAGTGAAATCATCAATATTATCTTCTGCATCATTAATATCCTCGTCAATAAACTCTACAGCTCTCGTATCAATCTCACCATCGCCATCAGAAGTGAAATCGACATTGACATTAACATCATCATCAGCATCGTCGTCGTCTTCATCGTCATCATTAGATTCATAGTCATCAGAATCAGAATCAGAAAAAATATTATTTACCGACTCAGTATTCTTTATAATGGGTTCAGCTGGTGGTAAGGATTCAACCGAGGTATCATCTGATGAACTGTAATTTCCCATATCAATTTCAAAACAAATAGATTCTTCATGTTTCTTGTTGTAATCATTCTTATCCTCTTCTTCGTGAATATCCTCATCTTCATCTTCATCGTCATCGTCATCGTCATCGTCATCGTCATCTTCATCTTCATCTTCATCGTCATCGTCATCTTCATCTTCATCCTCTTCATCTTCATCTTCATATTCGTTCTTATTCTTGACATATTCATCACCACAGTCCTTTATTTCATTTTCCTCTTCACTTCCATCGGATAATTCAGGAGTATCAATGATTACTACATCATTATCATCATCGGTAACATTATCAATACCATTCGCATTCCAACCTTTAATAATTGGAACACTTTCCTTACATCCAACAAATTTCTTAATTAGTTGTAATTCATCTTCAGTAAATTTGATCAGATCATAAATATTAGCCTGTGTTTTATATTCGGAATCATCAATGGAATATAGCATCTGCTCAATAAAAAAGCCTCTATTCCAAGGACAATTCATCTTTTCATTGTGTGAATATATCAGATCTTTTAATTCAACAACATTATAATTACTAATAGTATTTTTATCAACAACAGTGGCAACTAAATGATCTTTATAATCTGTACTAATTTGTAACATAATTCTACAATTATTATTTGCATATGACCAATTTTCAAAACTCCTGAGACGATCAAAATCTTTTGAGACCGCTAATCCAATAAAATCGCCAGTTCTTATTGAAGCAATTCGAAAACCTTTAATTAATTCACCTGTACCAGATTTTTCTCTCCAAATAAAAAAACCATGCTTTGAAGTATTTAATAAAAGAAGTTCATTTTCATTTGGACTTTTATAAACAACAATATGACTTGCACTAACTGATTGATCATCAAAATATAAAGAATGATAATCAATTAGTCGTTTATTATAATCCGATGCCCTACCAAAAACTATATCAGATTTTAAAGTTTGAGCATCATGAATAATTGGACAGTCTTTAAGATCAATACAGCGAATTGGATAGCTATTATTATTTCTATTATTCTTAGTTAAAAACATACTTATTGCTATAAACAGAAACAGATGAGTAAAAGATGAATATAATGCAAATAAAACGGTGGAAGGCGAAAAGGGGCAAGTAACAAAAAAAAAGGAGGCAAGAAAGCAAAGATAAGAAAAATGGAATAAAATAAAAGACCCACAATCGCGGAATCATAATTCACCTTATCTTCTATAGCTTAATTATTCATGTCAATTAGATTACTTTGTTTCACCACTTTAGTATAAAGAGAGATACCTTTTACAAACATACGAAAATTTGCTTGTTGAATGTCACTAAGAAAAACCACTCCAGTTTTATCCTGATTCACTAAGGGGAATCCATTCAATGAGTATTTCATTTGTCTTTCACTGGTAAATTTAACAATTGCATTAGGTTCACTGTAATCTTTATAATAATGTTTTGGGGCAAGTTTGAAATCATCTAATGAGAGTTTTCTATCCGGGCCTAATAAAGACATAATATTTTCCTTGATTTCTTGTTTAATCATAATGTTTGGTTCGATGCCTTCAGCGGACAATAGAAAAACTGTTAGATCTGTACTAAAAGTAGTATAAGAACTTCCGATGGTTTCATTATCAAAATCATCAACTTCAGGTGGTGATAATAATTCCGGAGTTGGTTCGATTTCTGTCAATGATTCAGTTTGATGGAATCTTTGAGCTGCTTCTGGATTGAAAACTTTATTAACTTCACCTGTGTTGAGGTTGATTAAAGTTATTGAGTCATTAACACTATAATTTTCTTTTGTAAGATTAATCATCTCCTCCTGAATCATTGAAGCCAATTGATTCAAATCTTTCCAAGAGTAGCCATTAAATTCGTATAAGGTTATTAATTTTAAGCCAGAACAAGCTGACCAGGCTGTACATCTAGCAGCTTCTGATGCAATTCTAATAGTTTCGGAAGCTTTACGAGTATGGTGAGCACTAGCCCATTCTGTCCTTTTAACAAGAGCCTTTGCAATTTCCTTTTTTTCTGGTAGCACCATCTTTTTTTCAGCTGTTAGATAAGGAATTGGAATTTCAGATGCTGGTGGTACAACTAATGGAATCATATCATAAATAAAAACCATATGATTAGGTAAATAATAGCTACCCATTGCTTGTCTTATCGTTAATCTATCTCTAGGAATACAATTAGCTAAAGATTGAGTTAAGGCATAATTACCAGTTCTAGTTGGTAATTGACGAATGTTGTAATATAATTGATTAAGAGACAAATATGATGGTTTGGAAGTTTTTGAGGAATTTGATTGTAAATGTGAAATTGAATGTGTAGCTGAAATTGGGCCATTATAGGATATATCTTCAGGTAACGGTAATAATGTAACTAACCACCAAAAATAACATTGAAAATTCCCATTAATAGTCTCTATTATACCGGCAAAATATAAAAACCTGGCATATAATGCAAATAAGATTGCCAAGATGTTTCTATAAAATGAGAATAGAAGAGATTCAAAAACACCAGCATCTCCAACGATTGAAGAGTTTGATCCTGGTAACCATTTTATAGCAGATTTATTCAGAATTGGATAAGTATTTGGACCACCAAACATCCCCATAGTTACGAATTTAAGATCATCTGAGCGTAACCTTGGCTGTAATATGGAAGATTGGACTGAATCCGCAGTAGAAATGTTACCGCTTATCATTTTGCTGACAAACTAGCTCCTCTTTTTGGTTACAGCAAATAAAGAACAAAAAAAAGTGAAGAAAAACATCATCTTAATAGTTCAAATAATATTTCGAAATAAAGGCAATTAATTACTTAATAAAATTGATTTAATTAAAGTTGATTGAAAAATCAACACGCCAGCGTCCAAAAAAGTAAATTTGTTTCTACCTTTAACAATTCATTCATTTATAGCCACAACCGATAATGTCAGCAAATACAACAAACTCAAAATGTTCGGATCCTTGCAAACCACAAGCATGTGCTATACAGGGTAAGTGAATTTATTAAAATTATTAATTGTGTGTGATGAACGAAAATCTTTTCTTTTACTAACTAACAAACTTACCCGGATGAATTTGAAAATTTTTAAAGATTGTCTTAAGTCGAATAACTATAATGAATCCAAATGTACCAAATGTATTGATAATCTATATGCTTGTTGTAAATTATTCTATGAAGAAAATGGTACGGATGTTAGATCACCATGTTGTCCGATCCCAAGATTGTTGAAGTTTAAAATGGAACAACGTGAATGTGAAAAGCTTGATGCAAAACTATTGCAATAAGTTTTATGAAAGACAACCTTATTTACATAGCTCATATTCACCTATTTATTATTCTATTTTACTTTGTTTATATATTTCATTCTAATTATATTATATTAGAATATTACGACGTTACAAGTAGCAAAATGTTAGTTAAGGACCGCATAGCCAGGATATAGAAAATCCAACAGCACGACATTGAAAGGCCGGTAATAACCAGGAGAACATCCGTTGTCCTAAAATTAATCTGAGGCTAACCCACAGCACTATCCAAGTATGGAAGAAAAACTTGAATCGCAACTCTAATGGGCGCCTACATTGGTTAAAAACATTGTTATGTTAAAGAAAGAAGAGAAGAAAAAAGACTTCCAAAAGGTGCAAAAGGATCAACTTCACTTTTCCTTTTATACTCGCGAAATTTTTATAGGTGAAAAACCCTTCAATGGGTAGTGTATGTCATCTAATTAATTTTACATTATTTGATTCTTATGATAAAGATAATGCTAGTTTTATATTAATAAATATTATATATATAATCTACTTTTAGTTACTACATTCAACTAAGTATTTCTTTGCCAAAATAAATAATCAAATAAATGCAAATTCGGTTCTCTCTAAATTGTAATAATATATTTCTAAATTGAATGGCATTTTAATATTAAAATATCAAAAGCTCTTTTCAATAAGTTATTTCATCTTTTCTTTGTATATTCATGTGGATCGGGTATCAAACTTTTCAACTGTGATTCGCCTGGAACCCATAAATCAACTGAAGTTGGGGTCATCTCCATTTTAACTTCTTCTTCAAAAGTATCCAATGCTTTATCGATATTAACAGGATCTAAACCGGTTTCTATTAACTGTTGTCTAAGTAATGCAATATGCATTTGCATTTTGCCTTGAATAATAATATCTTTTTTCGTATTATCAATTGCAGCTTTATTGATCTTTTTTTTATAATTTTGCATCTGAATAACCAATTCTTTTTGATTTTTCTTCATTAATTTCATTTGTCTTTCACTTTCATCTAATCTTTCGTGCTGATCAAACAAAAAATATATTACTGCCGAACCAATTGCAATATATGCTAAACTCATACTAAAATCTTTATAACCACTAAAATTACTATTTCCATCTAAAGATGAGGGTGGATGGGAATTCAATGACGTTAATGATGATGAAATTAATGAATTTGAATGTGGAGATGGTAATGCTGACGTTGAACGGGGTGATGCTAACGAATTAGAAATTTGATATTGTTGATGATTTCTTATTTGATCTAATGTTTTAGGTGGTTCAGAATCATGTGCAAAATACGATGGAGGATTTTGAAAGGAGGAATAATTCATCCTAGCTTTGAAATGTAGTTTACCTATTCTATACATTCCGATATTTCCAATTTAAATACAACTGATCGATCTAAATAATTATATCTAACTAGTTTGAATTTAAGCTTATATATATAATTGTAATTGTTTCTTTCTCGTTTTACAATCTTCCGGTATCTAAATCATTTAATGAATTTCAAATCTCCAAACAACCACTATCGTTAAATTAGTAATGGCGACTCTCACAAGTTAGGCAAATGGCAAACGACACTTAATATAAAAAAAACGTTTACTCGAAGCTTCTCGGATTGGCCAGTGCGCGACCATCAGTAGATAATCATTGATTGTGCATTACCTACGACTACAATTTGATTATTATTTTAAAATGAGAGGAGGAAACTTGATATTAAGAAGCAGGCACTGCTTGTCTGGACAGTATCAAACTTTCAAAAAAAGATGAAAAAGTAAAGTACAACAAACCTGACGCTAAAAAATGTATTATAGATATAAAAAATTAGAGAACTTCTATAAATTAATTTAATGCTTTCTAGATTGAGCAATAATGTTACTCATTTCTTCAACCTTAGCCTTAGCTCTCTTTTGAGTACCTAATCTCTTCTTTGCGAACTTCTTAGCTCTCTTTTCACCAGAGTTTCTGATTAAATCAATAACTCTTCTTTCATATGGAGCTAAACCAGAAACTTCTCTGATTAAGGATCTAACAAATTCGGTTCTCTTGGATAAAGCACCCTTTCTGTAGGATGGCTTTTGAGCGACAGCCTTAGCTTCGACCTTGTGACCTTTGTTTAAACCGAGAATGATACCTATATTAAAAAATATGAGAGTAATAGTTAGTATATAAAGTAATTCTTTAAAAATTAGTGTGAACATTAAAAAAATATATTATTTATGTATTGTTAACCCAAATAAAATGCTAGATAGTGAGAAATTTGTTGTCTTTATATTAATATAATATAACTAAAAGCAAAAAGTTAAGTGATGACATTGAAATATATTGAAAGTTGATCTTTTGCTATAGCCTATTTGCTCCAAGTAATGCTTATGTAATATATGAATATTAAGTAAAGTATTTAACATAAAGGTTTCATTAGCTTGTTTATTAATAATGAATTTGTGTGTAATCATTTACCATGCTGATCTAATATTTAACAGCGGTGGTGAAGTGTGTCTCTAATTTCGTTTTTCCCTAATCATTAATTCATTTAATATAATATAATATTGTAATCCCAAGTAATGTAGGTCAACAATTGCATAATACAAATATCCTTTCTAATGTCTGATTTAAAGTAATATCTACCTACCAGATGCAGCCATTTTGTATATTTATGTATTGGTTGTATAAGTTTTACAGTAATTTAAAGAGAAGAGTTGAGAAAATATTAGAAATTTTGTAACTTACCCACGATGAAAAAAAATTTTAGAACGGAAATTTCTCACACAACCGCGCCCAATCAAATATTAACGTGTGGTGCAAGGTGTTTCATACTACTGTGACTGTTTTCTACGTCAATTAATGCGCCACGTAAACTTTGTAGAATGCGCCACCGTGTACGGATGTATCTGTGTATATCAACCTCAATAAGAACGAATCATGTAGACAATATCATGAAATTAATTAAACTATGTACAGTTTCGTATATTTAATGGAAGTGATATAAAAAAGCAAAAAGAGGAGTTTTATAAAGAATAAATATAATTAATAAAAGGAATTTGTAGTTATAGTTTAGCATCGCTTAAATCAACCTTGAGGGCTTCACATTTCTTTAATAATCTAGAAATTGAATAAGTACAATGTGTTGAATTAAATTGAGAAAATGTTAATTCGCCAGGTGTATTTAATTTAACTACTGGAAATAATCTCTGAATCAACTTTCTCTTACCAATAGTTAATTGTATTGGTGCACCGTTAAAATCTCCTTTGAAATAAACTTTAACCTCGGAATCGTCTTCCAATTTAACTGTTTCAAAATTTGGTGGCTTTGCTGCTTCTTCTCGTGCTTTTAAAACATCATATCTTAACTTCCAACCAAATAAACCTAGTTCTTTAACTCTGGCGGATTTATCCTTAGTAACATAAGCGTCCAGGCCACCTTCTTTGGTGATGATTTTTAAAACTCTAGCCGTTAATCTCATTCTGATCATTCTATTCAATGATTCGGACCATAGTCTCTTGGTTATAACATTAGGTAACCACGTTCTTCTCGATCTGTTTCCCATTTCAGAGACATTGTTACCAAATGAAATTGTTTGTCCTCCATATAAACCACAATCACCTCTCTTGAAAATTCTTGCTTCACCATAAGGATATTCTGGATATTGTGGGATTGATTTTGGAATGTATAATTTATGTGGTTTTATGTCACCAGCTTTATAAGTTGGTGTTTGTTTTATCTGTCTATTGACAACGCTTTTATACGCTCTAGCATAGTTTGATGCACTTGTTGAGAACGTTCTTGAATTGGATTGAAAGCCAAACGCAGTCTTAATGTTATTAAATAATAACATCTCTATATAAAACTCTAACTGTATTTTTTTGGTTATTAACAACTAAAAGTTTAAAAACTATATGAGTATGTAAATAGGTGTCTCGAGCGGAAAAAATTAGCGGTTCAAAACAAGTTTCATGCCAATTTTACTGTCCACGGCATTTATGCGCGATTGTCTTCTTGAGTGTAATCTAGCAGATTATATACATTAAATATTAATATGATTTATACAATCGATGGAAAATTAATTATATTTCATAAGCTATCTCAATATCCACAGAAAGATTTATATATATATAAAGTTTACCAAAACGGTTTGGCCTTTTTTAAGCCAAACATTGATCCAAATGCTTTCGGAGCAGAATGTGACTCGGATACTTTGGCCTTTAACTCTTCATTTTCTTTTTCTAATTGTGCCAATGAATCCTCTAGTTCTCTATTTTCATCCATAACTTCCATATTTCTTTGCATAGTTTTCTGAATTTCTATTTCAATACTATCAGATATTTTACCTGAAAAATCAACTTTAAGATCAGTTTGGGTCTGTAAATTTTCCAATCTTTTCGATATTTCTTTAATTCGTTGTTCTAAATTCTCATTATCATCTTGTAAATTAGCGATTGTAACCTTACCGTGGACCATTTCATTGGCAATTTCAACGTGTTCTTTATTTAGTGTGGCATATGCAGCTTCAATTTCCCTGATTTCTCGAGTTAATTTACCATTTTTGATTCTCAAATCTTCAATTTGTTTTTCACGTTCTCGTTCTAATCTGTCGATTTCATCAAATTCGGCATTATATTTATTTAAATTTATCGGAAGAATTGTTAAGCTCATTGAATCCTTAACAAACTGATCTAATTTGTAAGTTTCCATATTAAAATGGTTATGTAAATTTGGTGAACTTGGATCAATCAAATAATAAAAGAAAATTTTATCTTTCAAAAAGGCCAATAATTGATCAAATTGTAAAGTTAATAAATGGTCTGTATTTTTAACCATTAAATTCAATGCAAACTTTAAAATTGATTCAATGCCTTCAGCTATCACAATATCATATATTCTAAGAACCATGTCCAATGGGAATTTATAACCAAAAAGTGTTAAAAACCATTGAGTGGCATACATAGTTGATTTGATACCTTGTCTTTTCAGATGAAGATATAAATCAGGTAAATTGTCTTCAATCAATCGATCAAACTGATATAACTTTAGATGCAAACCTGGCATTTCAGGGAGATAAAAATTTCTAAAACCGTAAGTAAACATTAATTTAACTAACATGCAAAAAGCTTCACTCGCATCCATATTCATCAATAATGGAACAGTGATAAATGCCATACCTTGGGTATATCCAACTTCAGTGTCATACAAGCTATAAGTTTTAATTATCAGAAATAAATCTTCCACATTTTTTTTAACTGAACTATTTGTAACAAAACTAGTCCTAGCTAAATCTCGTTTGATCAGTTTTTCATAATTACTTTTTTGATTCTTCGTAGTTCTGAAAAATTCTTCCATTTGCATCGACTTAGAATTACAAATTAACTGCCATATCATGCCTCTCAATTCCCTTGGAATACCATTGGTAATGTTTTTTAGAAATTCATCTTGCCTATCTTTAATAACTTCACTATAACAGTTAACAACATCAGACCAAAATTCCCAATCGATGCCTTTAAGTAATTCATCATTATTTGTTTGTTCAACCCCTATTTTGATTTCATTGAATGTTTTTCTTAAACTATCTGCTCCAGTATTTAGTGATTCCTTATCTCTAGCAGATTTGGAGTTTAAATCATCATTATTTTCTTGATATCTTGAATATGCTAAATTATAAAACTGCGGTTCTTTCAATAGTTTCATGGTGATATCAAAGTCGCTGGCATTAAAAACGTCAGATTTCTTATTAAAACTAAACCATTTCTTTAATGTTTGTATTGTTGTTGTTTCAATATTTGTTTCCTGTTTAGTTTCATCAAAATCGGATTTTTCGACTTTAACTGTAGGTTCGATTGTAGAGTCGATGGATTCCATATCATTAATATTAATATCCTCAGTAGTCTTTATTTTAGTAATTAATGGTTTTTCATGAGATTTTTGGATTATCTTAGGTTCATTCAATTCGTTAGAACTAACTTGAGGCGCTTCGTTTGCCTGTTGAGGTTCGGCGATAGTGTTATTTATTAATTGAGATCCAGTAACAGTTTCATTCACTGATTGAGTTTCAGTAATAGTTTTATTTACTAATTCGGGTTCAGCAATAGTTTCATTTACTAATTGAAGCTCATTGACGGTTGCATTTGGATCAGTTTCTGTCAACTTGGTTAACTTGGCTAAATGTACGACCGGATCAGGAATAGATCCAATTGTTGATGATTTTGTATCGAACTCTTCGATTGTCCCGTTTGAGTTCAAATCGGAAATTATGGGCATCGTAGGTTCTTGTGAAACTATCGGTGTTTCATCACCGTAATTTTCAATCAGATCTGTCTTTGTTAATGATTCTGTCTCTGATTTATTTGGTTGTACTTGTTGATGTTCCAATTTTGGTTCAGGTTCCGGTGATTCGTTTGCGGAAACCATATCGTCATTGGCGCTCATAAAGCTATGTGATGTTGAAGTTGTCGATGTTATATCGTCATGAGACTCTGTATTCTCCAAATCTTTTGACATTTTTAATCGTTTTTTCAAGATAATATGCCTCTAAGTACGTAGGTATCAAAAAAAATCAAGAGGGAAATAAACTGTTTTTATGCTCATCAAGAATTTTGTTTTTCCTCTCATTAATTTTCTTTTTAGTCGCACTATTAAAATAACCATAACATAAACTTATATTCATAATCAAAACAGGTAGTATTAAAAAAATATATATAATGCATATAATATAGTTTATATAAAAGTCTGTTCATAAAAATAGACACAGCGCCGAATCAAAAGAAAAAAATCACTAAAACCAAACCAAAACCAAAATAAAAGTTATTATGAAAATAAAACTGAAAATAAAACAAAAAATATTTGAATAATAAAAAGCTTTAAACTCTCATTGCGGTAGATGAAAGTTCAAAATAATCATCTGAGGAGGATAAAACATCATCTACAAATGAACTGTCTTCAGAAAACGATAATCCACTTCCACTTGAAGAGCTGGAAAGGATAGATCCATGATCGGATTCTAATCCTGGTATAGAAAATTCGGAATTCACATCACCAAAAGTTGAGAATTCACTGTTCGGCAACTTAAAAACCAAGCCAGAAGTTATGCCATTATCAAGCAATAAAGTTTCCATCTTTTCTACCTCGCAATTTGGAATATGAAATCGCAAGCGTTCTCTTGTAAATTTAAATGTTGTGGAACCTATATGTTCACGGAATAAATTAACATCAGACATAACTTTCTTTTGATGCTCTAAAGACTTTTCATATAAATTTTCAAATTTGTAAGAAACATCTTCATCAAAATAACCAGTAACTGGCATAATAGATTCAATAGATGGAGCAGCCAAATTAAATTCGACAAAACAACCCTCTTGGTCTAAATTAGAGGTTTCAGAGACTGTACTTGCCAATTTGATATCATTTTCAACATAAGATGAATTGGAGTTATATGCACCGATGTTGGGTTTATGTAAAACATCGAACGGTAATTTACCACCTTTAACAAATAATGCTCTGACACCTTGAGATAAGTTATGGGCAGCTTGGGCACTGACGCTTGCACCATACGTTGAGAACATCCTAGCATTATGGTTAACAAAATGTCTGTATAAATTGTTTGGAGCACGGAATTGAACTCTATTGGTAAATCCAAATGGCTGGACTTGACTAAAAGCAGTTTTAAATGAACTAGTCAGAGGTTGTCTTTTGACTATTTTTTGGTAAGCATTCAAAAATTGAAATCTTTTAATTCCTGAAGATGTTGAAGTTGTAAAAGTTCTTTTAGTTGAAAAGTTTCTATTTTGTGAACGACCCAATAGAGGATGCTGTGGTCTACGTTGGGGAATTCTTGAAGGGAGTCTCTGCAGATTTCCGTCAAGTTGTCTCTGTCTGAGTAGTTCAGCAACCTCCTCGAGGGCCTGTCTGAAATCACGGGCTGCCTTACGAGAGACCGATATGATCTCTCTCAGAGTAACAGGTATCATCTTTAACTGTGTATACTATTTTACAGTTATGAGGTATATAAAGCAACACGTTAAAGATGAACATCAAAGGGAAATTGTCATGTTTTTGTTTCGCCACTCACTGAGAATTTTAATAACCGATTCTCGGCTTTCCATAATAACTCCGATAAACTCACTTATCTCTAAATGCAATTTTAATTTACTTATACAGAGTAAATATTATATGTTTTCACTATACTACTAGAACTTGAATTCTTTTGGAGAATATGGTTCTTCAAGATATTTCATCTCTTCTGCTGTCAACCTCAACTTAAAAGCTTCAAGCGCATCGTCAACTCTTCCAGGTTTACTAAACCCAATTATTGGCGAATAGCCTTTATTTAAAACATAAGCAGTGGAAACAACTGCCATTGGAACATCATGTTTTTTAGCTAGTTCTTCCACTCTTTTCAGAATCTCTTGTTCACCAACGTCTAATTGATTCAATCCTAACTTTTTGATACGACTGTCGGAGTTCAATCTACTTGTGTCGCCGTTTCCGCTACCTAGTGGTCTAGTCAACACACCTCTCGCATTTGGGGACCATGGAATGATTCCAATATTAGTTAGCTCACAATATTCCATCATTTCTCGTTCTTCTTCTCTATATAATAAATTGTAGTAATTTTGCATAGAAATAAATTTAGTCCAACCACGTTGTTCTGCCACATTTTGCATCATAACAAATTGATATGTTTTCATAGTGGAAGCGCCGATATATCTAGTGTAACCTAGTTTAATAATATCATGTAATGCTTCCATTGTTTCTTCAATTGGAGTTGTTTTATCAAAACGATGAATTTGAATAACATCGGCGTAGGTACCTAGTCTTTCCACAGACGCTTTAGCTGCATCCATAATATGTTTTCTAGAATTACCTTGGCTATTAATATACTCACAAACTGGGAATTCGGCACGTTTTGCAGCTGTAAAATCAGGAACATCAGGATCAACGGGGAAAAAAAGCTTCGTTAAAATAACAATACGATCACGTTTAATCTTATATTTTTCCATAAATTCACGTAACAAAATTTCTGAATAACCATTGGAGTAAGTATCAGCAGTATCAAAAGTACGAATACCTCTATCATAACATTTCTTCATGGTTGCAAAAATGATTTCTTTGTCTTCAGTGACCCAATCAGCCCAATATTTTTTACCAAAGGACATACATCCGACAATAATACGGGAAATTTTCAAACCTATTTAATAAAATACGATGTAATTCAAGGTTAGTATTAAGAATAATAAATCAGTTAATAAATATGGATAAGCATACCAGAATTACCTAGATTTGTATAAAATTCTGCTGGGACAGCTAAATTGGACATTTTTATTAACTTGAATATATAACATAAGAAGAAGATATTGAATTAAGAGGTCAAATTGTAGTCCAAAAGAGATTAAGCTATAATAAAAGAGCCACAGTTTGATATTTTGCGCCAATCCGAAGAAATAAATATTTCGGACTTCTGGGTTCTTGTTGCAGATGGGTTTACGTTATTTTAGTAATATAATTATAATATAATATAGTAATATACATTTATTTCACTGTTTTAAACTTTTATTTATAAATTGCGTTTCTAATTAATTATCTATAAAAAATATAACAAATTTCAAATTCCTCTAATTCTATTAGTAGTCATCACAATCTTATCATCCATGTGATCCACTTTCTCACTAATTTCCTTCAAATTTGTATTTTGAGAATTGATTTCATCTGCGACAGCATTAGCTTTCTTTTTTAAATTGTTAGCCAATTTTTGTGCCTCTTCAATATTAGAACCAATATCAACTTCCATTCTTTCATCCTCTTCATCATGATCATCAGTTAAATATTTAGCGGCCTCTTTCATACGTCTTTCATATTCATACTTCTCTCTTAATTCTGATTTCACATTGATATCATTTTCACCTTTTAGTTGATCCACTATACCTCTTTGTGATCGATATAATGAACCATTCAATTCTTCATCCCTTGCTCTATCTGCTTGTTTTGCCATTAAAAATGCTTCTTCTTTGGCCCTTTTTCTGGACTTTCTAGTAAATGGATTACTCGCCTTTATATGGAACAAACCTCGAGAATAATGTTCTAAATCTTTTACATGACCATCAACAAATCTTTGCTGTGTCTTCATTAAATTCATATTTTTCTCCATCTCATACATTTTTTCCCTTTGTGAACCCAGAACACCCAGTGTATTTGATGCTGTATCATTAGCTTGTCTGAGATGATTTAAAATATTTTGCGATGATTTAACCGTATTTTCACGAACGTCCTTAGTTTGTCTAATGATTCGATTAACTTCCTCTTCTTCTTCATCGACCTCGTTGTCTTCATATTCGTCGGAATCGTATGGCGTATAACCAGTTTGCTGGTTTTGTTCCCCTGGATTATAACTATTAAAATCTAGATCATTCTGGGTTTGAACCTCAGCTTGTTGAGCATATGGATCAAAATCTTGTTCTTGAGTTTGTGTTTGTTCTTGATTTGTTTCTTGATTTTGAAATTGTTCTTGTTCTTGTTCTTGCTGTTGTAATTGTAAGCCTTGTGAACCATCTGATACTGCCATTGGTGTATCAGTACCCCCTGTGATCGTCGCGTTATCATCGTGTTGGTATGGATCAGCATCATATGTATCGGCATTGTATGGTTCCTCGCCAGGAGCAAATGGATCATAAGTGGTGGAAGTTTTGTTTGTTGCAGTTTTATAAAGAGGAGATGGTTTACTTTCTGATGTTAGTGAAGGTCCATCATTTAAATCACGAGCTGGTCTATAAGATAATAATGATTCAGTTTCACCATTTTCTGTTGTATTTTTCATAGTTCCATTATCGTTAGTATTTCCATTCCCATTTCCATTTCCATTTCCATATCTTTCGTAACTTGAAGAATTTATAGTTGAAGAAGCGTATGGGTCAAAGTCATAATTTGAAGCAGGATTTTTTAAAGGCTTTCTTGAGGCATTGATGGAATCATTAGGCAATCTTTGTCTTCTATCTGATGTGATATTTTGTCTTCTATCGGATGTACTATTTTGTCTTCTATCTGATGTACTATTTTGTCTTCTGTCTGATGTACTATTTTGTCTTCCTTGTGGAGTACTATTCTGGTCTTCATTGTATCCATATGAACTGCTTGAATATCCCTTATAACCAGAACTTTCATTCTGTGAATTATAAGAACTATAAGAACCATTACCACCACTCGTGCTGCCAGCGCCTGATCTACTATTAGAATTACCTCTGAAATCTGAAGCATATTCATCGTAACCATAACCAGTATTAGCAAGATCTTCATTATTGTCTGGATTTTCATAATTACCATAACCACCGGCTTCACTGTTAGGCACAATAGGTTGTAATGGGTTGATATTTTTAGCTTGGTCCTTAGAAAATTTACCAAATTCACCAAACTTAAATTTTCTCCGGTGATAGTTGGCATCATCTTTGACAACCACACCGTTCTGTTGAAGAAATTCCTTAGATTGTTCCTTGGTCATGTCCTTGTCTTTGGACTTGAACATTTTTTTAATACCCATATTATCAGTGATTATTGGTTTGCCTTTAATAATAGTATGATAAGCTAACGCATATGATAAAGGTATAAATGTGAAAAAAGTGGCGAAAACCCAGAAAAAATTGTACCATCATCAGTTCAAAATTCGCTTCAATCAGAGCCTCAAAATTATCATTCATTTATCCCCTTCAGGAAAATACCAAACAGAACAGAATCCATGTAAGTTTTTCCCTGTTCGCAAATGCAATCAATTTTACTGTGTGTTACAACACTATACTCCCTCCAAACTGCTTTATAAGTTGTATGCGATAGTAAAAAATGCAAATAATGATCATGTTAACTTCTGTTTCCAACTACATTTTTCGTTATTTTAATGATGTACTGATTATTATCTTTCCTACCTAGATTTATAGGAATTTATATGCCTTAATGCATTGTATATTGGTAGCTTTGTTAATCTCAGCGTATGCGCTAAATAAGATTTATGTTCATTACTAAATTTCCAACAGTAATCTATCTAATAAATATTAAGAAGTATAACTAAATGTGATTAGAAAATAAATGATACTAAGTTCCAATAGTTTATGTTTATTTTGAAGAAATTCCAATATGGTTAATGTATTATTAATTGCTGCTTATATACACATAATATATTAACCAGCAATTCAATAACGTTTATTTCATAAAAATTGAAAAGCAAATATAAAGGTTAATATAAGAGTGTATTGTATTTACACTAAGCTACAAGTTTTCAGATATATTTATTTGATTTCATTATGATCAAATACTATATTCTAGTCTGTTCTTATTAAGTAATCGAGTTTAATTTGAAATTTAAGTATGGAAAATTATAAACAGTTTTTTAAATTAAATATTAACTATAAGCACTTTTTATCATATTTAAGCAGTAGTAATTTTATTATCATCTTTATAATAACTTTATTATCCTTGCAATAACCATATTTTTAAATAAACGGAAAATATTTATATCGTTAAATTAGGTTGTGTTTTCCGAAAAGTTATTGCGTTTGATTTTTGTTCAATCTAATGGGTATAATTTAGAATTTTTTGAACTTTCTAGAGTTTTTGTTAATTCTTTTATCACTAGATAAACAGCGGTTAAATAGATCATGCCATATTTAATGTTTTATAATTATTTTGAATAATTTACCATTGATTAAAAGATGATATATATATATATATTATAAAAAGTAAAAGGATATTTCTATACTTATACAAATCTCCATCACAACAGTTAAGAAGTTCTATGATGAGAAAACTGATATTTAATATGTTCTTTGGTAACATCTGATTATAATGGTGTAATAATATCCTGCTCTCGTAAATAACTAAAAGGCAAAATTAATGTCATATTATGACATAATTCAATGTCGTAACAGTTACATTATATTCTGCTACTCGTTCAGCTTAATAAATTCATTCCTAATTTTTCTCCATTTTCTCTATCTTTTGTCTTTTATTGAAACTTTGAACTGTCTTACCATTTTTATTTTATTATATTTCTTTTTCGTATTTCTCTACTCATCATCAATGTCTCAGGGTTATATTTTATTTTTATTTATTAATGGAAATAGAAAAATAATCCACGAAATATTTTTTTATCAAAAGGATATCAAAAGGTAGTGATGAAATAATTATACCTTAAGATTGATGAAAAAATTATGGCAAATCATCTTTTAAATGTACATATATATTTGAAAACAATAATTAATCTTGTTGGTTGAATTTTTACACAAACATTGCATCTAATGGAGCTGTTGGTCTTCTCAAGAAAGAATATTGAAGATAAGATTAAGTAAATATATCATTTTGGACCTTTTTGATATGATCTAAAGGAATTCCAGAGCACATATTGATAATATGCATTTGGAACATCAATCAGTTTAGCTAGAGAATAACACGATTAGAGGCTTCACTTCCTGCTGCCATTGGTCTTGAAACGGTATGATAATATGAATCTGGTATTTTTTCTTGAAGTTATTTGTTAACGGGATCAATCATATCAGATTTTCAGCATCAACCATAATTGTAACTTCATGTTTTATATTAGCAACTAAATTTTACAATAATCGCTCATCAGTAAAATGGTGTCTTGGATAGTTAGTATAAACTTCAGCAGAAGTCATTGCTTCATTTTTAACAAAAGCAGGCACATTACCTTCCATTAGTTCAGGTGTCAGTTCAAAAATCTCAATTAGTAACCATAATCACAATAAACATCATATTTTTTCGTAGCCCTTTTATGAGAATTTTTAGCTACTTTTAAGAAATTAATTCATTTTTAAATTCAATTTCAAATGAAATCATGGTTTTTTTACAACTAGAATTTGCAAAATTTGATCCTGAATATCATACCATGAGGGAGCATTGTCTTAATCGATATGAGGGTGGAAGGCGATACAGAGAGAATAGTATAACCTTCTTCTGCATCAATATTCTTTCACCAATGATTTAAAATTTGTAATAGTTTCAGTTTTACCATTTTTAATACGAATATAAACCGAAGACGGTAACATATCGGTGGCAATAACAAATTAACCATTATGGATAAAGAGTTTATGATTTATATTGATAGGATTTGATTATATTTAATTTCTTACAAACGAAATGAGTGATATGAAAGAAGCAATTAAATTGCTGTTGATTCTTTCAATGCTAAGGCTATTGATGGAGTTACGAGTATTAATATCTTATACTGTGTTGTCTGTCCAGTTATTGAAACACTCAAAGGAGGCCGTTTTGTAGTTTATCTGAAGCTTCTATTCCTAGAGGACAGCTTGGATTCATTGAAAAGATGTATTTTTTCTTCTCCAAATATTTTGGTATATTCTGCGTTATTCTCTATTCTTTCTTGTTTTAACTTGCAAATTCTAATATTAAGTAAAAAACTTCCCCAATAAATTAAATGATTTTATTATAATTAATAATTAATATATTTATATCGGATAAAACATCTCTTAATTATTTATAATTTTGGAGATAGATCAGCATATTCGGCAACGCATTCAATTTCAACTTTAACTTTTGGATTTGGAAAGCCAACAACAACACAAGAACGAGCTGGTTTTGAGGTAAAATACTTCCCGTAAACTTCGTTGACTTCTTTAACATAAGACTTATCAGCAATAAATAATAGAACTTTTAAAACTCTACCCAATGATGAACCACTTGCTTTTAAAACTTCTTCCAAATTTTTGATAGAATACTCAGTTTGTAATTTAAGATCGTCTGGTAACTTACCAGAGGCATCAGTACCTAAACAACCAGAAGTAAAGACGTGGCCATTGCTCTTGTAAGAAGGTGAAAGTAGAGTATTGCCTTTTTTATTTAATTGTTCCCAAGAAACGTTTTCAATCATCTTAATAGTATCTTCTAAATTCAAAATGTTTTTTCACAGCTTCAATCGATAAAGTCTGTTCAACAACGAATATCTGATAATATACTAGAGCCACCAAGAACTATTAAGAACTAGTAAGAACAATTTAACCATTGAGAGGATAACATTTATTCGCCGATCAAATTGTATAATTTTTCTCCTTAAACATCGGTCAATAATTTTCACTTTCCGCCAATCAATAATACTCGCTATCGGCTCTTTTTATTAGTCCTAAGATACAAGAGGTCTGTCTGCCTGGAGCCACTTTAAAACTATTACTAGGGAACATTATCTGCTATTGTATATTTAATGGTCGATCTCTTTGATAGTTCTTGAAGAAGAATATCTACAATTAAAAGATAAAATTTCCATCGTCATATAAAATTTTATACTTTTCTACTTTATCAATAAAATTTATAAGTCCATTTTGATTTTCCTTTTCCTATTTCTAATTTTGAAATAATATTTAATCAATGGTCTTGAAAATTTGAAGGTTGCCACCTTTCAAGTTACTGCTGTTTGTAAGAATACTAACAGGAAAAATACCGTTAAAATATTATGTGGTCTATTAAAAAAGGCTGGTAATCGAGATGCAAAATTAGCTGTTTTCCCAGAACTAACGATAACTACTTTTCCCAAAATGGTGGATCATTAATTAAAAAGAAGTTGATAGTTATTTTGAAAAGGTGATATTACTACTGGACAATGTAAACCACTATTTGAACTTTCCAAAGCAAAAATAATTGGATTTTATTTGGGCATGCAAAGTACTGATGTTGGAAATCATTTTAATACTTGTATTTGGTTGGTAACACGGCAATTTGGCAGCTTTTACTGAACAATTGAAGTATCACATTCCAACAATTAGAAAAAAGATATGTTAAAGACGGTGATTTAGGATTTCAAGCAGTTAAAATTGATCCAGAAAGAATCGGCGCAACTATCGGAATGCTTATATGTAATGATAGGATATGGCTTACTCTTTGGAATCTTACGCTCCTCAAGGAATCGAATTAATACTTATTGGGGATAATTATATTGCTGATGCAAGATGCTTATTTGGTGATGTAGAAGATAAAACGTAAAGACAACATTATAGCCATTTATCTGCAAAATCAAACGCTTAATTTAATTCTTGATTTGCCGTTAATGTTGGTAAATGTCGCAAAGAAGAAGGACAAGAATTGTTAACAGGTTTCCTTATTGTTATTTTAATGGAAGATTTATTGTACAATCTAATCTAAAATTGAAGATAGTTATGTAATAGTTGAAGAAAAATTTAGATGCTGTTTTAAGTGATAAACAAAAAATGCTTGGTTTCATTAGTCAAAGACCAGAATTTTACTCGTATTGTTAAACAAAAAAGTTCAATTTTTCCGCCACCTTTTTCTAAATAGAAAATCCATAATATTTAAAAAGATCTGATATGACGTTTTATCCAATTATATTAATGCAGTTCCCAGTATTTGAACTTGTCTTAAACTGTGGCTAATGAATAAATTAATCTAAAAAAGTGTAAAAATTGAGGTATCGCGATTATCCTAAATTGGCTAATCTCATTATACGCAAATTATTTACGATTATCCTGCTTTGAAGGAAACACTTTTTATAACTCAATGATCACTTTCTTCCTTATAATTCAATCCAATTGAGTTGAAGTAGATTTACTTGATAATTGACTAAAAAAGGAAACACATATGTCCTCTGCTACTGATACTACTGTCCTTGTTACTGGTGCAACCGGTTTTATTGCTCAACATATTGTTGATAAACTTTTAAATAGAGGTTATAAAGTTATCGGTACTGCAAGATCCGAAAAGAGATATGGACCGATATTGTCATTATTTCAAAAGAAATATCCGAATGGTAAACTTTTATTTGAAATTGTTCCAGATATTTCTTTAGACGATGCATTCGATGGTGTTTTGAAAAATCATCCGGAAATTAAGTATGTTCTTCATACCGCTTCTCCATTCTCTTATGGTTTAAACAAACCTTTAAAGGAATCATATTTGGACCCAGCAGTTAACGGTACAGTTAACATATTGAATGCAACTAAAAAATTTGCTCCACAGGTTACCAATGTTGTTGTTACTTCATCTTTTGCTGCAGTTAAATTGAATGGTGAAGATTATAAAACATTCACTCACACTAACAAAACTTGGAATCCAATTAATTGGGAAGATGTTACAAATGAAAATTTAGCATATGTGGCTTCTAAGAAATGTGCTGAAAAAGCAGCTAGAGAATTTATGGATAAGGAAAAACCAAACTTTAAACTTGCAACTGTTAACCCACCTTTTGTCTTAGGTCCTCAATTGTTTGACGAATCAGTTACCGAAGTTTTAAATACTTCTAATGAAATTTTAAATAAGGTGACAAAAATTGATAGTACTATAACTACTCCTCAAATTCAATTTAACGGTCTAGCTGTTGACGTTAGAGATGTTGCAGAATTTCATATCTTACCATTAGAAAATTCAAAACTTGCAAGCGAAAGACAATTCATTGTCTCCTCTCCTTTAATTGCTCAGCTTGTGTTGAATATTCTTAACAAAAGTTTTCCAGAATTGTCGGGTAAAATTGCTAAAGGTGATCCATCTTCAACTGAAAAAATTGTTAAAGAACTTTGTCCAAAATATGATATTTCTAACATTATTGAAGCTGCTGATGATTATAAATTTATTAGTTTAGAAAAATCAATTGTTGATGTTTATAAACAATATTTTTCTAAGTTCAGTATCTAGTTATTTACTAATTCTGGTTTATATTTGTATTTAGTATAATAGTTAATGAAAGCAATACTATTGTTTAAATCTTAAAATTTAAGAATAAAGTAAGGAATAATCTTTTAAATATTGATTACAAATAAAAACTATTTATTTTCCGCTCCACAATATTACAATAGTCAGTTACCTTATGGATTAAATTGTGATAGGAATAGGTAAATTTACCTATCCAACATATAATTTTGAAGTCCGAGCATGTCTTAAATTAAAGACATATTATGACACTAGTTTTGTTTTACACATATTTACAATAACATGATACTGTTACATCAGTAAGATTGAATGCTTTTGGAAAACTCTCTAACTATTAGTTTTACTATCAGGGAAATATTGTGGTGTTTCTTTATATAGGTACAAAGAATACCATTTCACTTGTTATAATGTGTAATTCCATAGATAGCCTCTTTTAATAGAGGATTAATCCAAATATTAGCAATCAACAACTTAATGTGAGTGCATACAACTATATTCACAATTCTTTTGGATTAACTATTATTCTTAGCTTACTGATTAATTCCTTTGACTGGGCAAGAATGGTGGCCATCACGTGACAAACCAGTCTTTACTACTAGATATAAGACAAAATTATAATTATGGTGCTGTTAAGCAATAACTTGTATTCAGACTAACCCAACAGCATGAGATATACAGAAAAGCCGAACAATATGAATGTGAGAGATTGGAGTATCGCTGAAAGGTGTCGGAATCGAAGCGAAGAGGTAAGCTAAGTTTTCCGACTTGCCAATTTTGTTTCACGCGTTCAGATGCGCAAGATCTCCAATGTCCGACTTCGATGGAGTAATCACGTTCTATAAGATAAACCATTTCAGGTTGGGAAAGCAAAAAAAAAGTTCCAGTCAAGTTTTCACTTCTTTGAGTATGATTTTGGTCTCATAGTTGTCAGCAGCTTGCTTTCACTTGTTTTTAAAATCTTCTCTGGCTTTCAATATTCAATACTGGAAGCAAACACAATGGCACAATATTGTAAATATACGATTTGGCTATTTACGGTCTCGTTGTTACCGCTAAACTGATAATTTACCTCAATTAGTACACTTAAATTATTAGCAGTAGATTGAAAATCACCACATCTCATGAAAAGTAAATTGGTGCAGATAAGGCATCATTATGCCATGTTGCGTTGACTCACGCTCAGTAAATCAAGATAGTGCTCCCGCTACTGATAAGTTTGAGCCTGGTTCAAATTAGTAATATCTGGAAAAACGGTCATGATGATTCAATTTGCTTTTAAATATATGAATTTTCAACAGGTACTACAAGAGGTCAATGAAAAAAAAGGTTGGGAAGCGTACTGTAATTATGTTCTTTTCTTTATTTTTGAATGTCAAAAGAATTTATTTGAACCTACGTAATACTATATCATGAGAAAAGTCTTTCAATATTTCTGCAATAAAATTAGCATTGTTATTATACTATTATAATATTCGTATGTCTTTTAAAGCCACCAATAAAATAAAATAAAATACGCGTTTCAATTATAATTAATAAATTTAGTTCCATTTAATTAGCTATTATGATATTGTATGATCAAAAGTGCATAGTTTCATAATTAAAACTCTAAACCGCTATATATAAGCCTTTTTTTAATTATTTTGCTACCGGTTTATTCTTTTCTTTCCATTCTGGAAGATTCTTCTATCTAAATTATTAGAATCATATTATATTTTGTTAATCATTTATTGTTTCTGAGGTTTTATTAAAATAGGTTACACTTTCCATTTCCTAATAGTAAATATTAAACTGATCACTTATCTGTTTACAGAGCCACTTTAGAAACCAATCTTTTTACAATGGCTAATATTATCCACATCTCTTAATTTGGATTGGGTATGATGAAGAATATTCCTTACCTTCCTCAGTGATTACACTCAATTTGTGGGTCCAATTTTTGGTTGTACGTTAGCAAACAATTATTTCATTGAAAAGAGTAGTTACCGTATTCCTTCACCTTATTCCTGTGCTCGAGGTCGCATTTATTACTTTATGAAAGGGATTAACTGGAAGGATCTTTGACATCGTTGTTCTCGATGGTTTAGTAGCTGCTATCCACCGAGGAAATTATTGTATCAACTGTTTACACATGCATTACTTTGTTTGATTAATGTGCAATTTTGGCGGTATTATTTTTACACAATATTTGGTACGATCCTAAAGCCAGAAGTTTATCCTTTTGGCTTGGTATCTTAGATTTATGCGCTTTAAGCTTAGCTTCAATATACTATTTTGGCTAGTATTTTAATGAATTGAAGTTCGAGTAAAGACTTCTTGTTGTAGATATTTACACAAACTGCAGTTCCTGTATTTGGCAATCCTTGGAAAAAAGAACTAAATGTTCAGAAAATTTAGAATGATAAAGAAAAGAAATTAGTAAAAGGTTACCTCCTGTACATTTGATCTTCTAAGATCTGCTTCTTAGCGACACCGAATGAGCTGGCACAATATCTCATAATAAATGTTTTAAACTAATGGGAACCTTTAAATCATTAACTTCAGACCAAACAAATGGGAAGTTTATGGCTACTAATGAGAACATAGAGATTTTACTCTATGAAAGATAAGGAGTGGTAAGAAAAAACGGTGATAAGAACGACGATTACGCAACTGTTGACTACATCAAAAGTTACTTTGTTAATAATACGTAACAACGCTATAATTTGTGGCAAGACGACAACTATATGACTATCAGGTATTAAATCCTGCTCATACTAAAGAATACTTTAAGCTGTAATTATGACATACCCTTTTCAGTACTATCAGGCTAAAACCTAAAATGTTACACCCGTGCACTTACGTAATGTTTTTGTTTTTGTTTTAGTTTAGATATTTTTCATTATGTTTTGACCCTTTTTGTTTTGATTAAAATGCATTAAATCGAATTAAGCGTGCACAATCACCAATTCAATTGTCCTTCTCTATTGATTTTGCAATGTCTCAAGAGAAAATTGTTAACGGATCTCCAGAGACATCAAGGGTATCAGAAAATACTGACGGCGGATCAGCAACATTCAAAAAATCTATCAATGACCCAAATATTGAAGAATTTTCAAGCTTTGATATTTCTGATGATGAAAGTAAAGAATTTAACTACCATCTTTCTACTTTAAAAACTAAAACCAATAACACCATCGATGAAATATGTCCTTCTTCAAATTCTTCAACCGACCAATATAACTTGATTCCTCCTATCAGTAGTCAGTATTACTCCAAAGACACAGCACCCACGTCAGTATCGGATAATTCAACGATTTCAAAGTTAGATAAGCATCTGGAAAATGAGGGTAAATATTCCCCGAGAAAAAGATTAAGTAGACACAACGAATTTATGGATGATGGAGATACCGATGAAGATAGCAAAGAAGAATTAATTGAACCCAGTAAGATTTTTGGTAGCATTAATTTATTATTTTCAAATTTAAAGTTAGAAACAGATTCATCTAACGAAAATAATTTAACGATGGCGTCTAGTAATTTGGAAATTGGAGAGTTGCAAAGGCAATTGACTGATTGCAGGATCCAACTTACATTACAGAATGATTTATTACGAGATAAATTTAACTTCTCTCGTATAAGTGACAAAGAAAACAATCATTTTGGGCAAAATGTGATTGAAAATTTAAATTTGGTTAAATATAATTTTGAATTAGAGGAAATCAAAAAAAGTTATCACGAATCGAAAGAAGAAAATAAAATTTTGAATGATCAAGTGGACGAAATGATTAACTCTTTCAATATCTTACAAAATCAATTAGATCTGTTACAAGAAGATTATAAAAATTGGCAAGTTCTGGTGGAAAAAATAATTTCAACATTTAGTCATACAGAAAAATCCATAAGTAGTAAAGAAGATAAGTTTAATAATTTTACTAATAAACTTAAAATTGTGCTTAGATGCACTCAGCAACTTTCAGATGATAACTATGATCTAAAACAAAGCGTTGAGCTTAAAGATGAAATAATTGATAAGCTAACTTTAAAACTTAAAAAACTTTTAAATAATTTCAAATTACAAGATGCTAGTTTTAGTGAACTGGATAAAATTATAAAAAAACATCCTTTTTCTGAAGAAACTGAGCTTGAGGACAAAGACCTCAATATGAATGACGAAAAAATTTCTAAATTTGAGGCTCTCCTGAAAAATCACAAATATGAGATAGACACTCTCAATAAAAAAGTAAAGAAATTACGAAAAGAATTACTAGAAAGGAACGAATTCGTACATGGTTTGTCCGAAGAATTTAATGTTCTCAAACATTCCAAAGAAATACTAGAGGTAAAAAATGAAGAACTAACCCATGAAATAAACGAGAAGAAAATTCAAGAAGATATTGAAAGTACGACAACCTTATCTGGTTCAGATGATTTGATTATTTCGGAAGTTAAATTTCATACCCTCCTTATCAAAATTTTAAGTAAAGTTTTAGATGAGCAATCAATTAAAAAAATAATGTCTTATATTATTTTGTTATCTGAAAATGCTAAATATAACTTAACTTATGAATCCATAAAAGAAATTTTAACCATTCTTTATGAGTATAATTTAAGTGCTATTGAAACTATTATTGAAAATTATGATAGTCTGATTAAAACGGTTAAGCAAGAAGCAAACAATACGAGGACCATTGCTGCCTTGCGAGGTGAAATTTCATTCCTGGATAATCGGATTTTAGAAATTGAAAAGAAAAGAGCAAAAGATAAAAAGAGAGTAAGTGAAAATGAAAAAGAATTCGAGACTGTGCAAGAACATGCTCTTAAAGAAGGAAACGAAGAAAAATTTGATAGAATTACCCAATTAAGGTTAGATGAGTTGACCAAAAGATGGAAAACTGCAGAGGAGGCTCTCAGTTTCGAAAGAAGGCAAAGTAAATTGAAATTTCAAGAATTGGAAGAAGAAAACCAATTCTTAAAAGAAGAATTGAGTCGTAAGTAACTGTTATTTAAAAAACTATGTAATAATATATTTAATCAGTATGCTAGCTCAACTTAAGAGTTTCGTTACATAAATCTATATTAACTTGAATTGTATTAATATAATACAAAATTAATTAAACGTATAATATAATATAATATAATATAATATATCGATCATTCCATTTCTTCGTCACTGCTATCACTATCACTATCACTGTCATTACCTTCTTCTTCAGCGTATTTGATGGCCTCCTTCAATAGATCTTCTGGCACAAATTTGTGAATCCCACCGGTCTCTTCTTTGCTCACCCAACTAACTTCTAATTCATAGTCTTTATCTTTGTTATCTTCATGGACTAAGTGTATAATTCTTGCAGCTTCTTTGACAGCATCTTTAACGTGAATATTTGGAAGATCCAATTTTTCTAATTCTGCCTTTGCAGCCTGTCTACCTTTTCCAGCAGCAGCACCATAATATCCCCAGTATGCACCACTTGGCTCAACCATGTATAAATGTGGACCAGATTCGTCGACACCACCAACAATAGCATTGATACCAAATGGTCTAACTGAATTATAACAGGTGTAGGCCTGCACGTAGTAACCCAATTTGCTTATTAAACCTTCCAGACCGATAGATTCTTTGTAAAGAGATTTAAAGCTTTGAGCTTCATCTCTTCCTCGATTGACAAAATGTCTACCGTCGGGTATCAAACCCGAATACACGACACCAACGTGTCTATCTATAGATTGAATTTTTCTGTTTTTACCTGGAACCAAAAGTTTGGAAGAAACAACTTTCTCTGTGGCAAGAACAACACCATCTTTACATTTAATACCTATTGAAGTTCCAGCATTCTCAACGGCTTTGGATGCATATTCAACTTGAAAATTTCTACCATCCGGAGAAAAGATGGAATTTGATAAATCGTAACCGGTACCAATAGAGGTCTATGTTTAATGTTAGTAAAGATGTTAATTTAAAAATTAAACTCTGAAACCAATTGGACATACCATTTGTATTATCTCTAATTATAAAGCTCTAAATATTGAATAAATATATGGATCCAGTAGCTAGAAAACATGAAGTTCATTTTAGTTTTCGCCTTTTCGAATTTTGCCCTCAAAAATCATATTCTGTCAATTTAAATCATGGTCAATCACTGCCTACTTTTACCACTTCATCCCTCATCATGAATTAGTATACCAATTGTCTAGTTAAAGATATATCACTTTAATAATAAAGATGGAAACCATTAGAGTTGTAATTTGTGGTGATGATGGAGTTGGAAAATCATCTTTAATCACGGCATTGGTTAAAGAAAAGTTTGTTCCCAATATACAGCATGTTATCCCCCCTATTAATATTCCCAGAGATTTTTCAAGCTCTCGATACTCTCCAAATTCAACAATATTGGTGGATACTTCGGCATCCAATATATCAGCATTACAATATGAAATCAGACAAGCTGATGTTATCTGGTTGGTTTATTCGGATCACTATACATATGAAAGAATTTCATTGTATTGGATTCCAATGTTTAGATCTATGGGTGTTAATTTACCAATTGTGTTATGTAACAACAAAATTGACCTTGAAACATCATCCCAATCTGAAATAGTTATAAATGAAGAATTTATACCACTTCTTCAAGAATTCAAAGAAATTGAAGCTTGTATACGATGCAGTGCAAAGGAAAATTATAATGTCAACCAGGCTTTCTATCTATGCCAAAGAGCAGTCACACACCCAATGTCTCCATTATACGATTATAAAGACGGTAATTTAAAACCACTGGCTATTGCAGCTTTGAAAAGAGTTTTTTGTTTATGTGATCAAGACCAAGATGGTTATCTGAACGACGACGAATTTTTAATGCTCCAACAAAAATGTTTCCATAAAACCATGGATATTACAGAATTACAAGATATTAAAAACACATTAAATAGCATGATATCGGGATCTGCCAGTGATAGGGGTGTTAATGAAGAAGGGTTCGTAGCTTTGAATAGACTGTATGCAGAATCAGGTCGTCATGAAACTATTTGGGGAATATTACGAGCGTTCCATTACACAGACTCTCTTTCAATTGATGATAAGATGTTATATCCACAAATTGAAATACCTCATTATTCAAGTGTTGAATTATCTCCTAAAGGTTACAAATTTTTAGTTGACTTATTTATTTTATTCGATAAAGATAATGACGGTGGATTAAGTGATCAAGAACTTGCAAAATTATTTTATCCGACCCCCGGTATTCCAAGATCTTGGAAGGATTGCAATTTTCCGAGAAGCGTTGTTTGTAATGAACAGGGTTATGTGACACTACAAGGATGGTTAGCCCAGTGGTCTATGACCACATTTCTTGACTACAAAACCACTCTAGCGTATTTAGGATATTTTGGCTACGAGGATAAAACCGTGAACTCAAAAAATGGTCCAACCACAACGACAGCATTATATATTACTAAGCCAAGAAAATCACGTAAAAGGAAAGGAAAATTGTATAGAGCGTCGGTCACAGATAGAACTGTGTTTAACTGCTTCATATTAGGAGCTTCAGGTTGTGGTAAAACATCTCTATTAGAATCATTTTTAGGGAGATCATTTAGCGATGCACATTCACCTACAATTCAACAAAATATAGCTGTAAATAATGTTGAATTGATAGGTGGGAAACAATGTTACTTAATCATGGAAGAAATGGGTGAACTTGAACCTGCAATTTTGGAAAATAAAACTAAACTGGATTGTTGTGATGTCTTATGTTTCGCTTATGATTCATCAGATCCAGAGTCATTTCAACATTTAATCAATCTAAGAGAGAAATATCCCGCTTTAGATGATATTCCGTCTGTATACGTGGCATTAAAGGCAGACTTGGATAGACAACAACAAAGATCTGATCTATTACCAGAACCATACACAAGAGCTCTTAATTTGTCACCACCATTACATATTTCTTCAAACTGGACATCTTCAATGAGTGAATTAATGAGTCATTTAGTTCAAGCGGCTGCTGATCCTAAAGTTGCTACTCCTGGGTTAGACCCTGAGCCAAACGAAACAGAACCTTTTCTCAATCCATTTACCATTGGCTGCGGTGCAATTGGATTTATGGTGATTGTTTCGGTATGGTATATGAGAGGATCTTTTATACGGACTGGTCGATGAATGAGCACTTTTACGAACTATATGAATGAATTTGGTTAATGATATCCATGGTTAATTTAAATAATACTTGATTAAGGGGTCAACAATAACGTATATTTTTTATAACTTTTCAAAAGAATTTTGTAAAGGGTTTTTTAAATTTATTTTCTAGAGTTGTTAAATCTAAAATCATTCAATGAATAACCATGGCATAGTTTTTATACTTTTAACTGCAATTTTACTAGTTTTCGTTCTAACGCAGAGAAAATTGCTCAAAGTAACCCCAGTGTCTAGAGTTACATAAATTCCTCTGACCTCCTTGGGAACTTTTTTTTCCTTTTCTTTTCAATTAAAGTTACTTTAATATCCGAACTTTTTATTAATCTACGAACCCCTAATTTACTATCAAAAAGTTTATCTTTTTGTCATAAATCGGATGGGATCCCATACTAAACTTTAGAGCAAGGTGAAGTCTGCATATTAATCAAATTGAATTCAGATAACTGAATTAAGATAAAAGGTTTGAAAGATAAATGTTCTTTTATACGCTGTGGCGTATTGGTGTATTCTTATCCTGATTTTCGTTGCTATACCTTCCCTATTTCATTGTGCTTACCTAAAAAGGAAATTCGCATCTTCCATGCAATGAATCTTTTTCATGAAATGATGGTCCATGATTTTTCAATCAATGCAATTTTTGGTCAGTTAATTCATCCAATATTTCCCAGGAAATCCTGTTAATATGGCTTCAGAACTAACCAAAACTATAATATACGTCTGTTTGGTATCATATTCTTATGTTGCATCTATATATTTCAACGCACCCAAAGGTGATCGAAATCTACCCCATGTTATCAGATCAAGAATCATTCGGGTTTCTACTATAACTTTAATTAACATGCTCGTGGCTCCAATGATATTGACCAAAGTTTTAGGAACTTCCTCTGATTACTCGGCATCCCTCTCATATCTAGGTTTGACTAATCCATTTACAATAAGAGAAGTTTTTTCGTGTGCTAAAACACTCTTACTATTTATCATCCTATTCATAGCTCCAGTTATTCAAAACTTAGTATCTTTTACTTTTCATCAAACTGATTTACTTGAAAGTTTTCGAGATTTTTTTATTGCTCCATTAACAGAAGAATTAATATACACAGCTTTAATCACTGGAAGTTTTGCACCTTTTTTCAAGTCACCGGAATCTGTTAAAACTATTTGCCTGACAACCCCGTTACTTTTTGGAATAGCTCATTTACATCATGCTTACGGTATTATAAAACGGGGTGTTCCAATTATGCAAGCAATTTCTATTTGCTTGTTTCAATTAATTTATACTACTTTGTTTGGATATTTAACAAATTGCGTGTTTATTAATTCTGGATCTGTATGGTGTTGTTTTATTGCCCATTCTTTTTGTAATTTTATGGGTTTTCCGGATTTACGTACGAAATGTGGGTTACTTATTAATATTTTTTACTGGAGTTTACTCTGTTTTGGATTATGGGGATTTGGTAAATGGTTTAAATTATTGACTGCTACAGACTCCATGTTATATAGTTGGGAAACCGTGTAATCTTTAGTTTTTATTGAATATTAGTGGATGCACTATTTTTTTTATACAAAAGAAATGTAATAAGAATAGTAAAATAAATAGATAAGGTCTATAAGGGTACTGAAAGCTGAAATGGTGTAAAAATTATAATGTATCACTCACTAAACCGCCAGCGTAATTAGTATTGTTCAGGGGTTCTTCTTCAACTGCAGGAATCAAATCATTGTCATCATTCTCTTGTGCTTGCTCCTGTTGTTGTAAATATAATGTGTGATTAACCAGATTCAAATATGAATACATAAAATTACTCAGTAATACCTGTTGATACAGCGGCCTCTTTGGATCCGCGAGTTTCAAATGTGATAATCTATAAATGGCTCTTTCAACATGAATTGGAAGTCGATAATCTAACATAACAAGAGTTGAATGCGAAACAGGTGGAAGTGGAAAACCAAAAGCTGATTCACGCATCTCTAATGGTTGGTTTGGCTTATCTGGGCGAGAACACACTTTAAGAGTGTCTTTCAAAATCTGCGTGGATTTATCACTTACAGCTGGTAAATTTGTAGTAACAGTTGTTGGAGTATTAGGTGCTTCTGGTAAGATTGCTGTATTGATGCTCTTTTCAGATTCTTGAGGTTGAGATTGAACTTGTGGTTGAGGTTGAGACTGAGGATGCAGTTCATGTTTCGGTTCAGCTTGCGGTTGAGTCTGAATCTGAAGTTGAGGTTGAGGTTGAGGTTGAGTTTGAGTTTGAGTTTGAGTTGGTGATTGAGTTTGTGATTGAACCTCTGCTTGAGGCTGCATCCGTGATTTAAGCTGCAGATGTGGATGTGTTTGAGATTTACTTTTAAGCTTAGGCTGATGTTTCTGTTGGCGTGATTTTTGCTGATTCTGTGAAATCTTTCGTTGTGTGCCATTAGACTGTGCACTATGAGAAAGAGGAAATGGATTCTGCTGTTCTTGAACTGACCTATTATGACTTTGTGAAAGTGGTTGGGTTGAACGTTGACCTTGTTGACGTTGTTTAGGGTTATAGGCTTTGCCTTGTTGGTGCCCTTGATGTTGTACTTGGTGTTCAATTTGAGATAGAGGCTGATGCTGAGATTGGAAATGTGATTGCTGTTGATGTTGAGGCTGATATTGTGGGAGATGGTTAACAGGAGAGGTAGAAGATTGATTATCAGATTTTAATTGTTCAGTAGCCAATTGAGAAGGTTGTTTATTAGCGTTAATAGAAGATTGGGAGTTGTTTAGGGATTGGAAGCTCTCGACGGGATTATCATGGGATATTGATAATGATGTTGTTGAAGGGTTTGGTGACGGTAACGGTGATGAATTTGTAGATGTCGGGACCTTAACTGATAATCCCCCGGGTCCAAATCCTGGCTGTTCCTTTTTATCTTTATTCTCTTTATGATTTTTACCACTGAAAAATGATTTAAAATCTGTTTTGGGAGAGCTTACCTCCGTGCTATGAGATTGGGATCTTTTCTTCTTAAAACCCAGCCTTGGTTCTGTATCTTCAGTGGCATCTGAATTTGTCCTTTGCTTATCTCTTTTCAATTTAAAAAAACTTGTAAATGAAGGCTTCTTTTCTTTGACTTTATCTTCTTCCTTTTCTTTGTCTAAATTGGAAGTTAAAGGAATTGATTCCTCAGATCTAGAGATTAAACGTGCATCTGCCTGCTTGACACCTAAACTTTCTGTATCTAATGGTAGCTTTTTTGAAACTTCCAATGGCGAGACGTCAGAGATAGTACCCATATGTCTATTTCTTGAATGATTAACAGGAACTTGAAAATCATTCACAATATCTTTCCCCTTTTCCCTTTCTCCTTCTTTTTCCTTTTCTTTGGCTTTATCTAAATCTTTATCTTTGTTTTTACTTAACCAGCCCCAACTTGAACTTCTTGGAGATTTTTGTGACTGTGGTTGAGAGTTAATAATTTGTTGAACTTGGGAATGTGATTGTGATTTTTGTTGAGATTTTGAGTTTAAATCATTTCCTATACTATTCAGTGATGATGCGCTATGATTATTAACGTAGGAATTGTAAGGATTATTTTGAATATTATTTTTAGCCGGGGCAGTTGAGATGGGTACAAATGGCATTGATGGTGTTGATGCCGTGATCGGTGTAGCAGGTAACGATTTTGAAGAGTCCAGGCTAGATTTATTCAGACCATTAGCCGAAGAATTTATTTTCTTTTTATTTTGCTTTGAAGGTAAAGCAGGTAATTTGCTGGAAGGTGATTTAGACTTTATAGTTTCAATTTGGGGTTTACCTAACGGTCTCTTAACATTATTGTGAATTTTTTGAATATCTTTATAAACATGAATGGGATGCAATTTATTATTAGATGAGTCTTGAACTTTATTTGAAGTTTTTCTATAGTTAGACCATTTTGTTCTTCTAAGCAGATTTTCATTTGATGAATTTTTTTGATTGTCTTTAACATCTAATTGAACCAATTTTTCATCCAAATCATCAATACCTTTTGTATAATCATCATCCTCTTCATCTTCAAAATATAAACTTGCTCTAACTTTTTTATTATGGAATGAATATTTTGATGACCCTGATGGTTTCTTAGGTTGAATATCTGAATTATTATATACTTCTTTTTCAATTTTGCTGATACCAATTGATTTTGTCGATAAAGATCTAGCGAGCGTAACTGCGTCGTCAGATCCCAAACCTGCGATTTGAGACAAATTTTCCAATTGTTCAGTTAACTCACGTAAAGAAGGTTTCCTAGCTTGGTCATTTTCAGTTGAAGCAGATGATTTTTTTCTATTTGGTAGGAAATTTGTATTTTCTTTATCGCCTTCAGAAGCATCAATAAATTTACCATTATCATTATCTTCATCTTCTTCATCAATAACATTTGTTGATTCTATACCCAAAGAAGATTTAACAGAATTTGCACGCTGTAATTTTGTATTTATTTCTTTAACCGTTTTCTGAACATGTTTTCTAAAGTTGTCAGGCGCTAATTTTGGATGAGCAGTTGCTGGAACCCAGATCATATTTGAATCAGTTAATGAACTATCAGGATCAATATCTAAAAAATCCATTTTATCAACATCATAAAATTCATCATTTTCATCTTCTAGTTCGAAATCTCCAATAACTTCACTATTATTATTTAGAGGAGAAGGTTCTGATTCTTTATTTGATCTATTTTGAAGATTTTGATTATTTAAAAGTGAATTATTATGAGATTGTAAGTCATTATAAGTTAAATCTTCGAAATCCATTTCTTCAGGTGGTAAATCTGGATCAAAATTTAAACTATTACCCAAAGAAAGTCTCTTTAATCTTTTAACCGCATTATATTCTTGCTCCACTGCTTGAGAAGCAGCCATTAATTCTTCATGTGTTGATTTTCTTGATGAATGTCTTGACATCATTGATGTTTATATAATTGTTTTTAAAAAATTTGAATAGATGAAAAAAAAAAATAGGCCGAATAAATGAAAGGAATAAGTAAATGAAAGGAATGGATAAATGAATAAATAAATAAAACTGAAATTTTAAGTACCAAAATCAATAAATGGGAATAAATTAAACAATATAGAAAAGATGATGATATAAATTTTAAACGCCAAAGTTAAAATTATATATAGTATGCTTAAAACAATGAATTTCAAATGAACGACTAACCAATTAGGGTATCTATGATTGTATGTGTATATAAATTGTTTATTAAAAACTAGTATGGTTATAAATTGTAGTTAAATAGTTTAGCCAACTTGATCCAATATAGTTTAAATTAAATTTTCAGTATTTTGAGTGTAAAATCTAGTGATGATCCGTTTTGTTTTGTTTTGTTTTTTTCTCTTGTCCACCAATTTTTTAACCTGAACCAACTCCTTAAAATTTTTGCAGGCAGTGTGAAAACCGTGTATTGTCTATCGACGCGTCGACTTGATTTTTAAAATCGACGAATTAAAAAAATCAGTCATTCTAAATGTTTCAATAATTATCATGATATTAATACAATGAGACCATAATATATCATTGCAATAATTATCATCTATTTATTACTTACTATCAAAAATGACTAGAGAATTTTCCATTAAAATTCCAGCTTCTTCAGCCAATATTGGTCCGGGTTTCGATGTTTTAGGTATTGGTTTGAACTTATATTTAACTATTTCAGTTAAAGTTGACGCAGAAAAATTTGGTCCTGAATCTTCAAAAGACCCTTATAATGTTTCTCTGGTTTATGAAGGTGACGGAGCTGAAAATGTGCCAACTGAATCGGATTTAAATTTAATTACAAAAACTGCATTATACGTTTTACATGCTAATAAAATTAAGTCTTTCCCCCTAGGTACTAAAATCCATGTTAATAATCCTATCCCACTTGGACGTGGTTTAGGTTCTTCTGGTTCTGCAATTGTTGGTGGTGTTTTATTAGCAAATGCAGTTGCAGATTTGGGTTTCAATAAGCAAAGATGTCTAGATTACTGTCTTATGATTGAAAAACATCCAGATAATATTACTGCTACAATGATGGGGGGATTCGTCGGTTCATTTTTAAGAAATTTATCTGATGATGAATATAATAAAATTCATCAACCTTTAGATAAGCTTTTGCCTTCTCCAAGTACTAGAAAAGATTATATACCCCCAAATGCGCCACTTGATTTGGGAAGTCATGTTAAGTATCCATGGTGTAGGGATATAAAATGTATTGCAGTTATACCACAATTTGAAGTTAAAACCGAAAAATCGAGAGCTGTTCTACCAGAAACTTATAATAAAAAAGATGTTATTTTTAATTTACAAAGATTGGCAGTTTTAACTATGGCAGTTGGACAAGAAAAGCCAAATTCTGATTTAATTTATAATTCAATGCAAGACGTTTTACATCAACCATATAGAAAGGTTTTAATCCCTGGTTTAACTGATATATTATCTACCTTTACACCAAAAACTCATGATGGCTTATTGGGTATTTGTTTAAGTGGTGCTGGTCCAACAATTTTATGTTTGGCAACTAAAAATTTTGAACAAATTGCAAATGATATAATAGAAAGATTTAAAGTTGAAAATGTTGAATGTGAATGGAAACTTTTGGAACCTGCATATGAAGGTGCAATTATTGAAGAAGTCAGCAAATTTTAGAGAGCCAATTAATAATAAATGTTTGCTTAGAATAAACTACATTACTTTACGGTACTAATTTTTTTGATTCTTATAGAAATCGAAACTTAATATACGAACATTAGTTTTCTTTTAAAATAATAGTAATTATAATAGTTTAAAATTTTATAATGATACTTATAACACGATGAAAAACAATCTATTTTTCAATCTTATTTTATGTTACCTGATTCTATTTTGTCTTATTCTGATTTCTAACTGAATTCACCCGCTTTAGCAGCCATCAATAATCCAACAATTAGACCGAATAAACCTAAAACAGAACCAAAGATTTCAATAACTAAAATCTTAACAAATAATGAAGAGTCTGCGGCATCTGAGATGGCGGCTGTTGAGCCAGTAACACCAACAGCAACACCACAAATTAAATTACTTAAACCAACTGTTAAACCAGCCCAAAACAATGAATAACCAGTATATAAATTTTCTTTGGTGAAAATATTTTCAACTGCAGTAAGTTTTGCTGAAAAAACAATTGCCATAATCAAGCCATAAATGGCAACAACTTCACAAAAAATAATTGAAATCAAATTTTTGGTTGTGATTCTTGGTGCTTTAACACCTGCACCAATAACTGATGAACCAGTAACAAAAATACCCCAAGCTGCACCGACGACTGAAAATCCGATACATGATGTAATACCTAAATTGGCCCACATATATGGCGACATCGTTTCTAGAAATTCCCCGACGTTAAATGTTTCACCAGATCCAGTAAATAACATATCTTAATGAAAAAAAAAATATGGAAATTGTTAGTAATTGATTCGAAATTTCAAGTAATCCGTTTAGTATTATAATACTTACAACCACCAACTGTAAATAAGGCAAGTGTTGTTAACACGGTTATTGTTGTAGACATTTTATATATTATATGTATGTGAATCTATATAGGTCTGTATCTGTAATTATCTTTTAATGTACAAGTTCAATTGACTATATATGTAAATAGATATTATTAGTTATATAATCCAATCAAGTATGATATATGCTTGTCTTAGTATATGTCTATGTTTTGTTTGAAGATAAAAACTATATATTAGTTAATTGAGAGAGACCTATCATTAATTTTTGATGTGCTGCAAAAATTAAAGCGACTGCAAAAAAAATATCGACAATTTGTCGCTAATACAGGAAATCAGTTAATTACATTCTGTCTATTTTATAAATTAATCTTATCTTATCTTATATAGTTACCAAACTAGGAGTCATATTCCACGTAATCTGGATTCTTCTTTAAAATCACAACACCTTCCAATGATGATGCCAATGGCAAATATTCATCGGTTTCTAATTCTGCACGCTCGCCATAACCTAGTAGAACAGGCGTCGAATGTGTAACCCAACCAGTAATTGTTTTAGGTTTACCTGCCTGGCCAACAACATCAACAGCTTGACCAACTCTAACATTAACTTTAATTGGATCCAAATTTTCATCAACTGTCACCAACATTCTTGGTCTAATTGCTGGTGTTAAATAATACAATAACGATGAATGTTGATCTAAAATATATGAAGTTGGATCTAATAGTGCAATAGAAACAGTTAATAACGCAGCCAAAGAAACTTTAGACAAAATTTGTTTATCAATTGAAAAAGGTGATAAGGTCAAAGTTCCCTTACCTAAATGAACCAAACCTTGAGAAATCCTTGAAATAAATAATCCATTTTGATCATTGATATAGTATGAAGCTAATTGTCTCAACAATTGTGCTAATCTAGCATTATTAGTACCTGCACCAACTAAACCCATACTAAAAATTGCATTATATGCAACATCCAAATCTTGATCGTGTGAATATCTGGATAACGTATCAAAGACTTTCATTTCTGGGTTGGATGCTGAAACTAGACCCATTGCTAATGGAACAGCTCTTTTTATTATTGGCTTACCATAATGCATCAAATGTTCAAAATGACGTAACGACATTTCTTGACCAATTTCTTCACCCATAGTAATCAATGCTAAACCAAGAACTAGATAACCTTGGTAAGTGTCATCATCTTCAAATTCCTTATCCTTTTCTTCTTCCTCGGTTTCAATATCAGTTGCTGGTTTCTTCTCTACATCATCATCCTCGACCTTGTTTTCAGATTCATTAACGTCGTCCGCTTCAAGGTCGGCATCAACGTCACCATCAGCATCTAGATCACCATCAATATCAGCCTCATCATCTTCTTCGTCTTCATCTTCATCCTCGTCATCTTCATCATCCTTTGATTTAGTGGTACACATTTGTAGTAATGACTGCACTTGTAAAACATTACCTGTGCCAGAATATGAACAGATATTAATCAAAACTCTCAAAGTTTTTGAAATTGGATGTTCAATAGCATCAATTGCTTCCAAAACATCATCAACCTGATCATATTTACCCATATACAACAAACCTAAACCTAATGACATAAATCTAATCCATTTAGATGTAAGCTCGTTCGCTTCTTTTTCTAATAAAGCTTGTAAAATTGTATCCGTAATATCACCATTACATGTACCAACAAAAACATGACCTAAAGCTAACGCGGCAAGAGATTGAATTTCTAACGCATAATCGGGATTACTAATTAATGAAATCAATAAATTCAAGACATTTTCATTTTCACTACCGGCATATGCAATACCTAAACCATTGATTGCTGCTGTAATAATTTGTGAATTTTGTTTTTCTTCCGAATTAATATATTCTTCTAATAAGTAAAATGTAGAATCAACATCGTCATGAACACTAGTTGTCGAAATACCCATACCCAATAATGCACCTGCCTTAATTTCAGGTTTTTCATTATATTGATATTGATCTAAAGTTTGTAAACCAGTTTCAACGTTCCATAGATTGATTAAACCCAATGATGCAACAGTTGATGACATACCTTCATCTTTAGTCTTATAAACCCATTTTTCATTATTAATTAATTTTTCATCGCTATAGCCAGCATTTAAAAACGCATTAACAAAAGCTGCGGCTAAATTTTGTTTTGCACTTTCTAATTTAGAAGAGGTTGCATAAATTGAAGTTTCTAAATGTGATTTATAAATATCTTCTGGAACTTTTGGTTGTAATAAATTCAATTCGCTGACAAGATAATGATAATATTTATTTAAATGAATATTTGAAATACATTCCTGAACAGCTTCATTTTCACTTTTGTAACATAAATTTTGCTTCCCTAAAATTAAACCCAATTGTTTTTGCATCAATTCATCATCAGTTGAATCAAAAACTGCTTTAATTAGAGATTCGTCGCCTAATCTGATGGCTAGAGATAAAGCTTCCGGTAATTTATTATTTTCCAAATAAATAGTGAAAGCAGTATTTAAAAACGCCAAATCGTCTGGTGGGGCCAATAATGGAACACAAGCAACCATGTATAAACAAACTCTTTTATAGGTATTTTTATCAACATATTGAGGTAACTTTTCGATTTCTTCAATTTCTAACAACAAATCAACAGCTTCAGATTCAGCATTAATTTTCAGAAAATATGGAACAATTATATTACTCAATTGTATAAGTTTATTCTTTGGTTTACCAGTTTCTAAATCATCTTCATACTGCTCACCCATTTCCAAAGATAAATGTCTTAAATATTCATGACCCCATTCACTCATAGTTTCATCGATGTTACTCAATAACCTGTATTTCAAACATTCCCTAATATATTCCTCACCATCTTCTTCAGAGTAAGTCATACCTAAAACAGATAGAATATCATATAAACGTTTTAATAGATCATTATCTTTCCAAGATTGACTTAATTGTGTTAAAGATGGATAAAATGGTCTAAGGAATTTCAATGGCTTTGGAACTGCAGTCATCGAAGAGGTTGATTCTCTAATTAATCTTTTCAAGTTTTCCAAAGCAGGAATATATAATTCAGTTTGAGTAGATAGTAATCTTTCAACTAACATTTCAAGTTCAGATTTTAGCATTTGATCTTCTTCACTCAATTCTTCCTCATGTTGTCCCTTTTCTTTCTTTTTTTTGTTGTCTACAACGACAGCGGCTGTAGCCTCAACTGGTTTATCTTCTGTATCTTTGCTAGGAGACATTGTAATTAGTTTGGATGAGACAAAAAAATTATTGACTACTAAAGGAGAAACAACATACCTCGTTGCCGTTTTTTTGCCACTGAGAATTTCAGATCGCAAATACTGAAAATAAGAATTAAGAATTATCAAGAAAAAATACTGCACCCGCACTACTAAACTTACTCAATAATTTGAAATTGACGATTTAATGTCTAATTTGTTTAGATAATAATATAAACCTATCCCCCCTCTGCTAACAGATCATTAATTAACCAGGCTAACTCATCCGGAGTACCTATACTTGGATCACTGAGAGCTAAATTCGGTGGTGGAATAAACCTTCTCTCGTTCTCCGCAGTCTTCTCGATGGTCTCCTTCTCTTTGCTTTTGTCTTTAACTTCACCGTTTTGTTTATCCTTTCCTTTATCTCCGGATTTATCGTCTTCCTTTTCTTTATTTTCACCTTCATCATTCTTCGTATCTTTCTCTATATTGTCATTTTCTTTTTTGTCTATTTCAGCTTCGTTTACATCCGCTTTGTCAGTTGCTTCATCCTTATTGACATTAAATTCTTCCTTTTTGACGCTACTTTTATTTTTAGCCTCATTGGATTCCTTATCTTTACATATTTCATCTTCATCGGTACCAATTACATTATCCTTAGGTTTCAACAGGTAAGAAATAGGTGTAACTTTACTAGGAATAACATACTTAATTGTATTTATACCATTAGGTTCACTTGAATCTGTTGCTGAGACACAAATCACCATGTCTTTATCAATAGTCTTGGCATCTTCGTTATCTTTTTTCGTGGTTTGAACTTTTCTTACTAGAACATCATAGTCATCATCATTTTTTAATAGAACATCACTAATATAATTCAATGACCCATACGGTTCAATTAAATGTGGTGCAATACTCAAAGAATCATACATATCCTCTAAGGTCAGAGTAACTTTCTTTCTCTTTTTGATATTTTCATTAGTAATTTCATTATTGTTATTATTGTTGTTGTTGCTGTTAGTAGTGCTTTTGATATTGATAGCTTTATTGGTATTATTTTTATTATTTTTATTATTATTATTATTATTATTATTATTATTATTATTATTATTATCTTCCTTTAACCTCACATTATCTAAGGCATTCCCAAGCAATGCTTTTAAATGGTATTGCAATCCTAAATACATAACGTCAACCGCCTTATTGTTAACGATACCAGTCAGACCATGCTCTCTCATAATTCCCAACATTCTATCTCTTAATAAACCTTTTTCAGGTAATTCAAAGGTCTCTGTACATAAAGGAGCATTAAACCCATCTAGGATATCTTTAGCCCAAACAACAGTTTTAGCTAAGTTAGCTTGACTTTCAGTGGGATTTGATGTAACAAGAGGAACATTTGGAACAACTTCTTGTCTAGTTAAAGTTAAAATCGAGTTCATCATTCCTTTTTTGCCAGATTCTCTAGTAATACTTTTGATACGTTTTCTTTCACGGATTGATAATGATAATATATCTTTTTTAAGCAATTCATATTGTGATGATTTATTACCCATTTTACGTTTCTTTAACGACTGATTGCCAAAACCAGATTGTGAAATACCATCCATTGGCTCCGTTCTAAAACAATTAGCTAAAGTTGACACTAATAATTGGTTATGCATTCTTCTTGTAATTTTATTGTCCAACACTTTTTGAATCTGTTGCATTAATTCATCTCTTGATAATTTACCAACTAAAAACAGAGAAACTGCAATTTGATAATCGTCCCAATTGTTACCCAATCTTTTTTGAAATTCGGACACAAGGTTGTCAATTTCGACTCTCTTGGGAGGATCTTGAACAACACCATCACCGTTATTGCTGTTGGTACTAGGTTGTGCAGTAGCTATGACAGACATAAGTGACTTATTGATGTAGCTGTACGTGTTTATAAATCAGTTGAACGTAGAAATTTTTAAAAAAATTATAATTATGAAAAGTATAAAAATAGATACAACAAAACAAGAAATTTAACAAATCCTCGAATTTACTTTCTTTGATTATTATACTAAATTTATTTTTAGATATAAAAATACTTTTTTCTTTTCCGTTTTTCTTTTTCTACAAGAGTACACTTTATATATTATGAGTGGAGCTAATTTGGATCAGTATCACGTTTTCCGTGTTTTTCAGCAAAATTTCGTAGTCGATAAGCGTTTTCAATTGATAAAGGGCCTCGGGCAAGGTGCCTATGGTATTGTTTGTTCAGCACGTTATACTGAAGGTGCAGAAGGAGAAGATAGTGTTGCCATTAAGAAAGTTACGAATATATTTAGTAAGAAAATCCTTTGTAAAAGAGCATTAAGAGAAATCAAATTACTGGCACATTTTAGAGGTCATAAAAATATTACATGTCTATATGATTTAGATATAGTTCCGGATAACAATGGTAATTTTAATGAAATCTATTTATATGAAGAACTAATGGAGTGTGATATGCATCAAATAATTAGATCTAGTCAGCCGTTAACGGATTCTCACTATCAGTCTTTTATTTATCAGATTTTATGTGGTTTAAAATATATTCATTCTGCAGATGTTTTACATAGAGATTTGAAACCCGGTAATTTATTAGTTAATGCAGATTGTGAATTAAAAATTTGTGATTTTGGTTTAGCTAGAGGTTATTCAAGTGATCCTGAAAAGAACCAAGGTTTTTTGACAGAATATGTTGCAACTAGATGGTATCGTGCACCGGAAATTATATTATCATTTCAAGGTTACACGAAAGCAATTGATATGTGGTCGGTTGGTTGTATCTTAGCTGAGCTTTTAGGTGGATCAACAATTTTTAAAGGCAAGGATTATGTTGATCAATTAAATGAAATTTTAAGGGTCTTAGGTACACCAGATGAAGATACACTTCAGACTATTAAATCTTCAAGAGCCCAAGCTTATATTAGATCATTACCATATATGCCAAAGGTTCCATTTCAATCACTTTATCCTAATGCATCTCCTTCGGCGATTGATTTATTAACTAAAATGTTAACCCTAGATCCTAGACAAAGAATTACTGTCGAGGAAGCTTTAGAGCATCCATATTTAGAAGTTTGGCATGATCCGTTAGATGAACCTGTTTGTCCAACTAAATTTAATTTTGATTTTGAAGCAGTCGATGATTTAGGAGCTATGAGACAGATGATTATTGATGAAGTTAAATCATTCAGAGATTATGTTCGTAAGCCTATTGAAGAACAAGAGTTGATCCCAGATGAAGAAAATGAACAACAACAACAACAACATTATTCACAACCACAACATAATAATCCAGATTCAACTTTGGAACAGCATCAAATGATGACTAGTTCCATACAAACGCCAACGGATACCCAAATGGATATGAGTGATTATGAGTTGCCACCGAGACCACAGGAAATGCTTTATTCAGATCAAACGGATCTTGAAAAAGAATTAGCTTTTGGGCTCGACGGATATAACTTTCAAAATTAGTTAAATGATTATTTATGTATTTAAGAAAATTTTATATGCTATTATTAATAATATAAACATTTTTTATGTAAAAAATTAAAACTATGCGAACGAACGGAAATAAAATGATAATCATATATAACGGAAAAGAAAAGTAACAAACCCAATAATCCTGGAAAATCATTAACCGTATAGATCCAATGTAGACTCAAAATCATCAATAACTAAATTAGACGTTTGTTCCCTTGCTTCAAATTCACCTTGAAAAGCTAACTTCAACCAATTAAATAACTTATCGTAGACGATAATATTTGCATTATGGTACCTTATAGAATGATCACTATCAGGGAATATATGCATATCATAATTCTCCACACCTGCTAAATCAAGCATATCTAAAAACTTCAAACTGTTCTGAAAATGAACATTATCATCACCTGTACCATGCATTAATAAAAATCTAGTGACATTTTTAAAACCTTCTGGATCGTGAACAGAACTTTCCATGTATCCATCCAAATTTTGTTCTGGTGTATGCATGTATCGTTCAGTATATACAGAATCATAGTACATCCAATTTGTGACAGGTGCCACGGACATACCATACTTAAAAATAGAACCTCTATCTTGTTCTAAAGTTTTCAATGTCATGAAGCCACCATATGACCAACCCCAAATAGCAGTTCTTTCACTATCAATATAACCCATTTTAATCCACTTTTTAGCGGCAGAGACTTGATCCAGAACTTCATATTTACCCAATTGATCTCTAACAATATTTCTAAACTTTTTACCCTTGTAACCAGTACCACGTCCATCTATAGTCACGACGACAGCATTTAATTCAGATGCAATAATTGATGAAAATGAGGCACTATACATTTTTTGAACTAATTGTGAACCCGGGCCACCATAAACGAAAAACAGTAAAGGGTATTTTCTGCTTGGATCAAAATTTAATGGTAATGTCTCCTTATAATTAGCAAAAACGCCGTCATCCAATTCAATCTCCCCATATCTAGTAACAGGAATATCATAATTGCTCAAAGTTTTCTTCAACTCCTCATTATCGATAAAACTTTCCTCCTTGTTGTCATGTAAGTCAATTAATTTTTGGTATGGGACCTCTGGACCTTCATAATCCAACAACAAATATTTAGCACCTTTTGAAAATGAGACTCCGTACCAGGCTTCAGTGTCGATATTAGTTACATTCTTTTTACCCTTACCATCTAATCCAACTGAGTAAACATGTCTTTCAATAGACGATTTTTCCGTTGAAATATAATAAACTTTATCAGAAACATAATCATAGGCGGAAGCACCATCCACAACTTCCCATTGACCTTGAGTTAGATACCATTTAGGCTCAGTTGCATTTGCAGGAGCAAAATATGCCAAATGATCATAACCATCAACATCAACGACGTCGATGTAGCCATCTTCATCCCTTGACTCTGATTTTGGAATATACAAAGTATTGTGGGTAATTTCAAACCAAACTTTACTTTGATTGCCGTCTTCGAATCTACTCACTATTGAACTTAGGTTTTCACTGGAACAAGAAACAACAAAAATTTTTAATAAATCCGATTCTCTATTGGTAACACGGATAAGAACATTTTCACCTCCAACCCATGTAACCTCAGTAATTAATCTATCGGTGTTACTAATATTTTCGTCGTTATAAAAAGGATCTGTTTTTGGTAATTGGCGTAATTTTCTGGAACTTAAATCAAAGATCAAAATATCAACTATTGGATTTGCAAAACCTGCTTTAGGATATTTAATTTCTCGTAATAAAGGATAAGAGGAATCATTATTTAAAGTTGGTTGAACAAAATAAGGAATAGGAAACGTTGGAACCTCGGTATCATTTGAACGTAATAATAAAAGATGAGAAGAAGTGGGAGACCACCATAACGCAGTATCACTCTCAAAAACTTCTTCTTCATAAACCCAATCTGGTTTCCCATAAAAAATTTCAGCTCCGCCATCGAATGTAATCTGTGTAGTTTGTGGATCTGTAAAATTAGAGATATTTTTAATATAAACATTATTTTCAAAAATATATGAAATTTTGGAGGAATCTGGTGACCATTTTGCTAAAGAAATATTTTCATTTGATGATTGGTTTGAATCAAAAAGAGGTTGAATTTTATTGTCTTGAACGTTATAAATGAAATATGTTGCAAAAAATGAATGTCTCCAACTATGGATCTTATTACAAACAATTAATGCCAACTTTAAATCATCACTAAATGTAATAGATTCAACTTCATAGTTTTTATTTTGGTAGTGTATAACGGATCCAAGGTCATATAGAATTTTACTTGACTTGGGAGTTTTCAAACTTTTAAGAATGTACTCACCATCTTTAACGACGATATAATCACCTGAATCGTTAGTTAATGAGTCTGGAGTCTGTATCCACTGAATAATCTTAGATTCTGGAGTAAAGGTACCATTTCTGACTAAAGAAAATGAAAGTGGGATTTTCTTATTCGATGTCGACGATAGTAATGCGTCAGTTTGCTTTGCCAAATTTTGCTGAAGCAATTCTCTGTTTTCATTTATGTGTTGGATATTATGGTAGTTGACATACAAGGAGTTCACCTGTGACAGTAGTAAACTAGAACCGTAAAGTAAAACTATGCATAGTAGAGCAATCAATCTGAAAGAAAAAGAACGTTTTGAAGTGTCATGCTCATAAAATTCGGAACGCCTTATGAGCTTCTCATTTGTTAATAACATATGTATTGTAAATGAGATTATTTAAAAAGCAAATTTATGTCTTTGTAGCCAGTATATAATTGAGCAAATACTAATATATATCTAAAAAATAGGAAAGAATTTGAAAGGTGGAATAGTTTGCACTTATCTCCCCGAAGGCTGGTTTCTTTTTTTTTTGTCGCTCCTACGTAATTATGTACGCCATTAATTTACCCAAAAGGTAAGTGAGGACAACATCATGAATGTAACTATTCATAGAGTTACAAATATTTAGTGCTTCTTCTATGTGAGAGTATACTCCAATTATTAGGTACATTTAATTTTTAGTATTATCTGAGATAAATAATTTGAGCTTTCTTACTGTGATAAATATAAGTGAAATATTATATAAGATTAAGAATTCCTGGCCAGGAAAGTCATATTGTATGAATTAAATAAAATTAAACTAGTAACAATATCTATAATAAAAAATATGTATTAAATTAGAAGATATTAATAATTTCTGATGTTGTTATATTAGTTTGTAATAAATATTCTATTATGTTTGCGTAATACATAAATTTATATTTTACCCCTTAAATATTCTTAAACCAATGTAATTTTTTTATTTTCTTGATTTTAATACCAGTATTTTTAAACATTTAAGAGATAATTATCGTTGCTAACCATGGTTTCTCAATTAGTTATTCAGCCTGTAGTGGGATCGGACAATGATGTGTGCATTGATATTCCAATGAACACAAGATCAATGTTGAACATAAACAATGCTAAAATAAACAGTTAGAAAAGTGATAATTCACCGTGAGCTGTTCTTTGAAAATAACAAAATTTTGGAATTATTTATCTTAACAGAACTGTGTAAAATAGAAAAATTAAATCTGAGAATGTTAAGATCTTAATTATTCATCTAATCTTAACATATTTCAAAATGTTAAATAATTACCAGGTCTCCTAAGACAAGGTGTCGTGGCTCATTCCAATGGAAATTTGTACTTTGATGAGAGTGGATATCTAAAACAAGTCATAGGATCTTGAAAGAATGTTTCCTGAAAACATTATTGTCTACGGTTAATTCTGCTCATTCAATTGGGTGTATTTATCTCTCCGTGTCAATTGTTTAGTTTAAGAGTGTGTTTCTGAGTAGAATTAATCTCCGATATTTGGAACCTTCTATTATATATTGCTATCAGACTAAATGGATTCTTAAAAGTGTATTGGGTATCATCTCCGATTCAAGAAAATCAAGTAAAAATGTTTGCATCTCGATTGTGATGCTTTCTACGCATTCGGATCTAGTTTTAATGTAACACTTTAAAAAATTACTGGAGGCAAATTTGTTATCACGTTGTCACTTATAATTTTACTGGATTGATCCATAAACGGGACATTATACTAGTTATCCACAGCGAACATCAATTCATGTGTCAATCTCGTATAGTTTAAAATACGAAAGCTAGTCTTTTTATAGTGCACCGCCATTCTAGCCGTAGAAAAATCCACACCGAGATGAGATTAGTAACCAGCAATTTATCATTTTGTTTTAATTCATGTCTTCTTAATAATTTTATGTTATACTGATAATATTAAATTTTTACGTGTAATGTCTACTGCTGAAACTAAAACCATTAACGTCGCTATCTTAGGTACTGGTATTTTTGCCACGAAAGCACACTACCCATCGCTGTCCAATTCTCCATATTTTACTGCTCATTCTTGTTATAATCGTACCAAAGCTAAAGCTGAGACTTTTTCAAAATTATCAAGTCCTTCATTGAAGGTTTATGATTCATTTAATGACGCATTTAATGATCCAAAAATTGACTTAATTGACGCCCTATTACCTTCTCAATTCAATGTTACAGCAGTCAGACAAGCTGTTAAAAGCGGTAAAAACATTGTAATGGAAAAACCCATAGCTGCAAATTTGGATCAAGCTAGAGAAATTGTTGAACTAAGTAGAAAGCATCCCGAATTGCTTATTGCAGTCAGTGAACATTGGTGTTATTTTAAATCAATTCATATAATTAAAAATGCAATTTCTAAAATTGGTAACGTTGTTGGGTTTAATTATCACTCGACCGGTTCGTTTAATTTTGAAAATGTTTACTTATCAACTACATGGAGACAACATCCTGAGCATATTGGTGGATTTTTAAGTGATGGTGGTGTTCATCAACTCGCTTTATTATGTGGTGTTTTAGGTAATGTTAAAACCGTTAATGCTAGAACTAAACAAGTTAGGGAACAAAGTGGTGATGTTGATGTTGTTTGGTCATTGTTTGAAATGGAAACAGGTGTTATTGGTAGTTTTAATTACGGTAGTGCTTTCGGTAAAACTGACAAAAAATGCTATTTTGAAATTTTAGGCGATAATGGTAGCATTTATTATGATTTTAGTCCTGGCCAAAAGGAAGAAGTTGTTAACGTTAAAATTGGTGGATTAACTGCAGATTCTGAATCAGGTGAAGAAAATATTAAAATTGAAAATGAATACAGAAGCACAGATAAAGAATTTGAGGTCCTAGGCAAAGCATTAAATGGCGATAAATCAGAATTGATTTGCTATCCGGACGTTGCATTTCATCATTTATCTATTATAGATGCCATGGTTAAAAGTTCAAATGGTAATTGTACACCTGTTACAGTTCAAAAACCTTAAACGGAGATATTTTATAATTTAGTTTAGGATTAGTATAGTAAATTTATTAAATTTATAAAATTAGTTATTATTAATTGTAGTGCGTTAAACTGCACTATTATATTTAGAAAACAGTTAAACTTGAGTAGAAAATCTACTTCTCTTCAACTTCAGTTTCAACATCAAAGCTAACTTCAACGGTTTTGGCTTCATCAGCATTTTTCTTTTTATCGTGAACTTCCATAATATACCAGCAAATAAAACAAGCAACAATACTAACACCCAACATTAAAACTAACATCATATTTGAGTTTCTGTATAACCTTGCCTGATCAGCTGGCCATCCTGAATATAACGCATAAGTTGCAACAACAGTACCTAAGTTACCCAAACCAGAAACGATTGCAGCTGAAGCAGCACATCCAACATCTCCGTGTCTTTCCGTCATAATCTTAGCGGCCAATGTCATAGTAATTGGAACGGTTGGACCTAATCCAAAACCTGCAATTAATAGACCCGCATATCTATTCCAAGGACCATGTGCATAAGAAGTGACAAGTAACCCTGTAATAATAATCATAGTAGAAAAACTGAAAATAACATGTCTAAATTTTGGGAATTTATCAGCCAATGGAGTGAAAATTATGATAGCTGCAAAATCAAATAGCCAAATTGGTGCATATAACAAACTAACATCAATTCCAGACAAACCTGGATGGTTGACTTTGATCAAGGTAGTGGCAAAAACTGCAAGACCAAACCCAGTACCAACAACACCAAAATACATCATAACCAATGGCCAAGTTCTAATGTCAAGTAAAATCTTACCGACATCTTTCAGACCCCACCTAAGTTCCTTATATCTGTGTTTCATATCCAAGTAATGTAATCTTCTTTGATGTTCATTCAATGGTTGAGTTGGAGTAAACCATTTCATAAGACCGTCAGGTAAATATTTTCTGAAACTGAACTTGTTATAATTTGTACCAACCAAATGAGCTGGTCTATCGGGTAACCACCAAATTAATGATAAACCACAAACAATTGTAACCGCACCATACACAATATAATACCATTTCCAACCGTATAAACCTCTATCCATATCCATTTTTTGAAAACCAGCAGCAACTAATCCAGCAGCAGCTGCAGATAGTTGTGCAGCCGTGAAATAATAACCAATACGACGAGCAGTCCTCTGTTCTGGATACCATAATGAAATATAGTATGATAAACCAGGCCAAGTACCAGCATCAGCAAAACCAGTCATGAAACGAATGGCTATTAAACCAGAACCACTATTCAAAGCAGCATAACAAATATAAACAATACCAACACTCGTGATAATACGAGACAACCAAACCTGTGGAGAAGCTCTTGTCATTATTAAGTTCATTGGTAAATCAAAAATAATATAAGCAACATAATATAGAGCAGTAGCAGTTGAGGTATGATGTGAATTTAAATTTAGAGATTGAATAAGCGAATGGCCGGATTCATAATTCATGGTCAAAGTGTTACCATAAGCTGAAGAACCATACGAAGCTAAAAAATAAAGACACCAGCATGCAGGGATAATACGGAAATCTAAACGTCTATAAATAGGATCCATTTCTTTCTCAGTTGGAACATAATCTTCAGGGATCTTAACAGAAGAATCTTCCAAGTCCGAAGTGGACAAGTAGTTTGGTTCTTCAATTGTAGTGGTCAAATCTTCTTCCTTCAAAGACATTGTATCTTTTCACTGTAATAAGTTTTCAATATTGAATATTAAACAAGGTAAATTTTGCAGAAAAAGATTATTTTACAGGAAACAGAAGCGTTTAAATAGATGTCTTTGTGGGGATGAGATAGGGCGGATGTCACGTAAAACTGAAAATTTTGGAAAATTTTAGGGGGGTTGTGAATCACGCTGGAGTCATTCTTTGTAAAGCTTTTTGGGTCTTCTCGCGAGTGTCTTGTTGGAATCAACAGAATCATTAGTTAGAGCGTCTTACAGTATTCAGCTAGATGAGTTCCATAATATAATATAGTTTTGTTCATTTTTTCTGTAGTCTCATTTTTGTTTTCAAGACTGGCAATTAATGATTAAATAAGATGCAATTCATTCCACTGATTGAATCTTTTTATTTTTTAGTAATTTGTGTAAACCTTTAACTGCAAGATTACCCTCATTTCACTTTCATGATCCTGCTTCATTTTCTTTTTGTTTTCATTGCCATTTCATTGTGACTGTCATTATTTTCATTACTACTACTAGCATCCTTATTTCAACTCTATTAATTTCTTTGAATTTTTTAAATCAATCATTAAGGATTTCATTGAACTATAAACTAAATAAATGACATGTTCATCTATAAATTCCCTCATCATTTTACTATTTAAACAATCTGTTGATTCTTTATATTATATTTGAATTACGAAATCGATTTATAATATGTTCATTAAAATGGTTACTTAATGTATATTTTTAGCTAGTAGAATTTTTAAACTTTGAATTAATTAATGAAAAAAATACTTAATAAATATATATTCACTACCCAAATATCCAAAAAAAAACTAATTATTCTGTTCATCATTTTCTTTTTTATCATGAACTTCCATAATATACCAGCAAATAAAACAAGCAACAATACTAACACCCAACATTAAAACTAACATCATATTTGAGTTTCTGTATAACCTTGCCTTATCCGCTGGCCATCCTGAATATAACGCATAAGTTGCAACAACAGTACCTAAGTTACCCAAACCAGAAACGATTGCAGCTGAAGCAGCACATCCAACATCTCCGTGTCTTTCTGTCATTGTTTGGGATGCTAATGTCATGGTGATTGGAACAGTTGGACCTAATCCAAACCCACAAATAAGTAAACCAGCATATCTATTCCATGGACCGTGTGCATAGGAAGTGATAAGCAAACCTGTAATAATAATCATAGTTGCAAAAGAAAAAATAAAATGTCTCATTTTTTTATACTTATCAGCTAACGGAGTAAATATTAATATGGCAGCTAAATCAAATAACCAAATAGGAGCATATAATAGACTGACATTGATACCCGATAAACCAGGATTGTTAACTTGAATCAAAGTGGTCGCAAAAATAGCCAACCCCATGCCTGTACCGACAACGCCAAAATACATTATAACTAGCGGCCAAGTTCTAAAGTCAAATAAAATGTTAGTAACATCTTTCAACCCCCATTTCAAATTAACATATCTTTCCTTCATATCCAAGTAGTGCAATCTTCTTTCTCTCGGAGTTAATGGCTGGACTGGAGTAAACCATTTCATAAGACCGTCAGGTAAATATTTTCTGAAACTGAACTTGTTATAATTTGTACCAACCAAATGAGCTGGTCTATCGGGTAACCACCAAATTAATGATAAACCACAAACAATTGTAACCGCACCATACACAATATAATACCATTTCCAACCGTATAAACCTCTATCCATATCCATTTTTTGAAAACCAGCAGCAACTAATCCAGCAGCAGCTGCAGATAGTTGTGCAGCCGTGAAATAATAACCAATACGACGAGCAGTTCTCTGTTCTGGATACCATAATGAAATATAGTATGATAAACCAGGCCAAGTACCAGCATCAGCAAAACCAGTCATAAATCTGATTACCATTAACCCAGAAGAACTACTCAAAGCAGCATAACAAATATAAACAATACCAACGCCGGTGATAATACGAGAAAGCCAAACTTGAGGTGAGGTACGAGTCATAACCAAATTCATAGGTAAATCAAAGACAATATAAGCAATATAATATAAAGCAGTCGCTGTGGAAATGTCATGAGAATTTAAGTCCAACGAGTGAACTAAGGAGTGTCCCGACTCGTAGTTCATAGTCAATGTATTACCATATGCTGAGCCACCATATGAGGCAAGAAAATAAAGACACCATATGGGTGGAATTATACGGTAATCTAAATTTCTGTAGATAGAATCCATTTCCTTTTCAGTTGGAACGTAGTCTTCTGGGAATTCTTCATCCAGAGAATGAGTGGTAGCAATTATCTGATCGTCGCCAAAAGATGAGATTGTGTCTTGCTTTTCAAGAAACATGATTGATTAAGTTATTAGTCCAAAAAGACTTATTTAAAGATTAAAAACAAAGAAAGGATTCATTTCCATTTAAATACTAAAATATTATGGAATATTTGAAATTGGTTGAGCTATCAGAGCTAATAAAGTGTATTAATAGATGTAATGTTGGGGATCAACATTATAAAAGAATATGTAAGTCCAACAAAAATACTTAAAATTATTTCAAACTCCATCATACGAATAGAAATCAAAATTTGTGTTGAGTCATGTGTGAATCATGGTACTACTAATTTGTTGGAAGTTCAATTATTGCAAATCTAGTATCCTATTCCAACCGTGGGGATAAATATCAAGGTCCAATAAATTCAAACTACCAAATTCATAACGTGAGTCATATCGTCCACTTGTAAGAAGCTGTATATATTAACACAACGACGACAAGTTGTTAATCATTAACATCTATGGTTCCCATCATGATTTCAAAATATATTTTGCAATGCCTGAAAGAAAACATTTTGGTGCAGAGATGTGCACTAAGTATTAAATATATACACGACCCCTCGAATGAACCAAATTTTTCACGTTCACAATTAGACTTCAGTTTTAGTTACAACATAGAGTATAAATTTAAGGCTAGTAGTTTAAGCAAACAACACTATGAACTCCATCAAATCTGCTAATCAAGTTCTTCAAAGAACCTCTGAATATTTACAATCAGGTTTAGTTGAGTCACAACCAGCATGGTATAAAGTTTTGGCTCACCACCCACCAAGACATGCGTTCAACAAAAAGGTGAGAATGGACGTTTTAAAAGAAATTAAAGAAAATGAAAAAAGTGAAATTACATCTATTCAACATAAAGTTAATGATTTTTATCAAACTAGATTAAAGCCATCCCAATTTAAAGCAAATTTATTGAAACCACAGAAGTTAAGATTTATTGAAGATGATTTAAGAGAATTATTTTATAAGCAACATCCGTGGGAATTGGCGGACCCAAAGAATTTAATTGAAAACGAACACACTATCGATGCAGATGATTTTGATTGGTCCCACTTAAGACAATTTACTAAAAAATTGGATGGTGAATCTGTTGTTCAAAGAACTTTATTCTTAATTGAAAATGAAAATTTAGAATTACTTAAAGCTTATGAACAAGCCAAATTTGAATATTATAGTTTGAAGATTGAAGACGAAACAGAATTGAATGTTTCCAAAGAAGAATCTGAAATGTTTGGTGCAGTTTATCCAAAGAGTATTGTTGCATCTGGTTTCGACAAAGAAGCTGAAGTCTTAGAAAAATGGAAGAATGAAGCCATTGAACAAACTAAGATTTTAGAAGCTAAAATGAATGCGGATGCTTCTGGTAATTTCCAAGCAGCAGCTGTTGAAGAAATTGAAGAAGAATTCACTGAAGCTGATTTTATGAAAGATTTAGAAAAAAAGCAATAAATTTTATAAATCCATTTTTATCCTGTGTATAGTCGATATATCTAATACAATACGATACAACAAAAATATTATAAAATAAATAATAAGTTTTTTTATTATTAGTCAATTATATAAACTGAACCTATTTACAGAAAAATACACAATAAAGAATAAAATGAATGAAATCTAAATCCACGTCTTTTGTTCCAATTTTCTTCTTTCCAATCTCTTTTTATATTTAGTACCTCTATGTTGAATTAAAATATCATCAACGGCTTCCAAAGCGTCAGCAATAGTTTGCTTTCTATCAGCGTATGTTCTTTCCCATTTATGACCTTTAGGAGCCAAGACACCCTTCAAAATTGGAGAGGAAGCCTGTTTTTCAGCAAAGAATTTCTTACCATTTGCTAAGGATGGCATGAAATCAACAATACCAAATTTATATGCCAATTTGTATAAATCAGATTGCCTTCTCAAGGAATATAACGGTTCGTGAACTTTGTTTGTTATTGGATGTATATTTGGTAAGAATGGGTTTGCATCTAGTGCATTGGTTAAAGTTGGTTTGTCTGCATATTGTTTAAGTGGAGCAGGAGGAAACTTTGTAAAGAAGTTTTGTAATTTGGTTGGTAACTTCTTAAAGGCTTGCTCTGCCGTAAGGTTAAAAAGCTTAGTGGTAGACATTGCTGTTTAGTGATATATTATGAAAGAAGTAAATTACTGGTAATAAATGTTCAGCGTATTTTTGAACACTGAAAAAAATTGCTATTCAAATTTATTCCTCTATTTGGTGTACGGGTGTAATTGCTGATTATGCTCATTTTACGTTTGTCTATATGAATTAATCACGGTAACACACGCATTCATTTATTTATGAGGTAAAACACAAGCCAGCTCAGCTTTTATTATAAGGTGTGTTGAAATTTTGCTATTAGACAAGTTAACAGCATTTATATTTTTAATACTGTATGTTCATTATTTAAATTTATATCCAACGTTATTCGTTTTATTCCTAATTTTACAGTTTTCTTGGTTTATTTAAAACAGATATCTAATCACAAATCTGTGGTTTCCAAAGTTAAATTAAAACCATTTTACAGCATCAGAATAAAATATTATCAAGCGGAAAGAAAATAGCATATTTAAAAAAAATGTTGGGTCTTTAAATGAAAAAGCTACTAAAATCCCTTCATTATTTAACTGATTGTACTATTAAAATTGCAATTTAAAACTTTGGAAAAGTAAGCCAAAAACCAAAGCTTACGTTTTGTAAAACAAATCTATAAGATTTACCGATATATTTAAATGTGCATTAATAATTAGTTTAAAAAGTAAATAATGTATTTATCTGTAATTTTAATTTTCTCAATCAATAAATATATATTGAAAAAATTTCAAATATTTTAATAGTTTTCAGTCATCTAGAATTCATTCTTAATGATGAGAAAGTGACTCAAAGAAAAAAATTTTAAGCGCTCTGAAAATTACTACTTTTGTCAATTTATAAAAAGGACCGCTTTTCTTCACTTCCAAACTCCACTAATTTCTTTCCCCAATAACTTTAAGACACCAAATCAAAGATGTTAAAGTTTGCAAAAATATCTTTCAAGTCATTCTCCCAAGTCAGAACCATTACAACCAAAGCATTCCTTGATGAAAATGCTTCTTATGCGGTGACAACATATTCTCGTCCATCTATGGTTTTGACCAAAGCAAAAGATTCATATCTCTGGGATTTGGACAATAAAAAATATGTTGATTTTACAGCAGGTATTGCCGTTGTTTCTTTAGGTCATTCAAACTCTGAAATTACCAAGATTATGGCTGATCAATCTTCAATATTAATGCATAGTTCGAATTTATATCATAATCTTTGGACATTACAATTAAGTAAAGATCTAGTTCAAAAAACTCGTGAATTTGGCGGTATGTATGATGCTTCCAAGCTTTTTCTCTGTAATTCGGGTACTGAAGCTAATGAAGCTGCTTTAAAATTTGCTAGAAAAGTTGGTAAAGCACAATCCGAAGATAAGATTGAATTTGTTACTTTTAGTACTTCATTCCATGGTAGAACAATGGGGGCTTTAAGTGTTACACCAAATCCAAAATATCAAAAACCTTTTGAACCATTAGTCCCAGGTGTTAAAATTGCTCATCCAAACGATATCGAATCAGTTAAAAAAGTTATTTCTAATAAAACCTGTGGTGTTATTATTGAACCAATACAAGGTGAAGGTGGTGTTCATCCAATGAAAACAGAATTTTTAATTGAATTAAAGCAATTATGTAAAGAAAATGGTGCTCTTCTCATTTATGATGAAATACAATGTGGTATGGGTAGATCGGGCCATCTTTGGGCACATTCTAAGTTACCCAAAGAAGCTCACCCAGATATTTTAACTATGGCCAAGGCTTTAGGTAACGGTTTTCCAATTGCTGCCACCATGGTTACTGAAGAGGTTGAAAAATCTTTGAAAGTTGGTGACCATGGTACTACATTTGGTGGTAACCCATTAGGTGCTAGAATTGGTTGTTATGTTTTATCACAAATTGCAAACAATGATTTTTTAAGTGAAGTTCAAAAAAAGAGTGACTTGTTCAAAGAAAAACTAAATGTTTTGAAAAGCAAATTCCCGGAACAAATTAAAGATGTCAGGGGTGAAGGTTTAATTTTGGGCTTAGAATTTAAGGATTCACCAAATGATATTGTTGAAAAAGCCAGGCAATTAGGTTTACTGATAATCACTGCTGGGGGTAACGTGATTAGATTTGTTCCATCTCTTAATATTGAAGATGATGTTATTGTTGAGGGTTTAGGAATTTTAGAAAAAGTTATACAACAAACTTTTCAAAAATAGTTTTTAACATGTTGAATACATACAAATAATAAATTGTATGTTTTAAAAATATTTAAATGCTAATTAAAATTAATAGATATATTGAATAGAAAAAATTAAATGTCATTTTGAAATTCAAATTTTATCCCAGACTTTACCACCTACACTAATAACTTCGCTGAATCCTGTAGCTTTTGCAGCATTAATTTCAATTGCAAAATAAAAACCAATAACCAGAACAATATATAGCAAAATTAAGATGGACCCTTTAAAATAATTACTTTTACCTTCAGTGTAAATATATGTAAACATATAGACACTTAATAGGGATGCAATAAAATCCCAATGTGGGAAGATTAAACTGAACATGTTTTCAACACCTATTTGGGATACATTTCCCAAATCTGTAGAAACAGATTTGGTAAAGCCTAAAACACTTGAAACTGTGGGTAATCCAACATTCTGGACATCAAAATTTTGGCTAAAATTCCACACTGAGTACATCACCAAAATTGGAATTTGTAATAAACAAACTTGTAAAGCATAAGCACTACCAATTTCCATGGATAATGCAACATTACCGTGCATTGCAAAAGAAAACGCATTGACAAATTCAGTGGTATTTGGAACTAATGCAAACACTGTTAAACCTAAGAATTTTGGATTGATTGGAAACTCACTTAAGACGTCATCAACAACATTAACCAAGATTTCAGCGATGACAGCATATATTAAAGTAGCCAAAAGTAATATTGTGGTAGATTTGAATCTCGACCAGTTTGGAGCATCATGGCCACCTTCTGCAGGACCTTCTTCTTTCACCGCAACACTTGTAGTAGTCGTGGTAGTGGTGGTTGTAATTTGTTGAGGTTTGGTTGGTTTTTTAGTACTTGATTGATCATTTAAAGAGAAAGATGCAACACTTTGAGTTTCGCCTGCACCTTGGGGATGCGTCAATGGTAACTCACTTTTCTTTTCCTTAACCGATGTTGTAACTGGGGTACTCCAAATTAAAGCAGCATGGGTCTTCAAAGTGAAAACTAAACCGATAAAATATGCAAGAAATAGTGCAATGGCACAAGCAACAGTGAAAGGTTTCAAATATTGAATATACAACTGGTCAACAACAATGGATGGTTGGTAATAGTGGCATTTACGACAGTCTTCAGAGGTAGAAATATCACACGTATTACACCTGACTTCATATTCACCATAAATCTGATATAAAATGGTTGGTGACAACATAACAAGAATTGCATATAGTAACATGGTGGAACTAACACCAGCAGAGGCAGGGTTATAACGCTGTGTTTTCCTCCTGATTGCACCAGCGCACATTGATCCACCAGGAAGTAAAAGAACAGCGCCTAGAATAGAACCGATAACTGAACCTTCCACCAACTTCGCTTTAGATTGATCAAGGGCAATACAATAAAGGTAAATTTCCACAACTGTAGAGAAAAATGCATTAATAACAGCACCAACTCCCATAGAAGTTTGTGCTGAGATAGAAGCCACTGCTTGTCCAATAAAGTATGCTAATGGTATAATAGAAACCAAACATAAGATAAAAATAAAAGATGAATTTGTTAGCAAATTAACAACCTTAAAGCTTTCTTTTAACAAATAGAAATCAAATATGGTGAAAAGAACTAAAAAATTCATATTGATAAAAAAAATATTGGTACCATCAACTGTATATTTATAGTAATGAAGACCAAATGATCTGTAAGTTAAGATTAAAAATGATTCTTTGGATTGATTTGAATTGTTCAAATGTTTTTTATAGTAATCCATTTCATTCTCAAATGAAAGAGCCAAAGGGTGCCGTCTAAGGTGACTGCAAATGATAACCATAACTTTAGCCATTGGAATACAAAAAACAGATAACCACATTAGCAATGCAATAACAATCAAAACTGGTTGCAAAATTAGGTAAAAAAATATAAAAAAAATAACCCTACCAAGGTTCCATTGACCTCTACCAAACATTCTTTTCTTGAAAAAAATATCATTATCATCATCATCATCAATAGACGTATTGTTTGACACTGAATTATAATTCTGAGCTTCAGTGTCACCTTGAAGATGCGTGTTTTCACTTGGATTTCTTCTCAATGCATTTGGAGCAGAGAAAAATAATCTACCTTGGTTTTGAGTTCTCCATCTTTCAAATTCATCAATAGAACTACCAACATGAGCATCCTCGTTCAAATAATTTGTGTCACTTTTAAGAAGAACAATTTTGCCAAAAGGTCTCCATAAATATTTACCCAGGCTGAAATATAGTTTTGCATACTTTAAAGAGTCATTAACCTTAGGATTGAAACCAGCAGCAAATATTGCAATAATGCTACCTATTAATAAACATAATATGAACAAAAGTAAGCCAAATGTACAGGTCCAAATAAAGTTGCATATTAAAAGCCCCAATCCAATTTTTCTTTCAGCACCTGGAGTACAATGAATATCATTTTCAGCTTCCCTTTCAACACTTCTATTTTTTTTATAAATGGCAGGTTTCCAAATTCTAATACCAAATGGGTGTGTTTCATTAATTGCCACTTGTCTTTCACGTAATGTGAAGGACTCGTTTGAGCTGATTGATGCATTATCATTATTATTATTATCATCATCAGAAACATCATTGTCGTCAACTTCTTCGTTTATAATATCATTATTGTTTCTGTTACTATTGTTATTATTATTATTGTTGTTGTTGTTGCTGCTGTTGTTGTTGCTGTTGTTGCCGTTGCCATTGCCATTGCCATTGCTGTTGCTGTTATCATTGCTGTTGTCGGCATTACCATAAGAAATACTATCGTTTCCAATTGTATGAATTGATGTATCAATTTCTTCTTCTGTACAGTTAGGATTAAATTTATTACTATTTTTATGAAAATTGTCAGATTCTAATTCTTTCAGATTATTCAGTTCTTTAGCAACAGATATTAAATCATTTGAGATTTCTAGTTCTAATTCTTTCTTTTTACCATCTGTATTACTAGCTCTCGAAATAGTATCTGGAGTTTGAGAAGTTGATGGCACTGGTAATTTAAATCTTTGCCTTAATGCATCATTAAAACCTTCTAAATATTCTCTATTAAGGTCTTCTTCAATTTCATCTTCATCGTCATCAACCGAAAAGATATATTTAGAAGATGGTTGCTTTTTCAGAAAGGGTTTTGGCTTATTTTGTGATAGAATATTTGGAGTTGATTGTGTGCTGGAAACTGGTGCTAATTGCGGAGAGGTAGCACCATTTATAGTCTGATAAGAAGTGGTTGGAAAAATCGGTGATGATGAACCGGATGCTGGCTTATCCCTCAATAAAACGTACTGTCTATGATGGGATGGATTTGATGTACCATGTTGTTTAATAAGTTTGTGGTTTGGGGGGATTGGTGAACGAATGCATCTATTAGATTTAACTTTTGTTAAAGTTGGCTGTTTAGATTTAGAGATAAATAATTGTTGTGGAGGTTGATTTTGAGATATCAATGAGGTGTTTGACGTCTGTGGTTTCAAAGACGAATCCTGTTGGTCTTGTAACTCCTGTGACATTTCATTGAACAATTTATGGATCAGAAATAAACGGAGGCCAGTGTTAAAAACAAGATACGAATATAGAATTATAGAGTACTAATTGTTAAATATAACATTGAGATTTTTTTTATTTACTAATTCCCGCGCAGTCAGCTGTCTGACACTCGTTTTACTTCATTTATATTTCACCTCATAACTAGATAATGATATACGTAATATTTAATTTAAAAGACGAATGGGAACATTGCCTTTCTGTTTCTTGGATATTTATCACCAAATTCTTTCTTGTAACGTGCATGCTTTTGCTTGGCCCACATCATCATGGTACCGGTACCAATGACCAGGAATAAATATGAGGACCAATTGTTTGTCATGATAGCAAACACCAACCAGGATAAAGACTCGAAAAAGTAGTTTGGGAAAGAAACTAAGGAAAATGCAAAACCAAATGGAATTCTATGTTCTCTTGAACCGTCTGATCTTAATCTTCTCAATAAAATGTGACAGTATAAATTACAGATTTCAAAAATGATCATCAGACCAACATAATATTTCAAACTGTCTAAAGATCTATCTTCCACATGATAAATATATTTCCAAATTCCTGTGTAGTTTTCAAATTGTGGTGCATAAATTGAATAGGCTATGAAAATACCGTTAAAAATCCAATAATGACCACAATTTCTGAAAAGAAATTTCAATGGCATAGTATCGGCAGAGAAAGTATGAATAAATAAAGTTTCATATTCTCTTTTCAAATAATGTAATAAAGTTAAATTAAAAGCAGCAATTTGTGTGTAAGTGTTAAATTGTGGATTATAAAAAGCATAGTAAAACAATGAATGAATTAACATCGGGCCGAAATATTCGAAAAAATAAACTGTTCTCCAACCAATTTGTGGACCAACATCTTTGGCATAAACATGGAGAGTATCCGAGTCAACAAAATCTAAACCATTTTCTTTTAAAGTTAAATAATTCTTTAAGGTTTTCTTAGATTTCTTATTTTTTTCATCAAAAACAAAAGAAAATTTGATTCTGTTTGCGTTAATTCCATTGTTAACCTTTGCGTAGGCATCTATAATGGCAGAAACCTTTGTGTTTGGATCAGTATCGCAATTGATTTTCTTCAGTTTTGAGGACGAAGGATTGATAATAAGATTGACCATTTCTCGGGTGTATATTATATATATTAACAGGAAACTAATAAAAAAGAAATCGATGTAGAGAAAAAATCAAATGTAACTATAGGAAGAATGAAAAAATGCGGTTCAGGATCCTCCAGTACAAATTTCGCATCTGCCAACAAATAATATGGGCAATAAGAATTCATGACAATTATTCCTTCATTTTGCTGACTTACTTTATGTATACATAATAGCAAGTATTTATATAAATAGCTATAGCTGAAAATAAAAATATACTAGAATGAAATTAGTTAACTTTCTTGTCAAGCTAGCAAATGAATCTGTCCAAGTGGAACTGAAAAATGGTACCGTCGTCTCAGGTACAATCATATCTGTCTCTCCTTCGATGAACATCAATTTGAAAAATGTGAAAATGACTGTTAAACACAGAAACCCAACTCAATTAGAATATATTACTATCAGAGGTAATCAAATAAGAATGGTTTTACTACCTGATGAGTTGAATTTGGATTCAATATTATCAGATGCAGTTTTCAAACCTCCTAAAAAATTATCGACTGCTCCTCCGCCTGCTCTTACATCAAGGGCACCTAAAAGACCTGTTAGAGGTGGTAGGTCTAAAGGATTTTAGTGTTTTAATTTTTACATTATTATTTCTAAGTAATTTATTATTTGTATATTATGTTTTTTATTTTTGTTTCTTCCTACTTTATTTTTTTCCCTTTTATATAATCCTTTAATAATACCATTTTTAAAAAACTCCATCTATTATATAAAAATAAGAAGTATTAATACAATAAAAGTCCTATTGTTCGTTATTCTCTCTTTCTTTGTCTTTCTCTTCCTCTTCCTCTTCCTCTTCCTTTTCGATTTCTTCTTCAAAATCACTCATCAATTCACTTTCTCTTGGCTCTAAAATATCTTGTTCTTCTAGTTGCCATCTAGATATCAGTCTTGGAATTATTAGATCGCAAAATCGTTCCATATTCAATAGCTCGTCTATAAACTGATCCATGCAAACGAGAACAGTTTTACCATCTTTATAAATCCTTAATTTTCTTCGATCATTTAATAGTGGTTCTAATAGACGGTAAACATCTTTGCTATCTAAAACTAAACGAGAATAAGCAGACGCTAATGCTACTAAATATTTGAATCCATGTTCCCCATTAACTAAATATTCCAAAATATCTCTTTTAGGCTGCAATTGTAACAATCGTAACAGTAAACAAATGAACTTTGTGGGTCTAGTTTTCGTAATATTGGAATATGTTCCAATCAATTCAACATTCATACAACACTCATCCAATAATGAAAGTAGATTTAAATTGCAGACGTTACTTTGCCAATATAGTGAATCCAGTATTCTTTCTCTGATAATTTTTTCAATTAAAAGAGCTGGATTAGCACCGTGCACTTTCTCCACGCTCTTGGCTAAACCTCTGTCAACAATAATAGTATCATTGACTTTCTTGGTTTGTGTAGCATCAGTTGACATCTTACTCGAAAGTGAATAGCATTGGTTAAGAGTTCAAAGATATGAAAAAGGTCAAATTTTTAGCTGACATAAGCAAAAACATAGTTATAATAGTCGTGCGGTTAAACAAATTTTCCCAGTGGGCACAAAAATTTTCAGTTACAATTTTCGACAACTGGAAAGTAAAATACGACTAACAAACCCTTTTCGTTTATATACATTTCAATTTTCAAAAGATTTCTGATTACTCAAACGGTAGGTATTTGTTTAATTTCAAATGAACTAATAGATGTATAGCATGTTAATGATTTTTTTGCAAATTATGAAATAAATTCTAGATTGATAATAAAGTTTAGAACCAATAAATTTTTCTTAATCAATCAATTCTAAGTTTCAGTATATTCTACAACTTTAGAACAATAATATTGATTACATCTGTTTTTTCTCTATGAATAGAAATAAGTTATTCATTATATTTTGTGTGTTCATGCATTAATACTAACAATCATTTCTAATCTTTATTTTTCAAGCAGATGGCTACTGAAGAATTAAATCAAGCTACTAAGGATCTATCTTTAGACGAAAAAAAGGATGTTACCATTTTAGAATCTAAAGAAGAATTTACAGTGAAACACCCATTAAATTCCAAATGGACTTTATGGTACACAAAACCACCCGTTGACAGCAAAGAAAGTTGGTCAGACTTATTAAAGCCTGTTGTCAGTTTTGATACAGTTGAAGAATTTTGGGGTATTTTCCATGCTGTTCCAAAAGTTAACGAATTACCAGTTAAATCAGATTATCATTTATTTAGGGATGACATTAAACCTGAATGGGAAGATGAAAAGAATTCAAAAGGTGGCAAGTGGTCTTGTCAATTTAAATCTAAGAAAGAAGGTATAAATGAAATTTGGACCAGAGCTTTATTAAGTGTTATTGGTGAAACCATCGAAGATGATGAAAATGAGGTCAATGGTGTTGTTTTCAACTTTAGAAAATCAAATTTAAGAATTGGTTTATGGACTAAATCTTGTGATGAAGAACGTTTAAGACCAATCGGTGAAAAATTTAAGAAAGTCTTAAAATTAGGTGAAGGCGAAACTATCGAATTTGTCAGACATTCAGATTCAGATAACAGAAATGCTAAACCTTTGATTATTTTGTAAGTTTGTTTTGCGTTAATATTTTTTTAAAAAGAGGAAAATTATTAAAAAATACACCAATCATTGCTTTCATATATATTTTATAATTATTAACTGTGTAGATAAATAACCACCCATTGGGAACTAAATTTTATTATCAACTTCAATACCTTGTTTGTATTTTTATTAATGAATAACGAGTAGACTAAGTTTGTATTATACTGATGTTTCAATTAAATCTGCACTGTTCTTCAATGTTTTTTTAGTATTGTCTATAAACTAAAACCTGAAATATAATTATTCATACTAAGCCATTAATTGTTGTAATATATATTAACTATATTTAATTTAACGGAGTAGATTTTCTTTTTTGCTTACGTAAGTTTTTTTTAACCCGCCCGCTCAGGAAAAAGTACCATCATCAATCATGAATTTTTCATTAGTAATAATTTTTGATTTAATTTGTTTCTCCATCTCATTATATATACCATGTTTAGATCATTAACTACTAGAAACATAAGAAGCATACATTTCAAAAGATTGTATACCACCGCTTCCTCCACCACTACGGGTCCAGTTCCAATTCCAGGAATGGGAGATTACGAAGTTAAGATTTTCAATATGTTAAAAACTGAATTAAAACCTGATAACTTGTCTGTTAGAGATATATCTGGAGGCTGTGGATCTATGTTTGCCATTTCTATTGATTCAGAAAAATTTACAGGCTTAAATATGATAAAGCAACATAGACTGGTGAATGAAATTTTAAAGGATGAAATTTCAAAGTGGCATGGACTACAATTAAAAACTAAGGTAATCAAAAAATAAGTAAAAATGATAATATATTGCATTATTCTTGTTTATATTCTTTTTTTTAATTTACTTACTTAATATTATACTGAGGTTTAAATTAACAAAACTTATAATTGATGACAAAAAATATATATATAAAATAAATTATAACAGTAACACCTATTTTTCAACGACTTCTTCCTTCTCTTCTAAAATAGCTTCTTTTAATTCCTCAATCACTTCTAATTTACCATCATCTTCTTTAACCAATAAGCCCAAAGAACCTAATTTCTTTGTAATAATTTTTCTCCACTCTGTCCAGTCTGATAACAATTTCTTTCTCTTTAAAATTAATTCTCTTAATTCTTCATCTGCTTCCATATTGTCAATTTCTTCAAATTGTGCAGAATATTCTTTCAAATTCTTTCTAACCTTCTTTTTATCGTTAGAACTTAATTTTGAAACTGGCCTTGGTCTCCATTGAAATTCGGCAAATGCATCAATTAATTCTTCTCTTAGCAAACGGCCGACAAAATCATAGATCTTATAGCCATTTTCAATCTTAGTATCCCAAGTTGATGACCATGCCGCTAAACTTCTTCCAGATGGGTCCCATGATAATCCAGTTAAACCACCAAACTCTTGAGTATTTAATAATTTCAAGTTAGAAGAAACTTTTTTACTTTGATCATCTGATTTTTCACCTTCATATTCCAAATCATAAAATTCGATTGGGGCCTTAGTTTTACCAAATGTTGAAATGGCAACAAATCTACCCTTTGGTGACCATCTGATTTCATTAGAAAATTTCTTAGGAACAGTAGTTAATGCAACCCATTTCTTAATCTTTGGTGTAAGTGCGGCGTTTGTCTTGATTTCTTCAACATCATAAAATGTAATATCATTTGATGGAATGGCAATATTACTTTCACCTTTATCCAATTTAGAAATAATAGCAAATTTAGCACCCTTTGGTTCCCAAGCAAAATTTAAGACCACTTCTTGGAATTCAATTTTTTCAACTGGAATATCTTTTTCAGTCAATTGGAAAATTTCTAAATGACTAAAAATTGTCTTCTTGGATTTAGTATGTCTATTAATTTTACAACATAAATATTTTGCGTCATCTTGCCAATATAATTCACAATCATTAACCTGAACCAATGGGACGGTTCTTAAAACTGATTTATTTGGTAAGTGCATAACAGAAACCTTAGCACTTTGATTATTAGATTCTGGGGTCCAGTATGCTAAAACAACATCCAAAGGATCGTTTCTTCTGCTTGAACTCAATCTGACACCAGCAGGTGCAAATTTGAAATCCATAATACCGTCAATTTTCACTAATTTTTTATCTAACAACTGGAAATCTTGGGTAGTATCATAAACGGCTAATGCATCAGGGCCCATTCTAGCACAATATTTATCATCAAATGACCATTTAATTAATGGCCAAGGCATATTTGGTTGTTTTTCTAAATTTGGTGGTAATGCAAAAGTTCTGACCGCTAAACCTGATTGAATATCCCAAACCACTAATTTATGACCTTCACTTTCAGGACCAAATGGAAAATCCTCTTTTAAAGGTGAATCATCACTTGGTAAAATAATTGGCTCTGGTGATAAGGTAACAAGGAATTTTTCATTAGGTGAGAAGTCAATCAATCTGACGCCATTATGATAAAATCTATTGATTCTATCAAAATTTGCACCACCCCAGCTTTGGACACCCTGTGGGAACATTGAAAATAAATACTTACCCTTTGGAGAAAATTTCATGAAAGATGAAGTCCATTGTGATCTTGGTTCAATCGCTGGCTCAGCTTGAATGTTCTTCTTGTGCCAATAGACACCAACAACATTACCAAAGTGTAATAAATACTGATCACGGCCAGATTCATCTTGTAACCAGGAATTCAAATAACCGTGACTTTCGTAAGGTGCAATTTTTGGTTCTCTAAAATTATCGGTAACTTTACCTGATAGAACATATTTTTCAATATCTGATAATTTATTGACTAATAATCTATGCTTAACATCTAACTTTTTACCGTTCAACTGTTTAACAGCTTTGGATGCCATTGATGGTTCGGCAAATTTAACAATCAGATAACCTTTGGTCTTTCCATCTTCTAATGGTAAACAGATATCAATAACTTTACCACATTGATTGAATAATTTGGCTAAAACTTTCTTTAACATTGGAGCTTTACTTTCTGGCGCAATTGGTGCACCATCACATAGAACATAATTGTCTAAATAATGAGTTGGCTCTTCAACTTCAAATTTAGCTTCTAAATCACTGAAGTCAAGTTCGTCTATGTTGATATCATTCTCATTAAATTCGGAAACAACAGCTGACATGATTGTATAATGGTTTAGTACTGTATTCCTCAAAAGAATCCTTGATGATGTGATTCAAATTAACGTGAACTGAAAAATTTTCGATTCGACGAATTTGAAAAAAATTAAAAATAAAACATTGGAAAGTAGTGTATAAGACACAAAATAATCTTATTCTTGTTTTTTTACTTTTACTTACTTTTATATGATTAATCATGGTACAACAACTATCTTTAACCTCTTCTATTCCATTCAATAGATTTGAAAATTTAAGAATAACATTGGAATCTTTAACGGGGATTAAACCACAAACACTTTCTCAACATGTGGTTATCATGAAACCAAAATTTCCTTTCACCCCAGAACCAAGTCCTGGTAAAATTAATCAAATTGAATCATACAGGATAAGAATCAATAGAGTTTGGGAGAACCAAAATTTTAATATGAATGTGCAGCAAGATTCCAATATTTTACTGAATGGTGAATCAATATCTGATAAATCAATGAATTCTACTAAAAATGATTCTATCTGGACAATTCAATTATCTGATATTCCAGCAGGTGGTAAAAACCCTGTACTAATCCAAAACATATATGAGACTACAATATATCAAACTGATGATATTTTAGGATATTTGGATGAGTTAGGATATATGCCTGAAACTGAATTTTGGAATAAAGGTTGCAGATTTTATTATAACGATGTTGTCATTGAAATCTTAAGACTATATGTGAGGTCAAAAGAGGATAAAAAAGATGTGGTTGATTTAGAAGAAAAGACAGATGATGACAATAATATTAATGTTCATCATAATTTAATTTCTTTGGAATTGTTAGATAAATCACAAAAATATCAAATTAAATGTTTTGTCAATATTTCCACCTTAAATGATTTGGATAATGTTGCTAGAGGTGTTAAACAATTGGAAAATTTAAGGAAAGAATTAGCAAGCCTGATTGATTTACAAACACCCGATAGAACTCAAATGGATAGTAGATTGAATTCAAGAATCGCCACTAGTAATCAAACCAGACCGAAATAACTCGTATATAGATTTAGAAATGTATATTAATAAAATACAAAAATAAACAAATAAATAAATATAGTTAAATTATAATTGAAACAGTACAGTACAGTAAAGAAAAGAGAAACAGTAATACAAAAAAAAATGGAGTGGAGAAGCACTAATATTCATCATCTTCATCGTCAACATAAAGCAAATTACTACTTTGTCTATATTCATCGTCATGTTCACCGTCATCTAAATCATCAAAATCAATAAATTCAATGTCACTACTGTTTGGTTCAATCTTTTTTGGCTTGGTATTACCATTTTTCAAAATGTTCAATAAAGTCTTTCCATTCTTTTCGGTATTATCATCTGTATTTGATATATTAAAACAATCAGTGGAAGCGGACATATTAGACGACGGCTTTAAAGAAGTTGTCACTGACGATGTTGTAGAAAAGGAAGGTTTCTTTAAAAGGCTTAATAAGTTGCTGGCATTGGATCCTGAAGGTTGAGCTTCTTGTGGTGGTGATCTGGAAGAATTTTGAAGCCTACTTAACAAAACAGCCGAATCAGAAGTACCATTTGTCTTTATAGACTGTGGGAGGGGATTTGATCCGTGCAAGATGTTAAGAAGTTGTTTAGAACCATCTTTTTCAGGAAAATATTGATTTCCTGCTGATACCATTGTAGTACCATTAGTATGACCATTCAAATTTTTATTGGGTAATGTTGGAGTAGTTTGTTGTGTAATAGCTGGTGAATTACCTGTATTATTTGGTTTCTTTTGTAGCAAAGTTAATAATTCACTGGAAGGATCCGAACTTCTGGATAGAGCTGGTGACATCTCTTTTGGTCTCTTTAGTAGGCTCAACAAATTTTTTGAGGCGTCGTTGTTAGCAGACTGAGGTCTATTTTCATTTTCAAGAGAATCCTTTCCGGATTGAGGTTTCGCTTTTAACAAACTTAACAACTCAGTTGAAGGATCCACACCCTTTTTCTCAGTTGGACTAGTCAACAAATTCAATGAATCAGTTGAAACCACTGATGATTTTTGCTGTGATGGTGAACTTCTCGTTGGTGGTCTCCTTAATAGGCCTAATAGCTGACCTGCACCGTTATTACTATTATTACCATTATTTGACGTTAAAATATTTAATTTACCGGAAACATTGTTCACTAATTCATCAGATGCTGTATTCTTTTTCTTTAGTAAATTTAAAAGTTCGGATGCATTGCTTGAATCTGCTTGAGTTGATGGCTTTTTCAATAAGATAACTGGTTTTCCATTCAGTTTTGGTAGTCCATTTCCGATTTCAGAATTAGTTGATTCATTTGCAGGTTTTGTAATATCAACATAATTATTTATTTTGTGATTAGAGGATTTTTCTGTAGTTCTCTTTTGTTGGGTTTCTCTATCTTTAGATTCTTCAATTGGAGTTTCACGCTTTAAGATTTTAATAGTTCTTTCAGGAACAATGCTATTATTCCCTGAGTTTGATTTCTGTATATCGAACGTTTCCAATAATGCTTTAGCATTGGCATTATGATTTTGATGTTTTCCCAATAATGGAGATTGTTCACTTTTTGGAGATGATTTAGACTTCAAAATACTCAATAACTCTTTACTGTTTGATTCTTTCGATCTTTTATTTGCCAATCCAAATTGAGGTTTACTTAAAGAAGAAGCAGCTGGGGCGGAAAGAAATTGACCACCAGCGGCCATTTGATTCAAATTTTGTGCCATTTGTTGTGCCACAACGGGGTGAGTAAAAGGAAATTGTGGATTGAATGGCATATTTGGCAATGGCATAAATGGGTTAATAAATTGCAATGGAAAAGACATTTGGGTTGGTGGAGGCATTGGGAACATTTGTTGTGGAAACATTGATACTGGGTGTTGTTGCATATTTGAAGATAATTGAGGCTGTTGTAATTGTTGTTGTGGATGATGTAAAATATGTGGTTGTGTGAAGTCTGTAATGCTTGCTTGCCTATTTTTTGCAACACTTTGAAGCATATTTAATAGAGCTCTTCCTGGGTCCAGGTGATTTTCGTTTTCTTTCTTTTCTTGGTCGAATCCAACTCCCAAAATTTTCTTTAGTTGAATAGTTGCCAATCTCTTTAATTCTTCCTCATTTTCAACACTCTTTTCTCTCTTGATAAATGAAATAATTGGTTTGATCATTGCACCAACTAAATAAAAATTATTACTAGTTTTAACTGCTTTGTTTAGATATTTGATATCTTTCCATTTAATATCTGCAATTTCAAATCTGACTTTCGGATTGAAATTCGTTTCTTCCGGCACACCTTTAACAATATAAATTTTATAATTTTTACCTTTAATTGTTCTTTCAACGTATTCATCTTCATCAATTAATTCTGAGGCATCAAACCCAGTTTCTTCTTCTAACTCTCGTAATGCACAATCGACGTCTTTTTCGTCTTTAGAAATTTTACCTCTTGGAAACCCCCAGGAAGAACTTTCCATACCTTTAACTAATAAAACTTTATCCATGGTAGTATTTAATAATGCACAACCTCTAACAGGTATAGTTGATTTATATTTGCCAAATTTACTTAAAGCTTCCGATGGGTCCCCCCATTGCCAAATTATTGGACATTGTTCTAATAATTTCGTTGTAAATTGTTTCATTTTCATTGAAGGTAATAATGGATTAAGAGTCCTTAAAAAATCTTGATAAAACCAATGAGCTTCTTCAATTTGAAATAAAACTCTTTCTATTGATGATAGATCTTCTTCGGGGCAATTGATGACAAATCTGACCATCAGATCTTCTAAAACTCTTTCCAGAGTCTCATTTACAAAACCATCTCTTAATGGTATCGACATTTTTATTCTAAAATAACTTTATGTTTTTTCTTCTTTTTATCTATGATTATGAAAACTGAGATAATTGTTGGAATCAAATTTTTGATTTAGCGTAATGATATATATCCAAATATAATATGATAGTTACTTTTTGATGAATTAAAAAAACAATACCCCGACTCTCATGTTGAAAATTAAAAAGCAGGGAATGGGCGATTTTACAAAAATCATTATTGGCATCCGTGCACCATATAAATTTTTAAGTTTCTGTTTTAGATAGTTCAATTATTTCAATTTAACTGAATATCTTATAGTATTGGTAGGTTATTAACTCCGCTGCTTAGTTTATGAAAATAACATTTTTTGATAACAAAAATTGATTTTAAAAAAAGTGGAATAAATCATAATTAAATTTAATGTTTTTGACGTCCACAAAAAATAAAACACGAGAATTGAAATTCTTCTAGATCATATCCTGATTAATTGTAAATTAACCTTGAAACGTTTGAACTATAAACTGTATCTTATAAAATACATATTATGGCACTAATTTTGTCCTGTGGCATAAATAATGCAAGAACATAAATCGGTTATATCACATGTATGTTGCATGTCAGAGGAAAGATTGTTATGGATTATATTAAGAGCTCTTCAAATATTGTGGTAAATGATGTTTCTCATAAGTATAGAGAATATTTCTCTTAATTTTTACATCTTACCTACTTTATTTTTAGTATCTTTGCTTTATTCTATTTTCTTTTATACCAAGGAGTTATTATAAAAAGTAATCAGCCTAGTTACTTTTCATAAGACTATAATGGTATCAAATTATGGTTAGCTATGATCAACAGTAAGTGCTCCATTATTTCCTTACTGAACCAGTATTTCAAATAGACAAGGAGATATTACTTTACATGCAACCTGTTCCAAATGAAACTAAATAAGGTATAGCTATGGTGTTGTTGAGCAACAACTTTTATTTGGACTATACCCGTAGGTACAGGATATCCAGTAAAGGTAACACATCCTGGTACCTCTGGTGTACACTTATTTCATTATAACATACTCGAGCGAATTGAATTGAGGGGATGAAATTTAACAAAATTAGTTAATCTTCAAAAACTTTCTGGTTGATAACTTGCTGGATAAGGTTCTATCTTTAATCCGAATTCCAAAAAATAAAATTATACTGGTTTCAATGTCATGAAAATTATTTGCTTAGCGGTTCGTATGGTAATATTATTTGAAACCATATTAGGGTAATCGCATGACTTTAGAAAAGAACCAACAAAATGATAGTATAGGGATTCAATTAATTGGTTAATATTTTCAGAAACAGGTATTAGCCATAATGATACTGTTTAATGGAAAATGAATAGCTTCTTCATCTATAATCAAATGTAAATATTAGATACAAGCTATGTTACCTTAGTTTTTTTTTCTTTCTTGTTTTACAATTTTTTTTTTAATTTTAATTTTCTTTCAGAAGGAGATCTTTTACATGAATAAATAAACAAATACAAAACTATTTTTAGTTCACTTTATTATTATTATTATTATTATTACCTGTTCCTTTTGAGTCCATCATCGGTTACAAATCATCCTCTATAGTAAGCATTACCTTGCATCTCCCCTAAAAACAAAAAACAAAAAAGGTTGCAAAATAGCAGGGAAAGTACAACTTATATATGGTTAAATAACATTATTCATTTTTAGTTAAACAATAGCTTAATATCCAGTTAAATGCTTACTTTTCAACCAGTTGGTAAATATCAGATACTCTACGCCAATTGACTTTATTTTAAAGGGATGTGGATACTATAGCAGTCATAATATAGCTGAAAATAATATTAGTCTAGGAATTGATAAATTATTACATGAATAATATAATTCTCATTGATTCCAACAATTTCTGATCTGATTTTCTAAAAAGATCTATATAAATTTACACACAATAGACAATTAAAAAAGTTTCTCCGTGCTTAATCTTGGACCTAGGTCATTAATCAATGAATTAATTCACCAGTTACTAGAATAATTTAATCCCAAGCCGTATCATGTTATTATAATATGCACATCCTCTTCAAAATAAAATCCGGTAACTATACAATATATATTAAATAATATTTGTTTTACTTTAATATTTGTTTCACCTTAATTTGTTTCATAGTCTTCTCATTATTCTCATACTCATATTAATAACCTTTTCTACTGCTATATGTTCACAAAATTATTTCTAATTTTCACATTAACTGGATGTTAAATAGTTTTTAAATGAATTTAAATAATTTTATTTAATAATAAGCCACATTTTTTCTCTTTTTATTTCTTTCTCATTTCACAGCCTTTCACGTCTTCCCTTTCGAGGTGATCTTTAATATATGAATATATACTACTTTAATGTTTATTATCTAGAACTTCTGAGTTTATCAATTACTTACATTAGATACCACCATTAGTAAGTATCTTTTACCTATTTAGGGAACCACGTCTGTAATCGATCATCCTGTAAAGATTAACTTAATCCTCATATCCATTAATTTCGACATCGAGGATTACATATAGTCTGTCATACTGCCAGTTCGGTTGTGGGGTTTCTATTTTAATTAATAAGGTATTATTAGGTATTTTGTTAGAGGTTTTTTATCCTAAGATTTAATTATACGGTGTTCAACTTTCTTTTATTCTAATTGATAATTTTATATAAGCTATTTAACTATAAATAAAACAAAGAGAAACTTAGCTCTATTTATGTTCTTTAATTTACATAAATTATATATTGTTGTTGATCAATAGAATCACTAGTTTTACTGATTCTAGAACCCTTAATATCATTCTAGAATATTCTTTATCATTCTATGATAATCCATTCTATATCATCATTCATTGATTACTTTTTCTTATTCTAGAATCTTTTTGACAATTCTATAATAATTTATCCTGTATTAACAACATTTTCTAATTACCATAATCAGTAAAATTAAAACTAATTTTCACATTAGGTATTCAACTATCTTGCATTTAATTGATAATTTTATATAAACTATTTAATTCATAAATGAGACAAAGATAAACTTTGTCCTATTTATGTTTTGATTATACAATTTACATAAATTATTTAATAATAGCACTGAGCTATCTACAACAACATTGAGCTATTAACTAATAGTCTTCAATAAACTATAATAGCCTTGGGTTATTTACTAGTATTATTGATTTAATTATTAATGTTATTGAGACATTTAGTTTGTTCTATTAATAACATTTTCTAATTACTATAGCCTTGTAAAATTATATCAGATTTTTGATGTGAAATCTTTTATGTTCTATTACTTAGGTCAAGACAAAACTGTGGAGTTATGTAAAAGGGAGCTTCTGTAGCGACTTCAGTATGTAAAATTACGCTTACATTTGTGGTGAGTTTGAGCATGTTGGTTTCTTTCTATATGAATTCCCTGTTAGCTCAGTCGGTAGAGCGTTCGGCTTTTATGACATATATCAGAAGTCGACCGAAATGTCCAGGGTTCGAGCCCCTGATAGGGAGTTATTCATTAATTTTTTTTTACTTTTTTTATTTTATAAATAAACGGTCTTGAAAATACGCCAATATTTTTCAATATTACTCTGGAGGTGGGTGGTGGTGTGGGATAATATAATCTAACTTCTTTTGTTTATATTTTATTGATTAAATATTTGTTTATATAAAATGAACGGTATGCCAGGTATGCCGGGAGGTATGGATCCCAAGATTCAAGTCCAGGTGGATCCAAATGAAGACACAGAATGGAACGATATTTTACGTGCTAAAGGCATTATTCCTGAGAAGGAGAAAGATCCCACGGAAGAACTTGAGGATGCATTATCAGCTGCAATCAAGAGACAACATGATAATAGATTAGAGGGTAAAGATTTAGATGAATTAGAAGCATTGGAAGATGAAGAAAACGAAGATTTTTTGGAAATCTATAAACAAAAACGTATATCAGAGATGCAAAAATTAGCTCAGAAATCAAAATTTGGTAGTGTTTTTCCTGTGACAAAACCCGAATATAAACATGAAGTTTCAGATGCATCAAACGATTGTTTTGTTTTTGTTCATTTAACTCTTGGAAGTGCTTTACAATCAAGATTATTAAGTAGTTTAATGATTCAAGCAGCCTCAAAATTTCAAGATGTTAAATTTGTTGAAATTCCCGGTAATAGAGCGGTTGAAAATTATCCAGATAAGAATTGTCCTACTATATTGATTTATAAAGATGGAGATGTGGTGAAACAGTATATTACCTTGATGATGTTAGGCGGTAATCAAACAAATTTAAAAGATTTAGAGAAAGTTTTAGTTGATGTTGGTGCAGTTCAAAATAACGATAAAAGATTATTTATTAACCAAGAAGATGATGACTTAGAAGAAAATCATAGATTGAGATTTCAAAAGAAAAGTATGCGGAGTCGTCTGGATAATGATGATGATAATGACGATTTTTTCGATTAAAAGAATATAAAAATTGATAAACATGCATTTGGTTTATATTAGTATATAAGGAACACTCAATATAAAGGAAACAAAAATAATTTATGTAAACTATAAAGCAGTAATAACTAAAAAAAAATAATAATGATAATAATAATGATAATAATAGTGTATATAGGGCGGTATGCAAATAGTAAAGGTGAAAATAAATTATTAATCTAGAATCAAGGCAATTCACTGACGCAATAAAATAGTAAATAACCTCTGAGAGTTTTAATATAGGCTTCATTGACTCTGATGACAACAGCATCATCAAATTTAAACCAACTACCATCTTTATTCTTAACGAATGATATATAATGTCCAGTATTAACAGAACCAATATGACAAATTATACCAAACAATTCATAATTCATACATTGTTGGGATATTTCACTTTCAAGTACATATTCTGACATATCTAACATAAATGGAGTATCAATATGAGAATCAATTTTATTACTAACACCAAAATGTTCGAATCTTTTCAATTGTATACTTAAAACGGGTGGTAGCTTTTTAATTTTTAATTGTTTTGTAACTTGAGTTTTCTTTTTACAAGCTGAGCAACTATACATAACGTCAAGAATTTCAGGTCTTGTGAATTTTGATAAACATTCATCCAATGATTGTAATGGTTGTTTCTTTTCTTGAATTTCAAGTGATAAATCTAACATTGGATCAACAGTGATCCTAATGTTCTCACATTCTGAACATTGCAAAGTACTTTGTAATTTACCTGCAAAAGTTCTGTGAGTAATACAATCACATTCAATAACCGAAGGTTTAATATTTTCTAATGCAGGTGTCGATTCTTTATTTTTTGTATACTTTATGCTTTTAGTATCATTTTTGTGTAGTTGATGAATTAAAAATTGCCAAAATTCATGGGCATCTTGTTCACTATAACCAGCTAAAGATCTTTTGACTTTCCAGGATGCAGTTAATAGCGAGGTTGGGCCATATCCAATTATGCTTGTTGAGGTATAAAAATCTTGGAAAATATCTCCAACACAACATGCAAGACAATCTTCGCTTGATTTTGGACAATCTAAATGATTACCTTCAAAGTAATACTTACGAATAAAAGGATTATGAACGATAGTTTGTAAAATTGAACTCATAAAACATGTTGATCCCATGTTAATAAAGCCCTTTAAACCCGTAGACGCCTTAAACGTAGGTAATCTTGAATCGGATACAATTATTTTGTTTTTTTCCAAATCATGTTCATGATCATAAATTGGGGAACCAGGATATGATGATAACATTCCAGAAGATTTTATCGAATTGATACGAATACGTTCAAGAAGTGGATGACCAACTAAATCTTGACATTTAAAACAAATCATTCTTCCTGTAGACGAGCAGATACCTATTATAAAAAGTAAGAAAAAAAATTCAGAAATCATTAGTATAAAATTCATGTTTTATATTTTATTTTATTTTGTTTTTTGTAATACTTACCAAAAACATGACCACTTGATTTTGCATGGTTATAACCATGATTTTTACCTAAACATCCAATATTTGGACATTGTAGACACATATAAAGTCCTGTTGTCGTCGAACAATCCTTACATTTTAATATTTTGCTTCTTAGTTTAAACAATTCATGTTGATCCACCTTTTTACCTGTTTTGGTAAAGTAAGAGACTCTTTCATTATCATTAGTATTATTTTTGCAATTTGGTGGTATCATTAAACATATTTTCATACCAGTTGAATAAGTTTTCAGAACAACGTCTCTTGCCGAACTTTTTAAAACTTTTAATAAATGAGGACACGGAGAAAGACCAATGTAAGATGAAAGGTCTTCATTAGGTTGACCTAATAATTGCCTTCTAACTGGAGATGAGTTCTTACTATTTGAATTTGATGATTTTGTAGTTATAGTATCTGAGGATAAATTTGAAAATGTTAAACTTGCTGAGGAAGAGGAATTAGTCGATGAAGGAGATGGTGATGAAGAAGTTAATGGTACTTTTTTACCCGAAACAACTGAAAATCCTGGAATTGTTTTACCAGGAACAGTTTTTGAATGTGAATTTGTCAAAACTGTTTTACCAGGAACAGTTTTCCTGGAGGATGTTGCCATTATCTATTGTTCAATTATGTAAAACAATATGAAAATGAAATTAGGGAAAAAAAAATAAATTGCTCCAAAAAATTAACTTTTTATTTTTAATTAGATCTTTATTTGAAACTATAAGAATGATATCTAAAATATTAAAATAATAGATAAGGGAAGGAAAACAGTGCAAAAAAGGGTACGATAAAATCAGAAAAGTGATCAGGATAAAAAATGTCAGACAGACACAGATCAGATCGAAAGAAAAAACGAGGATAAGAAAAACCGAGTAGCAGAACAAAAAATTTTAGCTTCGGTAACGACTTTTGTAGTTTATCAATATATTTAGTACTATGAACACAGAAATTAAAATTAAGCAAATACCACAAAGAGTAAAAGTAAGGGAAAAAGAAAAGGGTAGGAAAAAAAAACAATAGACACTTATATAGACATTTCTAATTAGAATATATTTAAAGGAACTTTAACAAAAGTATACCAACCAGGGTTTTGTTAAGTAAAAGATAAAAATTGAATTGATGTAACAGTCAATTGATCAAATTATCATTATAATTATTATCGCTATTACTATCGTGCTTAAAAACTAATTTCTCTTTTTTTGCACATCAGATATTTTATTTATGTTGATCAAATTAGAAAAACGAACAACTAATTTTCTAAAATTTGCAAAGACAGATTTCAAAACTGGAGGAACCATTGGGTTATACAAAACTTTATTAAATTGCATATCATAGTTCATAATTTGGGTCTGAGTATATTTATCTTGGTCATATCTCAATTTGTTGAAAATGATTGTTGTGAAAAATAAAATTAAAACCTTAAAATTATTCAAGAAATAAGAAGGCCTCAAAAATCTTAATAAAATAATCATCTTCAACAATGGCAAAATATAAAAAGTAACCAATAAAATTTCAGTGTTTGCAGCAACAAATCTTGATTTTTCATAATAATTTTTGTAAAAGCCTGAAATTAAATCATTATAATAATTTTTAGTCCCAGATTTTAAATACGGTAAATATGGCAAAATATAAGATTGAAAATAATTGATGGAATGAAACAACGCATACACACTAAAAGGATATAGAGTGCTGGAATTAACAGCACCGTAAATTTTGCCGGAAAAAAATCTATGAATGATGGCAAAAATTAAATATTGTACATTACTGTCTTTTAATAGAGTAAAAATTTGTGTAAATAAAAAGGTAATTGGCTTTGATTTATAAGTTTGTCTAAATATAATAATATAAGTTAAAATTATTGAATTCATCGAATATTGATAATAGTAAATTGAAGTTGGATGACTAGCACCCTTAAAAGTTGAATATAAAACACATAATATCGTAAACCAAATAGAAGAGAGTAAACTTAAAAACCAATAAAACTGTGCACCCAGAGCTAGTTTCTTGAATTGAGTAAAAAAAGTTGATAATGAAGTTTCAGTGGCTAAAGCTTGAGATCTTTCCAACTGGTGTTGTTTCTCAATAGGATGTTTCGAGCTCATATATTTATTATGCCTTTATGTGAGTTAATTCTAATAGGACGTAATTGGATAAGGTATTTTCTGTTATATTATGGGATGCCAGTGTCGAATCTATTAATGAGTATGATTAGTTTATTTCTATAACCAGCTAAAAGAAGAGTTTAATAGAATGGCGTGTAAATAGACCGTTGAAACGTTATCAAAAATTCCGAAGATGAGGAATGGAAATTGAAAAAAAACGGTGAATGAAATCGAGAAAAGCCAGCAACCTTTCGCGGTAAATAGCCAAAGACGGGAAGGTAGATAATTTGTTAGTTCAAAGTTATATTGTATAATGTATAGAAAATAGTAAATTATTTATTTGCTGATAATAATCATGTCAGCTGCAAAACAGTTATAATAGATGGTTGATCAGCAGAAATAGAAATACATTCGTTTTCATTATTCGGAGTAGGCATGTTTTTAAAAGAATCATCGCTCATGCACACTATCACCAACTTCAAGTCTGAATTGTAACCCAACTTGGAAATAGACATTGGGAAATTTTTCAATTGTTTAACACGTTTCTTTGATTTATAATTCCAACAACAAATACTTCTATCAACATTTGAACCGGCAGTTAAAAAGCAATCATTCTCATAACAACAAAGATCATTAATTGGCCCAACAAATTCAACATTATCTTGTAAGACAATTCTATGACATTTAAATGTAAATCTGTTCTTATTATCACTTGAAATAACCGAAACTTTACCTTCCATGCTAGACTGAATATAAGTTAAAGGATTGGACCCCGGTAATAATCTGATCGAAGTGGTTACTGGATATTTGAACCCCGATTCTTGAGTCAGTATGGGAATCAAATTATAATGGTCTTTAAGATTAAATAATTGGTTAGTCGAATTTGATAATGAAACTATTAAATAATTATTCAAAGTGTCCATGGATTGAATTTTAAAATCTAGATTTATTTGATTAATCAATTTTAAAGATAATATATCGTAAAAATATATTGAGCCTGCACATGAAGCAACTATCAAAAGTTTATAATCATTATTAATTACAATTGATTGTAATAAGTCTAAACCCTCCAAAATTGTGGTATTCAATAGGTTATCATCACTGATATTTATACTTGAAATAGAATTTGGATGAGCAAAATAGACAGTATTTAAATATGTACAAGTGGAGAGGATTGGAATATGCGAGTTTATAATAGTTGGTGAAGCATCCCAAGTTTCTGGGTTGCAGAAGATATGAATTTCACCAGATATAGAGGATACCACAAGTGAGTTTGACTCGGTAAAAACCAAAGAAGTGATGTAATCCTTAGGAGGGAGGAGTAAATCGACTAAAAGGGTTAGTACTGAAGTTTACAATGAAAAAAACCAGAACAGTTACCATTTAACATACAATTAGCCAATATATTCATATTATTTTACAGGTAAACATCGTAAACACGCAAAAAGAAAAAAATTCTCTGATCAAATATCTGATGCCCTTTTCAATCAAATTGTATTTTTTTTTCCGAGAAGTCTACGTCGATCGACGAGCGCGGACATCTCCGTCACCGATAAGGAGAAAATATTGAACGGCCGTACAATCTCGATTTTGACCACTACTATTGTGATTCTTGAAAATACCACAATAAACTCTACTTCAAAATTTTTTTTCTCTTTTACTTCCAGTTTACTTTCTTTTCTTCAGATGGAATTTATTTTGTTGCTTTTTCTTTAAGTATAATGTATTTCTTCGAAGCTACTGAGAAAAAGAGAATCTTGCAGGTTATCTGTGCTGTTACCTGGTGTTTGTTTGGTGCTGGTCCTATATTTGGTTTTGCAGCCTTAAAACCTGCTCTGATTGACCAAGGAGTGTATGAAGAAGTTTGTGACGTTTCAACTTCACCTTCAAATGATTCATCTATTGCATCCTTTACCAACATGTTCACATCAATTTTAGGAAGCAGCGCCCCTTCATCTCCATTGATTTCTTTGATAGATAACGATAAATTCGAATCAGAATCATTTATTTCAAAATGTACAGCTCAAGATTTAAAATTAAACATGATGTTTACAGCCGGTGCTGCAATGACTAATGTTTCTGCTTTAATTATCGGTAGAACCTTAGATACTTATGGTCCAAGAGTTTGTGGTATAATTGGTGCAACATTTTTGACTTTAGCTTCACTTATTTTCATATATGCTAAATCGATTTCATCTTTTGATCCTTATTTAATGGGCTATACTTTTATGGCGTTGGGTGGCCCATTTGTTTATATTTCATCGTTCCAACTATCAAATGCATTCCCAGAAAAGTCTGGATTAATCCTAGCCTTATTAACCGGTGCTTTTGATACCTCATCTGCGGTTTTCCTTTTCTATATAAAATTATATTTGAAAAATCCGACATTTTTCACACTTTCAACGTTTTATAAAATTTATTTGGTTGTTCCAATATTCATTTTTGTTATTCAATTTGTTTTGATGCCATATGAATCTTATTTAACTCCACCACCAGAATTAATTCCAAGTAATTCATCAGAGGAGCAACGTGCTTTATCGATTGCCGCAGCTCAAGAAGATGAATTACATGCTGAAAATGCTGCTTTATTGGGTACAACATTACCGGATGAAACAACCACTTTAATGCGTGCATCAAAGAGAAGATCATCTTTAGGTGATGCTTATAAAAGTATTTATATTGAGGAAGAAATTGAAGAAACTGCAAAGGCTAAGGATCATTTATCTTATTCAATTTTTGGTATTTTCCACGGTTTCCCTGCCGCTTATCAATTTAGAACTTGGTGGTTTATATTAATGTGTCTTTTTGCAACCATTCAAATGTTAAGATTAAATTATTTTGTTGCAACTGTTAATTCTCAGTATACTTATTTATTAGGTTCTTACAAAAGGGCAGAAAATTTGAATAAAATTTTTGATATTGCATTACCATTAGGTGGTGTTTTATCAATTCCATTCGTTGGTATGTTTTTAGATAATTTTTCTACTTCAATGGTCTTACTTATTTTACTTGCCTTTTCATTATTCATTGGTATTTTGGGTATTATTAAAAACTCTTTCTTGTCTGGTGTTATCAATGTTTTAGTTTTCGTTTGTTACAGACCGTTTTTTTACACGTCTGTTAGTGACTATTGCGCAAAAGTTTTTGGTTTTGAAACTTTTGGTACCGTCTATGGATCAATTATGACCGTTTCTGGTGTTTTTAATTTCTTGCAAGGTTATTTAGATAAATTAACCCATACTAAATTTAAAATGAATCCAATTCCATTAAATATATTGATGTTGGTTATCACAGCTATAATAGGTGGTGTCACTGTTGCTTATGTTTTTGTTCAATCTAGAATTTACAATAGAAAAAGAGTGCAAACTTCAACAGTTGCTTCTGAAGTGTCATAAGCTTGCTAATTAAAACTATTTATATTTATTTATTCAGATGATCAAGCATATTATTTAAATTTACAGAATTTTGTTTATAGTTCCTCTATATTATGATTTAACAAAATACACTGATAATAAAAATTTACCTTATTATATGCTACTATTATTTCTCTTAAATCCTAATTCCATTCCCAGGCAATTTTTACTTTAAAAGGTGAAAATGTTACTATTGGTTTGTCTTCGGCTTGTTCTGCATCACAACATTTCATAATATAGTTGATGATCCTATTAACCTGCTTTAATATAAAAATTACTATCCTTAGTTAAAACTTTGAATCTTTGAGAACATATCACTTTTATAAGCCGTGGTTAATATTTTTATTTTATTATTTGATTAAATATAGTTATTTTTAAAACTGTTTTACACTCCATCATAATGCTATAAAAAAAATGGGTCATTAAAGAGTGTTTCTTAAAAGGCATAAGTGTTGTCTTTTATCTTTTTATTTGTTTGAGTTTTGAAATGATAGCCTTTCTTGTCTCATGTCCAACGAAAAACTCCCAAAGAAGGAAAATGTCGTGGATGGACAGAACAGAAACAAGAAGAGCGACAAGGTGTGAAAAGTTTTCTAGCATTTCACTCATTCCTTCTTGTCAATTGCTTTACTTTTTTCTTAATAGTTTATAAATTTGTTATTACATACTACAATTTTGTGTTTGATAATATTGTGTGTATAGGAGTACACCTGTATTTTCTTAAACAACACAGACCTCTTCGAAGATCCATATACCTTTCTCTTCCGTGGTGTATTGATTCAAAGCGAGGCCTAGAGTAATATCTCCAACTATTCCTGAGTTTTAGAATTAGAATATTCTTTTCTTTTTACGACAGATTCTTAATTTTGTCTTTTCGGATCATACTGGATACATTTCACTAAATAAAAGAGTTCATTATTTCATGTAATATTGTGCATATTATAAAGTAAAAAAAACAGACACACACGACCCACTCAGTCCACGTTGGTACTTAACTTCTTGATAACAGCATCACTTGGAGAAACACTCTCTATAAAATCTTTCATCTGTAATGGCCTTAGTTTCACCTTTTCGTTAGTGTTAATATCTTTACCATTAAGTAGATTCTTTCTTATGAATTCTCTAGTTGAATTAACAGCTGCATTTCTACATAATTCCTTCAAGTCAGATCCACTTAAGCCTTCAGTTAATTCAACCAATTCATTAATTTGGAAATCGTATTTCACATTTTTTAACATTTTCTGTAGAATATTCATTCTTTGTTCATTATTTGGTAAACCAATGGCAAATCTTTTTGGCATTCTTCTCATAAATGCAGAGTCTATATCATTAGGCCTATTAGTTGCTCCTAAGACCAAAATTCTACCACTATTAACTAAACCATCCCATAATGTCATAAATTCTGCCTTTAATGTTGCTGTAATCTCATGATCTGTTGAATTTCTTTCTCTTAAAAATGAATCAATTTCATCAATGAAAATAATACATGGTTGTAATTTTCTTGCTAAAGAAAACAACGCATCAACTAATTTATTAGATTCACCATACCATTTATCCATTAAAGTTGACATCCTAATAGAAACAAAATTGGCGTTGGACATCTTAGCTAAAGCTTTAGCTAACATAGTCTTGCCACAACCGGGTGGCCCATATAGTAACACACCTTTTGGTGCTTGCAGTAGACTTGCATATTGATCAAATAATTGTGGATAGGTTAATGGTAAAATCACAGATTCTTTTAAATCATCAATAATATTATCTAAACCTCCAATATCATCGAAACTAACACTAATTTCATCAGGTGGTATCAAGCTTGCCATAAGAATTTTTTCATATTCATTCAGTTCAATATTTAGCCCTGGATTTGATTTCTTTAATTTAGCTAATGATTGTTTTGCTCTTTGGATATCATCTTTTGATCTGCCACGGGGTCCATCATTGAGAACTTGTGTTAGAAGGTAATAAATTGATAGACCTGCACCAGCCAGAAAAATACAATCTGTAATAACTTTAAAGTCAACGTTTTTTAACATTTTTTTATATTTGTGATATATTATATTCAATGATTATAATATTAAGTTGTAAAATAAGAACGAGGACTAAAAGAAATATCTCGTATTGTTAAAGAGAAGAGCTAGCTATTTTTCTGTCTTTAGTGGCGGTGAAAATTTTTTTGATCGTTGTATCTTAATTTATTTACTCTCTTTATTCAGTGTTAACCATATATAATAGTCAGCTTATAAAATGTCCAAGAAAAGGCAAGGGCACACTATTAACATACCCGGTGTTATTTTGGATGAACTAAAAGATAGTTCAAAATACGAAAATGATGAAAGATTTGCACCCGATCAAAAGAGAAGAAAAACTGGTAAATCTGTTCTCAATAGGAAAGCCGAAAGAAAACAACAAAGGGAAGTCAAAAAGAATGCAAATAGACAGAAAAATGTTTTTAAACAACAAGTTAAATTAAAGAAATGTGATAACAAGAAAAGCATAGACACAAAAGCTGTTAGATTTCAAGAGCCACTACATACTTCAAATAAAAATAATAAAAGAGTCTCGTTCAGTGATCATGATGATGTGAAGGAGATTAGTCCACTGGTTTCAAGTGAATCAGATACAGGTGATAGTTGGGACTATTCAGATGAAGATTATTCTCAGGATGAAAGAGATGAAAAAGATGCAGCGTCGTTGATCCAGCATTTGAAAAAATTGAAGAAACAACAGATGGGATTAGATCTAGAATCAGAATCGGATGATGAAGTTTATGATCATGAAGAAATTGGGTTATTGGATGATGATGATTTAGATGAGGAACAGAATAAGGTTATGGCTCAACTGGCATCTCTAAAGGGTAAAAAGAAAAAATCATCAGAAATAAGAATAGTTAAAGAAGATGAATTGGAGAATGATATTTTTGAAGAGGAAGAATTATCCGATGATGATGATGACGAGATTAACCTCAAAGAAGAATTCTATGATGATGATGATGAATTAGACGACGAACAAAATCTAGTGATGTCTCAATTGGCAGCATTAAAAGCTAAAAAGGGTAATGGTTCTAAAACAACAATGAGAGTTGTTAAGGAAGATGATTTGGAAGAAGATGATGATATTGAAGAATCCTATTCCGATGATGATGATGATGACGAGGTTAACGTCAAAGAAGAATTCTATGATGATGATGATGAATTAGACGACGAACAAAATCTAGTGATGTCTCAATTGGCAGCATTAAAAGCTAAAAAGGGTAATGGTTCTAAAACAACAATGAGAGTTGTTAAGGAAGATGATTTGGAAGAAGATGATGATATTGAAGACTCCTTTTCCGATGATGATGATGATGAGATTCGTGTCAAAGAAGAATTCTATGATGATGATGATGATGATGATGACGATGATGATGATGGTGATGATGAAATTGGACAAGATAACAATGAGAATAAAAGTCTCAAAGAAACTAAGGTGTTTGAAAACTTAAGAAAAATTAAAGGCAATAGGGATACCAATGAAACAAGCGAGATTAAAGTTATTAAAGAAGACGTACTCAATGATGATGAATTAAGCTCATCCTACGAGGAATCTATAGATGAGGATAATGAAGTATCAAGGGGAGTAATTTTAGATCATGATCATCAACTAATACAAAAGGACGAAGACGAAATGAATTATTATGCCAAGAAACTAGGTATAAACCCAAAGAAAGGTATTTTGAAAGACAGTGATGATGATATAATTGGAGGCTTATTAGATGATCTTGATGTTGATTTTTCATCAGAAGAAGAAGTACCACCAAGGAAAGAGAAAAAAGAGAAAAAAGAGAAAAAAGAAAGAAAAGAGAAAAAAGAAAGAAAAGAGGAAAAGGAAAAAAAGGGGAAGAACAAAGAGGAAGAAAATTGCAAACTGGTCTCTGATTATGATCAACAAATGTTAAAAAAGGATGAAGAAGAAATTGACTACTATGCTAAAAAGCTGGGTTTAAAAAAGAAGAAAACGATACATAAAGAGGGCGAAGATGATTTTATTGGCGGATTGTTTGATGGTTTAGAATTAGATTCAAGCGATGCACATGATGAAGAGGAAGAAGCAAATTCAGATGACAATAGTGGCAGCAAAAAAGATCATGACTTAGGTGAAAATTATGACAGCGAAGATGTTAATTCAGATGATTTCGACGATGATGATGAATTAGATGAAGACGATAAAAGATTATTAAGAGAAATGCAAGGACTTGCTTCATCGGATGAGTACTCGGAATCAGAATCTGAGGAGGATGGTCCTAGAGTTAAAGAAAATCCTTATGTTGCGCCAGTTCCTGTTCCGCAAAATTTAGAAACTGTTGCAGGTTCTAGATATATTCCCCCAGCTTTACGTAAGAAAATGGAGTTAGAAAAAGATTCCACTGAGTCTAAAGAAATGTCACAATTAATAAAATCAATAAAAGGTCCATTCAATAAATTATCTGAGCCGAATATGGCAAATGTCATTAATGTTTTGAACAACCTTTACAATGATAATGCAAGACATTTTGTTAATGAAGCTCTTTTAAAAGTTGTTATTCAATCAGTTGCAATTCCTGGCTTGCTTTTAGAAAGTTTTTTAGTATTATACGCTACTTCATTAGTTGCACTTTATAAATTGCAAGGCATTGACTTTGGTGCTTATACAGTTCAAACCTTAGTTGAAAAATTGACATCATACTTAAATAATGATTCACAAGCTAAAGGTTACGAGGCAACAAATTTAATGGGATTAATTGGATATTGTTACGACTTGAATTTAGTTAGTTCATCATTAATTTATGATCTAATTTTACAGAAATTGATTAAAAATCCTTCAGAACTTAAAACAGATCTGTTGTTGAAATTAGTTAAATCCTGTGGTAGAAAACTAAGATCAGACGATACTAATGCGTTAAAAGATATCACTTTGGAATTGGGCAAATCAATTAAATCCAGCGAATCTAAAGGTATCAAGACCTCAACAAGAACTAGTTTTCTCGTGGATACTATTACCAATTTGAAAAATAATAAACTTAAGAATATGGAAAACGAAAATACTGCCTTATTAATCAATAGGCTCAAAAAACAACTGGGTTCGATAAACCATAATAGAAACCCAGATCCTATTAAGGTTAATTTAGCAGATATTGAGAATATTGAAGAAAGAGGTAAATGGTGGTTAGTTGGATCGGCTTGGAAAGGCGCCGACTCAAAAGAGAAACCGATGGAAACTGAAGAATATACAGTCAATGATGAAACGGTTGAAGACTTGTTAGATAATGCGGAACCAAACTGGTTAGAATTAGCAAAACAGTATAGAATGAACACCGATATTAGAAGAGCCATATTTATTTCGATCATGTCTGCTAATGATTTTATGGACGCATTTATGAAACTTGAAAAATTGTGTTTAAAGAAAACACAAAAAAGAGAAATTCCGAATATATTAATGCACTGTGCCACCATGGAAGCTTTATATAACCCATATTATGGCTTTCTTGCCAAAAAGTTATGTGAAGATCATTCGATGAGAAGAACTTTTCAATTGAACTTATGGGACTTTATTAAGGAATTAGATGGTGACGACAGTTCAACCAACATTTTAGGTGATGCAGATGATGACGAAAGATTAATGAAAATTTTAAATATGGGAAGATTTTTTGGGTTTTTAATTGGTGAAGCTTCATTATCATTAAATATTTTAAGAGTTATAAATTTTGTGGCCGCTTCTTCTGATATTAAAATCTTAATGGAAATTATGCTAATCACTATTTTGGATGGGATCGCTAAGAAATCTGAAAATAAGGCTTTTGGTAGTGGTTTACATATGTCTACAAAGGCCAAAGACTTAAATTTCAATGATAGAATCATGCTAGAAAGAATATCAAAGTGTAATGAACAACCGTTGTTACTTAAAGGTTTACAATATTTCTTGAATAATAGAGTGAAGAAAAGTTCATTGATTAAAGGGAAGAAACAAAGAGCTAGGGTTGAGTGGGGTATTGATTCCATGTCAGACATTATTACTGAGATGGTTGCCACCCAAGAATAATGGAGCTGATATTACCTTTAGAAGCATATAAAATTAAATAGTTTATTAGTTCTTTTTTTTTGTTAATCTATAGAATTTCCTGTTTTATATTTAATTGTAAGTTAACTTTTCTTTATTTCTTTGTTTTCAAGAAAAATACAGTCTTCATCTATCGGATAGTAAAAGTTCCAGAACCAATCAAACAGCTTACCATGTTGACTTATTCCCTCTTTTTTATCCTTATTCAACCATTTTCTCCAGTGCGATTTTAGTTTGTTCAGAGTTTCGATATGTGTGTCTTCTAATGGCGTATTTTCATTATCTATATTATTTTCATTCTCATTGAAAGGACCGAATTTGAATTTATTTCGGGTAGTTACTGTTTCCGTTACTTTTGAATTTATTGCAGATGGTTGGGTATCAAATATGGATACCCATTGCAGAAGATTATTTTCTTGGGTATCATTTGCAAATTTTTCACGCTCTAAGAAGTGTTTGTAGCATTCCGGGGAAGGTACATTCTTTCCAATTTGCCTTTTCTCGTGTTCTACGACTGTAACCTTATCTATATTCGTGTTTTCTAATAGAGTCTTATGTGGTTCTTTTTGAAGTAAAAGTAACTGTTTTTCTAAAATTATATTTTGGTAATTAGGTATTTCGGTCTCAAAATATTTCCAATTGTAAAAATAAATATCGGTTACATGTGCTACAAATGATTCTATTTCTTCCCCGCAGTCTTTGTTTAGTTTTATATTCTCCATACATAGTTTTAGAATAGCAGATTGAATCACAGCATAAAAAAAATGTTTGGTTGGATCATTTGAATTTCTAATAATATATTCCTTCTCAATTATCCATCTAAATAGCCCCTGATTACTCGTTTCGGGTATTGATAGTATAATTATACCAACCGAGTCTCGAATTAGGGTGAATGATTTATCATTTTCGTGGTCAATAATAGTAACACTTTGATACAAAGTTTCTAAAAGGAGTAATGTTTCTATAAACTTAAAATCAAACGGTAGTTCAAGTTGTTTAAAATATAATCCATAATACCAACAAATAATGTTACAACACAGTTTGAGGAATTTCTCTTCCTTAGTTTTGATAAATAAGTAAAGTCCTGGTATAATAAGTTCATCTAACACTTTGATAAATTTATTCTCCAAATAATTAATAAATGAATTGAATGAACCATAATTTTTAACCAACGCCGATAAATTTGCCAATGAATCTATTAAGGTTTCCCTATTTGATGTATTCAAAATTTTTTCAACTGTAGGTATAATTTCAGATACCTCATCACCTATATTGTGATCACTTAGGATTCCGCTAAGTGAAGCAGTTGTTACACAGCTTTTATGATTCTCTGCTAAATGAAGTCTAACAATATGTGGATCGATAAGTAACGAATCCATACTTAATACAACTTTTTATGTGCACATATAATTATTTTTAAAAAAAACAGTGAAATTAACTGTAGCAATGATAAAGCTGTTTGAAAGTATATATATTTGAGTGCTATATACTCTCTTTGTCCAATAAAAGTTGGAAGGGAATATAACTGAGTTGCAACCATCCATGCTTATCAAAAGGGCCATTTTCCTATTTGGGAATAATATAGGTGCGAGGGGTAAAACCCTATCATGTGACAAATATTGTAGAAATAACCCTCATCGCTTTTTTTCCAAAATTTTCAATCTGGCTTTCGCTTTTTCGAAATTGAAGAATATTTCACGACGTTTACACAACTAGACTTCTTCTAAAATCTATAGAAATAAAAGCTTTAAACAGCCTAACGTCAAGAACATAACGAAATGGGAGCTACCAGAGAAAAGAAAGTTGCATATTTTGCTAAATTAAGACAATTAGTCGAAGAATACAAGTCTGTCTTCATTGTTGGTGTTGATAATGTTTCATCCCAACAAATGCATGAAATCAGAAAGACCTTAAGAGAAGATGCTGTTGTCTTAATGGGTAAGAACACCATGGTTAGAAGAGCATTAAGAGGTTTCCTTTCTGAATTTCCAGAATATGAAAAGTTAATGCCAATTATCAAAGGTAATGTTGGTTTCATTTTCACTAACTCTGACTTAAAGAACATCAAACAAGTTATTTTAGATAACAAGGTTGCTGCTCCTGCTAGAGCTGGTGCTATTGCTCCAGATGATGTCTGGGTTCCAGCTGGTAACACCGGTATGGAACCAGGTAAGACTTCTTTCTTCCAAGCTTTAGGTGTTCCAACCAAGATTGCTAGAGGTACTATTGAAATTACCAATGATGTTAAAATTTTACATGCTGACCAAAAGGTTGGTCCTTCTGAAGCTTCTTTGTTAAACATGTTGAACATTTCTCCATTCACCTATGGTTTAACTATTATTCAAGTTTTCGCAGACGGTCAAATCTTCCCAGCTTCGATTTTGGATATCACTGATGATGAATTATTAAGTCACTTCACTTCTGCTGTTGCCGCCATCACCCAAATTTCTTTAGCTTCTGGTTACCCAACCGTTGCTGCTGTTCCTCACCAAATTGTTAACACCTACAAGAACATCTTAGCTTTATCTATTGCTACTGATTACACCTTTGAAGGTTCCGAACAAATTAAGGACAGAATTGCTAATCCAGAAGCTTATGCTTCTGCTGCTCCAGTCGCTGCTGAATCAACCTCTTCCGGTGCTGCTGCTGAAGAAGCTCCAGCTGAAGAAGAAGAAGAATCTGACGATGAAATGGGTTTCGGTCTATTCGATTAAATGTCGGATCTATAAATTAATATCTTAGTAGTTTTATAATTTTATAGGTTTAAACTTTAATTTACTAACGAAAGTTTTTTTAAAATTGAAATGTACAATAATTTGTAAATTTGCAACAAAGATTGGGTTGCATTACAAAGTTACCCGCAAGTTAGGATTGAATTTTCTCATCTGCGAAGGTTGGAAAAAAGTGCAACTAGTGGTTGATCACGTTTAAAAAATATAAAGCAATACTCAGAATACTTACCTGAATATATACTTATAACTACACAATGTTTGCTCAATTAGCTACAAAAACTGTTAAACAATCTAATAAAAGAATGATCTCCACAATTATTGGTGGTTCCAAGCCATCGTCATTTAAGGGTGTTTTATTTGGTTTCTTTGCTGGTGTTACATTAACCGGTTTTGGTTGTTACTATTATTTGTTAGATGAATACAAAACTTCATCGAATGCAATTGTTTCGGATGTTTTGTTATTACAAAAGTCCATTAGAAACATGGAAACTCAGATTAGAACTTTAGAAAGTTCAATTGAAAAGAAGTAATTTTAGTTGAATTTTAATGATTTTCTTATAATGGTATTTAAGTTGTACCCTTGTTATTATACTATTATTATTATTATTTAAAAAATGAATGAATATTTCGAAAACGAAAGTTGAAGCATTGGCATTGAATTCAGTCTTATGATTAAAATTTCTTTTATAAGTTATTTTTTCAGTTATAGAATTCTATTTATTTCATCTTAAAAATTACTGCTATATGCCTGTTACGATAATGAATTATTAATATATTGTAAATTGTACACCCTTGTAATATTAAACAAGATAAGTGGATCAACTCCTAAATAAAATGACACTCTTGATAAACAAAGCAGGCATGATATCTTTGGTTTTTGATTGGATCTCAATAATGTATATTGTTTTATTTAAATCGGTCTTATGTTAAAATATTAATAAAGACAATCAAATTACCACCTTAGCTGTAGGTGAAATAATTATTTGAAATTTGAAATAAAGGTAGAAAATATTGTACTTGTAATTCCAATAAAATCAATTTTAACTACATATATAACCTTTTTTTCTGTTACAAGTTGTATTTTTTTACTCTTCTAGTGTAGATTTTAGAAACAGTGATCAAGTTATATCCCATTAGACATGGATTGAATCGGATCTGAACACAGCCAATTTTGTTATGAGCGCCAAAAACGATTAATAAAAAAAAATTTCAGTGTATGATTATTCATCTTTTATTAAGGGTGTAGTTCACTTTGAGTTTAGATATAGCATGATAGATCACATACAGTTGGAGCCTGTTAATAAGAAACAAAAAACAATGGATAAACAGTTGATTGGAAGAAAACCAGTACACGGATTAAAATGTGAATATTTTAATACAATTAAGAACAGACGTTGTGGGTTACAAAGGCTGAAAGATTTAAAATATTGTTTGGCTCACACTAAGCAAATGTCGGGAATTGATGCACCTTTTGAATCAGAAATATCGAAAACGAATAAAAATGGCGATATCATAAAAAGGGTTCCATGTACCCTGGATCCATCACATTCAGTTTGGGAAGATAAATTAAAAAGTCACGTTAAGAAATGTAATGTTGTTAAAGCTAAGGCTACACTACAAGATAAAATTGATAACTGCCCATGGTTTGGACTAAACTATAATGTTCAAGATATTGGTGAACTGAAGAGCGTAGAAGAATCAAATAATGGCGAGTTAGATAATGAATTTTGGTTGAAATTCATGAAAGAATTGGTTGGAAAATATGAAACGACCTTTAGAGGTCATGAAGAGCTACTGTTGAATGATATTGAATTTAGAAAAGGATTGGAAGAAAGATTTGAAGAAGTTAGTAACCAGAAACATATTAAACAACAGAGCAGCTTAATTGGACAGTTAGTTGAGAATGATATGATTGGTGAAGGAATAGACAGTGGTGTAATTATTGAATTTGGATGCGGTAGAGCTGAGTTTAGTAGATATTTGAACAGGGCTGTCAATGGGATGATCGACACAAATGAAAACATATGGAAAACGAGTAAGTATTTGCTGATTGATAGAGATAGTCCACGTGTAAAATTTGATAATAAAATAGTAAGCGACAGTAAAAGTGCTGGAATTGATACAAATGTTAAGAGGCTGAAAGTTGATATTAAAGATTTGAAACTGATTGAATCTTTGAAAAGTTGTAAGGAAAAAAACGAGAAAGAATTAGAATTAGGATATATGGGTATCTCTAAACACTTGTGCGGTGTTGCCACTGATTTAACTCTAAGATGTTTAATTAACGCAGTTAAGGAGGATCAAACAGGATTTAAGTTCAACGGGTTTTTAGTTGCAATGTGTTGTAGACACTGTTGTGTATATAATTTGTTACTGGATGATTCCAAAAGGTATTTAGAGGATAATTTTGATATTAATGGTTCAAATTTTAAATATTTTAGAAAAATGTTTGCTTGGGCTACTAATGGTGTTAAACCTGGTTGCAGTAAAGATGATGTGGGTGAGCACTTTACAAATTTATCATTTAGAGAAAGAGAAATTATTGGATTAAAAATGAGAAGAATTTTAGATGAGTCTAGGAAATATGCTATGACAAAACAGGGCTTTAATGCTAAGTTGGTTAAATATGTTAAAAGCGAAGTGAGCTTGGAAAATTTCTGTATGGTTATTAAAGGTGTTTAGCAAAAAGTTCTAAATAGGTTTGCATACCTAAATCACTAATTTTATTTTGTAGGATTTCGTAATAAAATCGTGTATATTACTAAACAATCGAAATATATGTAACTTTCTGTAACATATTATTTGAAACTTTTAATGTATTTAATGTATTGACACTTCAATTGTACATACTATACAGTTATTGTAAATTATTTTACTAAAATAACGAAACTTCATAAACTCTTCAGGATTTAAGAACACCGTTTTTTCTATAAAATTCTCGGAGAGGTATAAAATTTCAATTATAATTTACGGTTATTGATCTTAATTTTTTATAAAAAGATTGATTATAAGTTATTATGATTAAATCACTTTTAAACCAACATGCATTAATAACAGGTGGAACAAGAGGTATTGGGTCTGAAATTGCAAATAGGTTATCAGCTTTAGGTTGTAAAATAACTGTATTATCACGTACAGAAAAAGATTTAAAAAACAAAGTTTATCAATTGAATAAAGATTATCCATTGGATAATAAGAAACATAATTTTATCAAATATGACTTATCAAAGCCTATAGGATTAGAAGATTTTATTAAAAAAGACTTTAGTGAGTACAAAAATGTTAATATATTGATTAATTGTGCAGGTATTTCACAACAGAGATTGTTAATTAATACACCAGAAGATGAAATAGTGAAAATAACCCACGTTAATCTTGTATCACCTATGATTCTAAGCAAAGTATTTGCTAGATCAATGATGAGATTAGATAATTCTAATATTATCAATATATCATCGATATTAGCACAAGACGACATGGAGATTAATGGCGCAAGTGTTTATAATGTTACAAAAAGCGGATTAAATAAATTTACAGTTTCTTTAGCAAAAGAAATGGAAAGAAAAAGAGGAAGTATAGTCAGAGTAAATTCAATAATGCCAGGGTTAATCAAAGAAACAGACATTGGTGGGACTGTTGATATAAGTAAAATGACAATCAAAAACAATATGAACATTGAGAGTAGTAAAAACAAAGTGGCGGATGAAATTATTAAAATCTTATTATCACGTGATATACGTGGCGAGTGTGTTACTTGTTAATGACACGTGTTGGAAAACAGACAGTTACCATGTGCATTTTAATTTTTTCAATTTGAAAATTGGAAATGAAAATTTTTTTATATTTTTTTGAATGGCCTCTCGTTGTTTTTTTTTGCTAGTGTAAGTTGTGAACATTCTTTCCTTTATTTTTTTTCCTTTAATTGTCAGTTCTAATACAACACAACCTTACAATTAGTATACACAATGATTATTTTTAAAGATATTTTCTCAGGTGATGAATTATTATCCGACGCTTATGATGTTAAGTTAGTCGATGGTGCAGTTTACGAAGCTAACTGTGATTTGGTCAAAATTAGACAAGGTGCTGATGTTGATATTGGTGCTAACCCATCTGCTGAAGGTGGTGATGATGATGATGATGAAGAAGGTGTTGAAACCGTTAACAATGTTGTTTACTCTTTCAGACTTCAACAAACCAATTTCGATAAGAAATCTTTCTTAACCTATATCAAAGGTTACATGAAGAGAGTTAAGGCTCATCTTGCAGAAAAAAACCCTGATCAAGTTGAAGTTTTTGAAAAAGGTGCTACCGCTTATGTTAAAAAGGTCATTGGTTCTTTCAAAGACTGGGAATTTTACACTGGTGAATCTATGGATCCAGATGCTATGGTTATCTTAATGAACTACAGAGACGATGGTGTTACTCCATTCGTTTCAATCTGGAAGCATGGTGTTGATGAAGAAAAGATCTAATTGCATTTTATTTTTAATTTGTGTAAAATATAAGACTAAAGAAATACTAATTTTCCTCTTTTCTCTAAATCATAATATAAAACTATTTATTTATTATAATTAATAAAGAAAAAAAAGAATCCCATCTAGCGTACTTTAATTTATTTTAATTAATTAAATATCTAAAGATTTTAAATGATCAATCATATCTTGTTTATCGGAATCATAATTATCTAATTGCCAAATAAATAATTCCTCATTAACCTTTTTTAACCATGGTCCGGGCTTTTTATTGATAATTTTCATCATTTCTTTACCATTTAACAACAGACCTTCTTTAACAACATTAGTCAATTTCAAGTCATCAATTAATTTCAACAAATTTTCATATTTATTTTTAATTGTTTTTAAATCATCCATATTTTGAAAACATTCTAAATAAAAATTTATAATAATGTTTAATCTCCAATTTTCACCATAAGGTAAAATAAAATTTTGGGCAATTTCTGATCTTTTATAATTTCTTAATGTAATTGGTGGTGATAATAGTGATAAGTGATTTTGAAAATTATTGATCTTACTGACAATTAAACCAACTAAATCTGCCAATTTTAATGGCATTTTAATTCCATTTAAAACACAATACATTGAAACAAAACCTTCCTTTTTACCAACTCTCACCTTCAGATCTCTCCATTTATTTAAAATCAGACTTGAATAAAATATGACCTTTTCATTATCATTATCATTATCAGTACTAGTAATATCGTTAATATTAAGTTTCAATTCATCAATTATATCGACATCCTGTAAAATATTTGGTAATTTTTCAACAACATCACTTAGACTGATTTGAATACTATTTTCTAACAAATTGATATTATTTAATTTGAAGTCTTCCATAACATTAGTATCGCCTAATCCAAATATACCAAAAAATTCAACATCTCTAATTAATTTCAATCCATATATTGGATCACTGCCTATTAGAATCTTCCTTATTTCGACACCAATTCTTTCTCTACTGATTTTATGTTCTAATGCATCTTTAATTTCTTGACTTTTCATAATTTTTAATGCCTCATCATCGATTTTAAAATTTAATGTTGATGCAAATCTGATTAATCTTAAACATCTTAATGGGTCATCTAAAAATGTTTTTCTTGGTTCTAATGGTGTACGTAATATACCTTCCCTTAAATCTTTTAATCCACATTTTGTAAAATCTTCAATCTTCATTGTTGTCAAATTATAAAACATCGAATTTAGCGTTGCATCACGCCTAAAGGCATCTTCTTCAGGTGTGCCTGCTTCGATTGTTGGAATTCTTGAATCTTCTGTATAAGTTTCTGATCTTAAATTAACAAAATCAATATCCAATCCATATAACTTTGTTGTACAAGTCTCTAAATGCTTAGATTTTTCAGGATTTTTTTTAATTGTATGAATACTACCTGAAATTTTATTTTCAATGTTATTATCAATTTTACTATTATTATTATTGTGATTGATTTGTTTTTCACTTTCTTTATCAATATATTCTTTTAATCCTGTGACAAAATCGATACCTGAACAATGATCTATTCCAATATCAATATCATGGGATGGTTTATTCATTAATTTATCACGAACCCATCCACCGGTGATACGTAATGTTAATGGTGGATTATTTTGTGAATTATATTTTGCAGTGTATTCTTGCAATAAAGACGTAATTTGCTTTTCAGTCGGCGTAAGTATTATTTGCGGCATTGAAGTATAATATTTTCTTAATATGAATTTAGTATTATTAAGCATCTAGCCTGAAAAAAGGGAAACAATTAGAACTATTATAATTTTCATAGAAATTCAAAAATAATTATAAAAATATGAAAAATTCATCGCTCTTTCCCATATTACTTAGAGAGGGTTATGCTTATTTTATTACGCTTATAGTTTGTTCATTATAAACTATCTAATCAAATTTCATCTTTTTACCCTGAAATTTCACATTTTGCATACTTTCCTCTAATTTTCTTTTTGCCTCCCAAGAAGGATGCATTTGTTCATTTCTTTCCCGTTCTTTGTTAAATTTAGCATCTCTTTCCAATTGTCTTTGTTCTCTTAATTTTTCCTTTTCAGCTCTTTTAATAACTCTTGCATCATATTCATCCTTTAACCTTTCTCTTTCAGACCTAAATCTCTCCTGCTGTTTAACAACATGAACAGCCTTAGAACCATATTTCATTTCCCAAATTTTTTGTCTTGCTCTTTGACCTCTACGATTTTTACGTATTGGTTTTGTAGTTTTCTCAACCATCTCGTCGTCTTCAACGTCAGTATCTGAATCATTTCCCGAATAATAACCAGAAGCTAAAGCTGGTAAAATAAGTTCTTTCTTATTTTTTGTAGATGATTTTATATCTGGTTTAGCTGAAAAAAATTCATCATTTTCTATTGTGTTTAAATCAATTTTTGCAGAATCAGAATCAGGATCAGAATCGAAACGATCCTCAGAATCTTCCTCTGGTTCTTCATCTGTAACTTCATTATAATTAATGTTTGGATCTAATTCTGATTCTTGATCATTTTCTTCATCTGAAGAAGCAATCAAAGCATCTTTATAAACATCGTAGAGTTGATCATATTGTTTATCAAGATCAACTTCTTGATCTTCATCTCCACTTTTACTACCGCCTTCCTCCAACTGCTCTATTTTCAAATTTTCTTCATCTTTATCCTCCTCAATCAATTTTTCTTTGTCAACAGGCTCCAATATCAACCTAAAACTATCATTCATATGGTGAATTAATTCTTTAACTGTTTTATCGCTAAATGCCTTTGAAATTAAATCATTAACACTTTTACTATTTGTCTTATAAGGGTTAACATCTTTAAAATTATTACTATCATTTTTGAACCAACCTGGAACACTCTCCATATTTCTTTTGAATAATTTAAATAAAATTTTCTCCAATTTGTACTTTAAATTTTTTTCCAATAAATCATAATCATTAACCAGTAATTCTTCCATTGCATCCTTAAGCTTAGTTTCCTTTTTAATTATCCTAATCAAATTTTTTAAGATTTTACCATGAACTGAATGATATTTTCTATTAAATAATACAATTTGATATTCTTTAATCGTTTTGATCGCAACTTCTTTGGAAAGTTGCAGAAGTTTTATTTTATCCTTTGTTTTGGAATTACATAGCTGTCTTGTTTTTGAAAACCTTGGTTTTAAACGCAAAAAGTGATACTGTAAAATATCCAACTTGAACAATATATTGTCTCTATTACTCATATTCCATACGCTATACTATATAATATAAATATTTATAACAATTAAATAACAAAATTTATGCAAAAAATAAAGAAATTTAAAATTTTTTTCAGTTTTCAGTATTCAATTCCCGCGCCTTGTAAATTGACTATTTTCTCTTTCAGTTCGTCGTTTATTTGACAAAAGTGTTGAATATGTTTAACTGTTTCTTTACGTTTGAGACGTAGCTCGTCTTCGCCATGTGTTTCAATACTATCGAGAGCCATAAGCAGCTTTAAAAGACATTCGTTTAAATACAAGTTCCGATATTTCAATGCATCTTTGTAAGTGGCTCCTTCCGGTTTCACATGTTCTTCAATTTCTAATGGTTTCTTATTCTTACTTTTACCCTTTCCTTTACTCTTACCTTTACCTTTAATTGCACCGTTATTTTTTTCTTCTAATTGTTTCATACGTTTAGTGACCAAGTCCTGTAATCTATCGACCTGTCCGGCGTAGTTATCATCACAGTCTTTTCTAATTGCGTCAATCTTTTCACAGCTTGCAACGATAGGATCAATTACAACAACAGGCTCAGGTTCAGGTTTCTGCGCTTTCTTCACTCTCTTACTCTTGTTTTTTTTGACTGTATTCCGGCTTCCACTACCACCGGAACTGCTAATACTACTATTACTACTACCACCAAATAATTTGTTAATTAAAAACACCATTGTAACTGTACCTAACCCTAAAATAACACTTTTATCGTTTTTCTTTAAAAAATCAATGACGGTTTCAACTTGTTCTTCACTAAGTAAATTCTTCAATTGTAACCCAATAGTATCAATCGCACTGTAAATATGCTGTTGTAATTCAGTATAATAGCTGTCCATTTCTTACACCGACTACAAAGGAAAGGTCGGATGATTAAATAGTGAACCTTTCTTTTTTGATTCTCACCATAAATTTTTTTTCATTTTTAATAAATGTAATTTTTTCTTCCAAGTTATAAAAAAAAACGATTGTTTATAATATTGTATACTAATCATGAACGTTATCGATAGAAGAAGGAATTTAGGTCCGGCCAATACACAACCTCTTATATTTGACACCTTAACAACCGAAGAAGAAGAAAATAAATCTCCTATTAATAAAGAGAACTCAGCTACTCAGCTATACATTCAATTGTCAAATATTCCGACAGCTCTTGGATCAGCCTTTTTACAATCAAACTCAACAATATTAACTGCATCCGTCTATGGACCACGTCCAAATTTCACGAAAACTTTTAGTGACCAGGCTTCCTTAAAAATTTCATTTAACTGTTCAAGTTTTTTATCGTTAGATTCATTATCAAATACAATTAATATTGCAGCAACAATCCAATCAAATATTGAATCTTCATTATTTAATTTAATATTATTAGAAAATTATCCAAAATCAAATATAGATATATTTATCAATTTAATTTCATTGGATCCCACGGTTTCATTTATTAACTTAATGTCGTTAATTTTTAATACGGTAAATTTAGCCTTAATAGATTCAGGTTTAGCTTTAAGAGGTATGCCAAGTTCAGGTTATAATATTGCTGAAAATACAGAAATATGTGTTAACTCTATTCATGGTTTAAATTATACTGATAATGACCGAGACGATGAAGAATTACTTTCGTTTTGTGGTGATTTTATTGATGAAAAATCTTTTAAATTGTCTTTAGAAAATGCTCTAATTGATGCAAAACAGCTTAGAATGGAATTTAGTCAATTGTGCCTTAATTCCTTGAAATAATATGACTTTTTAAATATAATAACACTACTAATAATAATACTAAAATATCGAAAATATATTTAACAATAATTAAAATAAGCTAAACTAAAGATAAAAAAATCATTATATACCATAGGCAGCCTTTGCTGCATATCTTTTCTTTTGGATCCCATTATTTAATAACGTACCTGACGTATTTTTTTTTAAATTAGAGCCTTCCTTATCTTTCTCTTTCTCTCTCTCTCTCTCCTTTTCTGTCATATTTAATGATAATAAATGCCTGTAATTTTTATGTTTGCTTTTAACACCACTGTCAGAACCAATAAAAACATTACTTAATTTTTTTGCATTACCATGATTGCCACTATTACTTGAAGAACTTATTGATCCACCTTGATTATTAACAACCGACGGATTCTTCAATAAACTAACTCTTGGTTCGATTTCTAAAGACATTTCATAAAGTCTTTCCTCATCAGGAATACCATCAAATATAGTCAATAAATAACAAACAACATCTAAATCAAGTGGTATACCGTATTTCACTTCATTAAAATCTAAAACTTCTTTGATGATTTTCACTATATTCATTCTTTTACTAAAATTAATTAATGTTTTATCATTATGAATATAATCTGAATTACCATCAGTGGTAAATCTTAAATCAGACAAATACATTCCTAAAAATGGTAAATATGCATCACCATTAGTCTCAACAAATCTTAAAATATTTCTATATTCACTATAATTTTTACCAATTGACATCAAATTATCCATTTTTTCAAATTTTGTCATATATTCTGTTGAAATACGTGTCCAAGTTTTCTTTAGTCTACTAATATTTGTTGATCCTAATCCTGAAATTACTGCCGTCATACTTGAAAAATTTTTCATTGTTAATAATTTTTCGGCCAAATTTATAAAGTATTCAATCATACCAACTCTTTCTTCTGGATCTTTTCTTCTTAAAATCATATAAATTGTAAAATGAGTAAGTTGATTACAATTTTTAATAAAAGTTGTAATATTTCTGGTACTAATTGCATCCTTCTTTTTAAAGATTTTATTGAAATTATATGATCTTGCTAATAAATCATTTAACCCAATTTTTCTCCAGTAAAATGCTTGAATTGATGTAATTTGTCTCGCAACTAAATCAATATCCAAATCTTTTAATCTCATTTTCATTATGTCAGGTGTTAATGGTGACATTGGAATTTCCGTTTCCTCTTTATCTCCCAAATCAAATGCTTTTGAATATTCTTCTTGATTTTGAAAACCCATAACTTTGAAGCCCAATGAAATCAAATCCTCTGAGATATTTGAATTATCATTTGTAAATTCTCTCCATTTTTCAATTAGTTCTGAACTTGAATAAAGTACCAACCAATATTTTGAGAATAGTTCTTCAAAAACTGATAAAACATTCTGTTGCTGTGGCTTTAGTTTTTTTTCTAACCATATACCATATTCTTCATAACTTAATGCTTCTGGCATACTGATATTAAATCTCTCGATTAATAAATCAAAAAATTCAATTGGTGTTGTAAATGTAATAAATAGGATTATCATACTCAGTGAAAATAGTTCGTCCTTTTCAACTAACGCATCAACAAGTTTTGAAACTAATCCTTTAAATGGACCACCTTTTAACCCATTTGGATCGTATATTAATGATTTTTCATTATCATCCAGATCCATGAACCACGGAACCTCCTCTGAATCATCAGATTTTTTTCTGCCATAAAAAAATTCCGATTGACTAGTTGTTGAGACCATAGTATTATGTCTTTCCGCAATAAATAAAGATGCAATATTAAAATCACTATTCATTAATCTAGAACAATAATTTAAAATTGATTGTCTTTGAACTTTTAATTGAGAAATTGAAATAAAAACTAATGCCATTTTTTCCTTTGTTTTTTTAATAGTTTCCATTAATTTTAAGCTTGGCTCAGATATATAAAGCCCATCATTAAATAAATCTTTATCAATTTGATCTAATCTTTTCCTCATAGTATTTGCGAATATTTGTGTTCCGCTCATTTTCTGTTCAGCTTCTTCATTATCGTCTTCTTCATCCACTTTCATTGCAAAAAAAACTTCAGGATCGTCAGCCGTAATTGTTTGACTATCTAAAATAAGATCTGTAAAAGCAGAATGCAAAAGTTGTTTCAAATGATTAAATTCGTTAAGTAGTGGGCGTAATGATTTTGCAGTTGCATCATAAAAAGATTGATTAACATCATCATCTTCCATATTAGGATCATCAACAATCGTATTATGTCTTCCATTATTTTGTGTTGCAACTTTATCGATCATGGCAAACACTGTGAAATCAATCGACTCTAGAGTATTCAGATAATTTGTAAGATTTGGAATACAATGATAAATTAAGGTTAACAGTTTTAAATTTCTGTCTTCTAAAAATGTATTAATTTGAACATTCTTTGGTATTTGAGAATTTAAAATCTTTCCAACTTCTTTTAAAGAAGATCCAATTTTTCCTTCATTTGATTTTAAGGAATGTAAAACTTCATCGTCTAATAACAGTTTTGCTTTCTTTTTTTGTTCATCAATAAAAAAATCTCTATCTTGAATACTATCTTTATCTAATTTGTTATGGAAATTACCACCTTCAAATCTATTTCTAATAAACCTTGGATACGAAACCGGTAATATTTTTGAATCAATATCATCAGTTAATTTTATATTTGAGATCCAATTCAAAAAAACGTCTAAAATTTTTGAAATCTTATTAGAATATTTGATAGTTTGAGTAAAATATTCTTCATGTGTTTTGCTATTTGAATCTTCTCTATCAAAAGCCATCAGATATAGATTACCATTAATTACAAACTGAATGAAAACTGATGATAATTTTTGTAAAATCGAACTAAAGTTTGTCAAAAGTGATTTGGATTTTAAAATTGGCTTCATTAATCTACCACATGTTTGATAGGAGCATAGATATTCAGATGCTGAGTTTAATTCAATTTTAAAGGTTACTTTATCTTGATTTTTCAAAGCTGAAATAGTATTATTTAAACTCAGTATGAAATTTTCATTTAGTGAACTCCATGTAATAATATCTCCTTGATCCATATAAAGATTATCATACGAAAATAATAATGGATTTCTATTTTCAGTTATCATTTGAACATTTAAATGATCCGATGTGCCTGAATTGGATGATTGATGCCGCTGTTGCTTTCTTTGTTGCTGTGTATTCATGGAGCTTTCAAAATTCGAGTTTTCTGACATTGGAACGTTAGAATTAAAACTATTTTCACGTTTCAGAACAATGGGAACTGTAGTTAATTCCATGGCTAATTTATTAGTATCTGGGATTTCATAAACAGAATCTTCATTGACAAATTCGGCAGAGAGAAATGGTAAATCTTTCGAATAAATATTTAAGGCAGAGTTATAATAAATAATGGAATCATCCTGAGTTATTTGAGGTATCCAAATAGGAATAAAATTAAATCCGGGTTGTGCGATTGGATTTACAGGTTGAAAATAAGTTGATATTTCCTCTGATGAAACTAAATGAATCGAATTGGGATGTGAAGCTGAAGTGGCTTCTGTTAATGATTGAGAGGCTTGTCTTGATGGCACTGAAAATGGATCGCCATTTACATATGAAGAACCCGAAACTAGTGAATCGTAGTGTTTAGCTGCAAAAATGTTTTGATCTTTAAAAATGGATGCAGAAGAAATATCACCTGGCATATCATTTTTAATAGTTGAATTCTGATGGTTTGGCAGATTAAATTGAGTTGAAAGCTTGCGATGTTGCTGTAAATTACCATGACTGTGATTGTGAAGATGAGAGTGACTAACCATCATACGCTGGCCTCTACTTGGCTTTGTATAAACGGAAGATCCAGGACTAGTAGGACAAGATTCTGAAGTTTGCGGTGATTGTTGCAATAATTCCTGTTGTATGTGAAAGTTTTGCAACGATATAGGTTGTTCTTGGATTGTCGACTTTTCAACCGCATTAAGATGGCCTATTGGCTTTGTATGTGATGGCGGAAACCAACCTCTTGTAACATTACCCACTGGATCTACTAAAATTCCATCCCACCAATTGTTATTAGGTTGAGCTAAAACTTGTATAACATCATCCACCATTAATGATAAAGTATTAGGAATTGAATCAGTACTGTAGTATTTTGTAACAATGACTGTCAATATAGGAGTTATTTTGTGCATTGTTATTGTAGAGTTAGCATTTGATGCAAAAGATGATTCTGTATGAGAAGCCATTGTCTATATTTGATTTCAATAATACTGAATTAAACTCGTCTAAAAACAACTGAAATTAATTTAAACGAGAAACAGAATAGGGTCGTATTCGGTTGATACTATTTGGTCGTTTAGTTGTGTAGTTGTATGTCAATTAAATAACAAGCTGCTAAAAATACTATAATTAGATAGGTAAAGCTCAATAACCTGTAGAAAACTAAACAAATAGTCAGGTGTCAACGTAATTAGGTAACTAGGTTTGTCAAATGTATTTTTAAATTTGTCGTGGCGGTGTATAAGTGGCAACAATGTGGCTGATGTAATATTTTTGCCTTCTCTATATTTTTACAGAAAAGTTTAGATTAGATTCAGCTTATCTTGGCTCAGCTTGACTAAACAGCATAACATCAATTGAGAGACAAGCCTTTTTTTTTTTATAAAAGTCAATATCAAAGTTGAAAAAAATGGGTAAAAATACTACTGCATTATTGGCTCATACTAATAGTAAGAAACATAGCTATTTGCTGGGATCTTCTGCTGACACTAATGTTTCAATAAACAGCGATTCTTTTTTACAAGGTTCATTCCCACACAATCAAAATGACGTTTACAATTACGCTATTTTAAATGATGACGTTGCTGAAGAATCTGCGTTGATTTCAAGTAGTGAAGGCGGATATGATGCCGAAGATGATGGTGATTTCCATGATAGTGAGAGTAGTATTACTAATAGCGATCCACTTTGTAATATTGAGGAATCAAACTATGGTACAATGTCCAATTCTTATGATAGCTCTAGTGTTTTATCGGATAGAAGTGATTCTGATTTGCTGCATGAGGCAAGACAATCACATTTCTCAATTGTTTGGTATAAAAGACCTTCTTTATTTATGATATCTACTGTTTTATTCTTATATTGCTTCACAATTGGCATTGCCACCACTTCTGAACTTCAGCTTACACTGAACGCAGTTTGTTATAGAATTAACAATGGTGATGTTTCAAATTGTGGATCTCCCGAAATTCAAAAGTCAAATGCTTCTATACAAAAATGGTCAAATTTTGTTTCTGCTATTGTTAAAATTTTAGTTTCTGCTAAAATTGGTAAACTTAGTGATGTTTACGGTCGTAGACCATTGATTATTTATACATTTACATTATCCATTATATCGAGGTTTTTTTTTATTTTTGTTCTAAATCCAGTTATATTTACACCACGTCTTTATACATTAGGATTATTGATTGATGCATTTGGTGGTTCGGTTTTTATGATTTTAGGATTAGCAAATTCATATGTTATAGATGTTGTTGATCATACTCAACGTTTACAATCGTTAGGTAAAGTTACTGCTGGTTTATTTTTAGGGATGGCAGTTGGTCCAATGTTTGGTTCATCATTACAAATGTCTGCAATGAATCTACTTCGAATTTGTGTTGCTTTCATGATAATAGCATTGGCTCTTATAATATTAGTATTACCTGAATCAAGATCAATTGACCTAAAATCAAAAGCAAGGCGAGCATCCATGAGATCATTACGTGATTTAGAACAAAATCCAACTTGGGTTTATAAATTAGGATTATCACCAATTGTAGAATCTTTCCATGCTTTAAAACTTTTATGGATAAGTCGATATAACGAAAATGGTTCTTTGGACATGGGTTCAAGAATTAATGTTATATTATTAGTAACCATTGATATATTACATACATCGTGTCAAACAGGTGCTGCTATGTCTATGGTTTTATATACAATGTATAGATTCAAATGGGATCAAAATACTCTTGGTGTATTTATTGGTGCTGCATTTTCTCTGCGTGCTATCGTTCTTATGGTTATTAATCCGTGGATGCATAAAAAACTAACCCGTATATTGATTAGAGATCATAACCAATTAGATTTTATTGATCTTGTGAATGTTTTATTTTCATTAACAATGGAATTAATTGCTGCATTAATTTGTGCAACATCTTCAACTTCGCTTGTTTTCACGCTGTCGTTGGTATTTTCATCGTTTGCTTCAATCTGTTCTCCAGTTTTACATTCTACATTACTCAAATATAATCCGTCTTCAAATAAAAATGGTGAATTTTTTGGAGCTTTAGCATTAATAAGAAATGGTATCAATCTTGTTGCTCCAGTGACTTTTTTAACAATTTATTCATTAAGTTTAAATTATTTACCACAAATGATATTTTATTTCATGATCTTCCTTTATCTTGTAGGATTAACTTTAACTTTTAACTTAAGAATGAGTCAGGGTGTTCAGAAATAAAATATAAAATCTTAATTTACAATTTTTTGTATAAAATATTCTTTACCATATTTATATTTATATTTATAGATATTTCAAATTTATTCTAAACTACACTTATATACATTATAATGTTTTTGCAAATTCACGTAAAGTTTCTGCTTCTTCTTTATCGATCAATAGAATTGGAATATCGTCCAAATCGTTACCATCATCATTATCATTATCGTTCATAGTAACACCATCATCAAAAACTTTACCTTCGTGATGATACAATATATGTGATAAAGATTTTGGATCACTTATAGTTAAATCATGAGGTGGATCTTCAGGTTTATTTGTCCAACCTAAATATGGTGATGGCGGTGGCGATTGCATTTCAACTTTACGTTCTGGGGGATATAATTTTTCATTTCTAGTATTCAAATCAGGCAATTTGATTGTTGAATTTAAGTCGTTATTAATTCCATTATCTTTCTGAGAATAACCAACTTTAATTCCTTCGTTTGTTAATAAATTGAATATTTTTTCTGAGAAAATTTTATTGTCAAATATTAATAGAATTCTATTGAAAAAATTTAATTTTGTTATCTGTAAAGATTCATTTTTGGGCAGTATGTCTTTGATTGATGTTAAAAGTTTATCTAAAAGGGCTGAATTGGCTGAATCTAATAGATATTTATCCGTTATAATCAATGTATTTGTTGGTTTTACCATGTTTGAATGAAAAGGAAAAAGGAATTGGAAAAAGAAATAGGCTTAAAAGTAAGGCACAAATAAAATTGATAAAACATGTTGTCGCGTTAAATTTTGACACTTTGTATTTAGAGATAAAATGTTTTAATAGTAATTATATTAGATAGTAATAGAAATTCTACAAAATTAAATAAAGAAAGAAAGAAAAAAAGAAAAAGGAAGGAAAAAAAGAAAAATATTAAATATTCTAATCTTTCTTCGATTTTTTGTTAGATTTTAAAGAAATTTCAGCTTTTCTCTTTTTATTAGCATCACTTTTCTTTGCCAATAATTCTTTCGCTTTATCTTCATCTAAACCTAATTCCAATAAACCCTTATCAAATTGAGATAATTCACCATCCTTAAGCTTTTTAGATTTTTCAATAACTTCTTTTGTTTCATCTAAAATATCATTTTCAGTATGTAACTTTTTAGCGAGATAAATTGGTAATGAAGGAGAACTTTTTAATTTTAAATGCAATGCTCGTATTGGGAATCTTTCTAAATAGTTAACAATAATTTTTAAATTATCTTTGAGGTTATTAAAATCTTGGCCAAGAGTACCTAATTTAAAAGTTGCATTTGTACCCATTGGTAATCTAAAACCAACAGAATTAATTGATTTTTCAAACTGAGTAATGAATTTTTCTAAAGAAAATTTACCATCAATACAAGTACGGAATGTTAATGGGAATTTTGGTGAATCAAAAAAGATTTTACCAAGAAGTTTTGGAGCAACAGTAATTAAATTATCATCACATAAGAATAAATCATATTCAGCTAATAATTTTCTTCTGGTTTCAAATGTCTTATAACTTTTCTTCAATTCTGCACCTGTGATAATTTTAGATAGATTTTGAATTTCCTTTGATTCAATTAATTTTAAAGTTTCATCATCAATTAAATCATCTTTAACAAAAATACAAACTTTTAGCTCATTTAGATCATAGATTGGGTGGGCAAGTGCTAAAGTTCTAGCTTTTAGATTTGCTTTTTTTGAAAAGAATTTTGTACCTGTAGCTTGTAAATATAATTTAATGTCATCGTCACTTTCAGAAAATAGTGAAGATTTCTCTTTCTTTTCATTAATTCTTTTGTTCCATTTTGATAATTCTTCAATTGCCTTTTCTATACTAGAATCTTTAATAACAATGTCTGAAATTTTTTCAGCTTCGGCAAGCGCAATTTGTTCTTCTTCTTCAGTTTCAGATTCAATAATTTTTTTAATTGGTTTTGGTTCTTCTGGTTTATTTTCCTTTTCTTTTTCTGTTCCTTTAGTTTTAATCTCTTTAACTTTTTCAAGTTCGGCCTTAGGCTTACCTTTAGATTTAGGTTTAGGTTTGTTTTCCTTTTTCTTGCTGATATTTTTAGATTGTTTTAATGGTTTTTCTTCTTCGATAACAATAGGGTTAGATTTTCTTGAAGAAGATCTAGTTTCTCTTTTAACTGGATTAGCAGATCCAACAGATTTTTTATTATTCTTTGGAGCCATTGTTTAGTTTGATTGCCTTTAGAAAAAAGTCTTTATAATAAAACAAGTTGAAAACAAAACTGAAAGAAAATAAAAGTTCCAAAAATATTCTAAGAAAACAAGAAAATTTTTCAGAGAAAAAAAATTTAAAAATTTAAGAAAATTAATTTGGATTTATTTGGCTGTGTTATTTTTGCTGTTACTTATGAATTACGAGTTTTTTTTTTGTTGAATCGTAACAAAGGATGGAATTTGAGTACTCAAAATAATAGTAATTGGCTGAATTTTAGTATACATTAGCTGCTAACTAACGGTAAAATCGGATAATGGCATTATTAGCTAATCTCGAGCATATTTTATTATTCTTAATAAGATTACCACTGCAAATTCAACATCGCGAAGAGAAAATGGAAACTGAAATTATTTTAAAATTATTTACTTCAACATTAATTCGAAGTTTTTTAACAACAAATTAACTGTTCTCTATTATACTATAATATAACTTAATATATTAAAGAACAACAATGGGTAAAAGAAAGAAGTCATCCAGAGGTCCGGTTAAAAAAGTCAAACAAAGATTAGATACACAATTTACGTGTCTCTTCTGTAATCATGAAAAATCAATTAACTGTACAATAGATAAAAAATCCAATATTGGAATATTAACTTGTAAAATTTGTGGTCAATCTTTTCAATCTCCAATTAATTCACTTTCTCAACCAATAGATATCTATTCTGATTGGATTGATGCTTGTGAAGCAGTTGCTGAAGAAGAAGCTAAACATGCAGGTTCTACAAATGATGGTGTGGAAGATGATGATGATGATGAACTGAATGATGATGAGAATGAAGCTAATGATGAACCAAATCGTAATGATGAAGACGATGAATACGATTAATTCATTACCATTATCTCTATATATTCTTTCCTTATTATTGTTACTATTATATTAGAATTTTTATTAATGTACTTTTGTTCGAATTTTTTATGAAATTAACTGTAGAAGAACTAAAACTAAATAATGATAACGATAAATATTTACATTACCTCGAATAAACAAATTATGAGGCTGATTTCAATTCTTGGGGTTTCTAACTTTACCTCTACCTCTACCTCTGCCTCTACCTCTGCCTCTACCTCTGCCTTTACCCCTGGCTCCAATTCCTCTGCCTCTAGATCTCCCACTTTTCGCAGGATTACTGTTGGGTCTTTTAATAATTTCAATTTTATCGTCATTCAATTGATGATTCTTGCTTTTAGATTTGGAAGTTTCAACCAGTTCTGCAAAGCTTGGCTCCAATGCATCAATACCCGATCTACTTAAACTTTGCATCATTGGAACTGTTCTAGCACGATCCGAAACTTTTCTTGTTCTAATCGGCCTCTCCTCATCAATATCAAAGTTGAAATTCTCTTTTACTTTTGGTACAACTTTTTTAACTTCTTTGGTATCTTCTAAATCTATATATTCAGATGTTGGTTTTAACCTCTTGGATCTTCTGACCTTTTCATGCTCATTATCATTATTACTTGCATTCTTTCTTTTACCTCGAACTTTTTTAACTTCCAATTTCAAAGGTTCTTCGGTTTCAGAATCTGATATAACTTCTTCTTCGTCTTCTGCTCTTGCATCTCCTTCTTCTTCATTCTTATCGTCCATTTCAATAAAATAATCAGCTTCTTCAACCAAATTACGTATCTTTTTAGTCCATTGTCCATCATCATTAGCAACAAAATCTTCATCCGATCCATATGATAAAACTCTATTTGCCTTGTCTCTAATTGAACCTTCGCTACCAATCGAGGGAACTCTAAAGTCTCTTTCTTTCCTAGATGGTGATCTTGACCTAGTTCTACCTGCAATTGGTGGATACATTTTATCCAAATCTTGATTTAATCCTATTCTAAAATCATTGCTGATAGTATTATTTCCTATTTCCTTTTCAATCTCTTTTTTGAAAATATTTGGACCAATGATATTTAACTGTGGAATAAAACCGATATCTTGCTTGGTAACAGGAAATTCGCCCTCATCACCACTTGCTTCTTCTTCGTCTTCTTCTTTTCCTTTCTTTTGTTCTTCTTCATCTTCCGCTTCCGCTGCCTGTTCCTCTTCATCATTTTCATGCCCTTCATCCTCTTCATAATCTTCCTGTCCATCTTCTTCTTGATCATCATCTTCCTCTTCTTTATTTCCGTCCCTGAGTTTGTCATGAACTTTAATATGAATGGTATCCTCAATTGATTCTTCTAATTCGATGTTTCCAGCGCTTTCCGGAACAGAAATGTAAATCGTTTTTTCATTTTTAATTCCTGGATCTAAATTTTCCTTTGGAACTGAAATTGAAATGGTTTTTTCTTCATTATCATTCTCTTCGTTTTTTGAATCAAGATTAGAATTTAAAATTGGAGCTTCCGAATGAACAGAAATTACAGGAATTTCTTCATTCTCTTCTTCATCTTTGTTATCAACATTGATATATTCGTTTTTTTCCTTACCGATATCATCCAGATTATTCTCACTATCTTCTTCTTTATTTTCATGAATTTCTTCAACACGTTCAATATCAGAGCCTGAATCGATAATTAGAGAATGAATAGAAGCAGTTTCAGATTCTGTTTCTTCTTCTTCTTCTTCTTCTTCTTCTTCTTCTTCTTCTTCTACTTCTTCTTCTTCTTCTTCTTCTTCTTCTTCTTCTCCTTCGGCATCTTTGGAATCTTTAATTGTTGAATCAATTAAAGAATTTCCAAACATATTAAAGAAGCCACTCAAATAACTCGCGTGTTTGGTTTTTTCATTAAGCTTCTCTTTTTTTGATTTTTCTTTGAGTTTTTCTTCTTCAATGGTTATTGATTTCCTGCCAATAGATGACTCAACTTCACTTTCTTCATCTGAGTCTGAACTATCTAGTTCTTGTGATCTGTATTCATCATCTTCAGATTCAATAAGTTGAACTTCAATTTCATCTTGATCAATTTCTTTGGGCAATAAATTTTTGTTAAACATAAAGCCATTATGCCTATCATCATATTCCTTTCGTTCAATAATTTCATTATCTTTATATTCTTCATCCTCACCACCCTCATTATCAATATCTTTTTCTTCGTGATTTTCAATAGGATCTTCAAGTTCATCTTTAAGATAAGAGTCTGAATGTTCCTGATCTTCAACTTCACATTCAAATTCTTCGTCAGCCTCAGAAGATAGTTCGGTAATATCAATCATTGAAGATTGAACAAACTGTGTAAGCTTTGTCAAAAAGCCACCTGATTCAGTCTCAAAAGCATTTGCATTTGCATTTTCATTTTCTTCCTGATTTTCAACAATTTTTTCTGATGATTTCACTTCTTCGGTATCGATATTTTCATTTTCATTTTGAAACGATTTATCTAATGCTTCTTCCATTTCAACCCTTGCAACAAAATTCTTATCCGTTTCTATATCTGTTTCCTTAATTACTTCTTCGTCCTCATTGGCATATTCATCAATATTCCTATCATGTTTATTTTCTCCAATTTCCAAAGTTTCGTTGCTTGAATCGCCTTTAATATCTATATTTTCATTCTCATTTCCGGCATCTTCGTTATCTTCATATTGCTTGTCCTCTTCGACTTCTTTTTCAAGTTCAAAGGGTGAGTCGATAGTAGTTTCGTCAGCACTAGTCATATCCATCAAAGTTTCACCTACAAATTCGCTTAATGCAGTAATAACATTACGGGATTTTAATAGTTTCTTTGTAAATTCTTTTTCTTCTTCTGCCATTTCTGGTCCTTTCGGTTCTGAAATAGAATCACGACTCATGGGAATATCAAATTGAACTTCTTCTTCTTCTCCCTCGGAAATTTCATTTTTATCACTCTCATTCAATCCTTCATCGGTCCCCAAATCCTGATTACTATATTCATTATCTTCGTCACTTGCGATCACTTCCTCTTCAGATTCCGGGGATTTATCTGACTCATCTTCAGAGCGCTCAATGATATTAACTTCAATCACATTGGTATCGACTTTTGCATTTAACTCAACTTCTTCTGTTTCCTCTAATTTAGGTTCAATCCCTTCGGAATCTTCCGATGACTGAATTTCGTGCATGCTATCGTCGCTTTCTTCATCATCATCCGATTTTTCGATGAGATCAACTTCAATTGCATCTGAATGAATATCTCCATTATTATGTTTTCCATAATGATTTAAAGCTTCAGCTGTTTTAGGTGCAATTTCAATGTCAGTATAAGTTTCTTTCGGGTCTTCTAAACATAGTTCCTCATCTAAATCTTCCATTTCAAGAGTTTTAATTTTCATATTTTCATATTTATTATTATCCTCATCGGCATCTTCAACTGCTACCATTTCCACTGTATCAGTTTGTTTGATATCGTCTTCAGATGAAGATGCAAAATTTATACTTTCTTCCTCGGTGGATGTTGCATCTTCTGCTACCATTTCCATTGTATCAGTTTGTTTGATATCGTCTTCAGATGAAGATGCAAAATTTATACTTTCTTCCTCGGTGGATGTTGCATCTTCTGCTGCAGCGTCTGTAGGAACTTCTGTAACTCTTGCAAAAAGTAAATTTTTAAATCTTTTAAAGAAAGATAACGGTCTATCTATTTCTTCTCCATTTTCCTCCAGTTCATCTAATTTTCTTTTACGACTTTCCGATAAATCATTCAAGTTCTGATCGTACTCATTACCGGATGATTCAGATCCTGTTGGATTATCTTGACCTTGAATTCCAACTTCTTCCGATTTTACTTCATCTTCGACGTCTATATTAACAGGTAGCTTCTCTTCTCCATTTTTTTGATCATCTTGCTGAGTTTCTTCTTTTTTGCCTTCTACCTTAATAGGAGATTTTTCTTCTTCATCCATATAAAAGGTTTGATTCGCAATTAAGCTTCCAGAATTATCACGACTGTGATTTTCTGTCTCATTAACTAAGGAATTAATATATGATTTTTCATCAATCTCTGTTTCATGTTGACTTATCATTGATGATTCCGATAACGCACCAAAACTTTCATCCGGAATCTTGTTAGTTATTAAAAATGATTTATCTGTTGAGTGTTGGCTATCAAGTCCACTTGATTCAAATTCCCTAGATTTAGTGATAGGAGATGCAATTTCATCTTCAACTTTTATATTTTCATTAATACTTGAACATTCCAATTTTTCACTTTCATCTTTATTACTAAACCCAACCTGAAATTTATCTTCTTTAATCGTATTTTCCTCCAATATTATAGGTTGAAGTATTTTTTGTTCTTCAGTATCTTCTTCATTATCTTTATCGTTTGGCTCTTCTTCGATAGAATGTTCTTTTTTATCGAAATTATCTTGTTGTTGAAGAGATTCTAAACATAAAGATTTAGTTTGACTGATATTTGAGTCTTCTGAATTTTCTGCAAAAGGTTCAGAAACAATATTAGTTAAAGTTCTAACATCCTCCATATTACTTGAAACGATTTCCACACCTGTTGATTTCTCGTTATGAATTTTTATAGATTTATCAAGCAATTGTAGCAGTGAAGAGCTGAATTTTGGAGGTTCTGGGGTTGGTGGTTTGGGTGGAGTGACCGGCTTAAAAAAAAATTTCAGTTTAGAAGTTGAAACAGGAGTTTGGGGATCTCTAATTTCTTTGGTTGGTGTTAGCGGCGTAGATTCTTTCGAAAAGGTTTCATTCATAACTGTGTAAAATAATTCTGGATCAATGATCGAATCTTCAGCTTCAGTTGGTTCAAGTTCATGTGAACTACTATTTGCCTCTAAATTTTCAGGAAATTCTGAATGAACATAGATAAAACCAGTTTTATCTGAATTATCAAGTGTAGATGATTCTATTTGATCGGAATATGACTCTTCAGTTTCTTCAGTTTCTTCAGTTTGTTTGATTTCAATTTCCTCATCAATTTCTACATCACCTTGATCATTTATTTCATCAGTTTCTTGACCAACAAGAGGAGATTTAGGGTTATTATCTTGATCTCGTTCTTCCATTTCTTCATCCTCACTACTTTCCGGTATCTGTGATTGGGTTAATTTCGCAATTTCCATGAATAAGTTTTGATCAAAATCAGAAACAAAATTATTGTCTGTCTCGGGTGATTGAATTTTAATTATTATTTCATCGTCTTCATGTATTTCGGGTAGTTTATCCTCGATTTCTTCTTCTTCTTCTTCTTCTTCTTCTTCTTCTTCTTCTTCTTCTTCTTCTTCTTCTTCTTCTTCTTCTTCTTCTTCCTCTTCTTCTTCTTCTTCTACATTTATTCCGGATTTATCACCTGTTTCAGGCGTTTCTCCAAATCTTTCACTTTCCTCTTCTAAACTGTCTGAATCCAAATCTATTATATCCTGGTCTTCTTGCTTTTCATCTTCTTGCTTTTCGTCTTCTTGTTCTTCGTATTCTATTTCGTCATCATCTTCATCCTCTTGATCTTCAAAAGTTTGATAGTTTTTCATTGAATTTATTAGGGACATTTTAGGACGAGAGTTATAATAATCAATATTGTTCTCAACGGGTGGTAATCTAGCAGTGTTTAGGTAACGTTGATAAGCTGATTCTTCATTTTCGTCTTGCTCTTGAAGCTCCTTTTCTAAATTTTCTTGCGCTTCTTCTTGTGAGTCTTCTTGTGAGTCTTCTTGTGAGTCTTCTATGAGTTGTTCATGATGCTCTTTCTTTTGAATTTTATAAATTTCATCATCAGTACTGACAGAAATGCAAGGTTGAATGTTGTAATTTTCCATTTCACAAAGAGATTCTTCAGCCTGACTAACATAATCATCTTCCTTAGATTTATTTTCTGACTGTTCAGCTAATTCTTCTGGAGAATCATTATTATCATTACTATTATTGAATTTTTGAGAAATATCATCATCGTCGCTTTCGGACAAAATATCTATCACTTCTGGTGAACCTTGCGATTGTTTATCCTCCACTTCTTCATTATCAGAATTTCCATATTCTTCTTCCGAAACTTCTTCCGGATACTCATGGCCTTCATATAAATCATTTGGCATCTCATCTTCAGAATAATATTTAGTTTGATCTATCAACGGTGTTTCTTCTTCTTCTTCAATATACTGAGAACCTTCGGGTATTAAATTATTATTTTTCAGTTGTCTTAAAAATTTAGAAAGTCTCTCCATTTTAACTTTATCTTCCTCAATTTCTTTAAGTTTTTGCTTTTCAAGTCTATATTCTCTCTCGATATTATCATAAAATTTGTCTTCCTCCATTTTAGATTCCATTAAGTAACTGTCATATCTACTTTTTAAACTTTTGTACCATTCCATATCTGAATTTCCTGTTACAGTTTTAACAGGTAAAACTTGATTTTCAGTTGATTCATTCTTTGTTGAATTATTATCGTAAGTGGATATATGAATATTCGCTCTTCTGGCTATAGTGGACCAGTAATTATGATCCACATCGGGGGTTTCATCAACATACATCAATTGAATATTAGGATTGTTGGCATATAGTTTTTCTTTGGCTTGATTTAAAAATGGTGTATTTTTTGATAATTTAATAATTATCTTTCCATTTTCATATCCATTGGATGTTCCAGAAGTGTTTTCGTTTCCATTTGACTCGTTTGGATTATATGACGACATTATAATGGTAATTGATATAGAGAGAAAATTCAATCAAAGACTAACTATGTTGTTGTTTTAATTGAAATTCTGATGAATAACATTATGTTACTGTAGTAATATTTAAATTTTTTCTGACTTTTACAAGTCTGTAGTGTGTGAAACACAAACTTTCTAATGCTCGAATGCGCCACATACTCCAAAATCGCGTTAATTGTTTAAGGCTGATCAAAACATTTAATACATCTCTGCACCTGGATACCGAATATGGACAAACGACAACTGTGCAGAAACATTTCAAAAGATCTTTATATCAATTCATAAAGGATTCATATTATTTCAAAGGAAAAGGAACGGTTTTATTTATATTATGGCATCTCAATTACCTAGTAATGTTTCTATAAAGCCTATCGTTCTAGATATTGGATTTTATGATCCATTTTCAACTTTCAAAGGTGGTTTTAAATCTGAATTTGAAGCTCATTGCAAAATACCTTCTTTGCACTGGAAATCAGCACAAGACACGATTAAAATTATCAAAAATGTTCGATTGAATTTTATTGAAGAAATTCCAAATAATTCAGGTACATCCCATTCTTATTTAAAATTTATATTTATTACGTGTCAATCAATTGATGACTATAGATCAAAAGTTAGACCTTTAATAAGGCAGTGGCTGAATAATATTAAATGCATTGAACCAAAAATAGCTTATTACATTGTTCTGTTTGAAAATACAGAATTAAAGACTACAGCTGATAAATTTTTGAAAACTAATATACTCAACAAGCTTAAAACAGATTTTGATAGTACAGCTGAATTTTCAATTGATAATATTTTCAAAATTAAATCAATGTATTATTCACAGGATGATCGTTCTCTTATTTGGTCTAATATTATGAATTCCATAAAATCAGGCCTTGTCAACTCTATAAACAACAAAATACAATATTACCAGGTTGAAAATCCAAATTTAAGTAAAACGGCTGCTGTTTTCCAAGATATAGGTCAGATTGAAGACTCTTTGGCTTGTTTTTCAAGATTATTTCAATCAATGGGGAATATTGGGAAAAGTGATGTTGGTTTTACATCTTTTTCCATTGAAAATTATAGTTTACTATTTTACTCTTCTGATGAAGATTATAAATTACCTGATAAACCCTCAAATTTTCAGTTGAAAAGTTATTATTATAAGAAAGAATCAAATATTTTGTCAGATTCCAATGTCTCAAATTCAATTTTTTTTAGAAATATTATTAGATTAGCTAGACTTTTAATTAATTTTTTAGATTCAATAGAGCCATGTTATAAGAAATACGAACTGAGCATTATCTTACTTGAAGATTTCATAAATGATAAAAAATTACAAAGCCTTTTAAAAATTGAAGCCAGTGCAACTTCCGAACTCTTAGCAATGTTGGGTGACTTAAAACTTAAAAAGAGAGATGAATTGATTTCATTAGGCTCAATTAAAAGTTATCAATTGAAAGGTTCAATGATAAGTATCAAATTGGATGAATCAATAAGAGATGATCATTATGATGATCATTATGAAATCAAAGATCCCAAAATATTAGAAATATTGAAATCTAAGAAAACCTTTATTGATGAAATTGTTGTATTAACTCAAGATCTAATAAAATGTTACTCTTCATCACAGTTTAAAAAGAATGCAGTTGAAACATTATCTACCGAGATAGCATTAATTATATATTATTCTGCTGAAGATTATGATTCTCCATTAGAAATGTTAAATAAATCCATAGAATTTTACAACAAATCTGGTTGGAAATATATTGAATTATGTTTGTTAGAAGCTTATATAGAAAATTTGGAAAAAATTCTTCCTATTCGGGGTGATGAAATGATACCGATTTTATTATCAAGTTATTTAGAATTAATATCCCAAAATAAGTCAAGCTTTAAAATAGACAAATTTTTATCTTTGGTTTCTAAAATAACTAAAGACGAAATTTTGGAAAACGATAATTTATTTAACGTTAAAATAAAGTCGTCCGTTTATTGTGATAACGCTGATATATATAAACTACAGATCGAAATGAAAAGTAATATTCAATGCTCAGTTGATAATATTGTACTTTATCTTCAAAATCCAGAAACTCAAGAAACTCTACAATTTTCAACCAAAGACTTTGAACTTTCAAATAAGACAAATTTAATCGAATTAAAATGTTCAAATATTGTTTTTGGTACTTTTAATGTTACTCATGTTATTTTAAATATTTGTAAAGTAAAATTAGTCACCAGATTAAATTTTATTGTTGATATATTTCAAATTAAATCATTCTATGATTCTAAAGCTGATAGAATTGTTGATAATACTTTGGTTGATATAATTGTTACACCCAAGAGAGCTCTACATTATGATGTACTTTTATTTGAAGTTGAAGTAGGTTCACGAAATTTTAATAAATGTATGTTTGAATTTTTTAAAACTGAAATTGATAGATTAGTTTCAAAGTCTGAATTTACACTGAAACTAGATAATCAAGATATTGAATTTAAAGTGGATAATAATAACGAAAAAATAGTGTTTGAAACTCAACATGAATTTAAATCACATTCAAAAATTTCTTTATATATACCATATTTTTTCCCGGCAGACGTTTCAAACACCATCTTAAATCTGAAATTTGGTTTTAAATTTGGAAATAATGATTACCAATTTTCCCAAAAATTTGATAAACAACTTGATAGTATTTTACCATTGGCAGTTTCAGTTGATGAAATTTTTAGAGCCTCTAAATTATTTTCAAATTTTACAATCAATTCAGTTCATAATGATAATCCTGTTAGAATTCAAAAAGCTCATTTAGCATCTAATAGTTCATACATTCAAACATGGGAACAACCGGAAAATATAATTGCATTTATTGATCAAGGGTCAAGATTTTTTTATAAAATTAAGGATTTAAATGATACAGAAGTTCATTTATGTATTCATTATAATGATATTCGTTCTGAAGTTATTTCAAAATTGAAGGAATCATTTTTTAATGTTTTAATTGAAAAAAATAAGAATTTGATTAAATATATTTCAATATCAGATTTAGTTTGGAATAAAATTAAAATTAAATTAAATTTTTATGCATTGACTGGGAAAATTCATCCAATTGATTTTGATATAGAAGATTTTACATCGCTTTTTAAAGTTATTGGTAAAGATGATTTATTTCCATTTGTTGAATGTATTCATGAATTTGTTAAAAGGTTACCAGTTGTTGATCATACTGAATATCAAGAAAAAGATATACTAAAAACAGTTTGCAATCAGCTCTTAATTGTTGTTTCTCTTCCAGTTATTAATATTATTAACATTGTGGAATATAAATTTGAAAAACAACTACAATATCTAGTTTGTGAGCCTATTAAAACAAAAGTTTTATTTGATTTATTTGTATTTAACTTAAAAATTGAAGAAAATAAAAAAGTTAGATTTGAAGGTGAGGAGTCAAAACCTGATTTTGTTTCTTTAAAGCTCGAATTTTTTGATTATGAACAAAATTGGTTAATATCTGGATTAAAAGACTTTGAAGTTGAAATTGATCTTAATGAAGCTCAAAATGATAATAAAGGTTCTCATCAAGAATTTGAGTTGATGCTAATCCCTTTAAGAGCTGGTAAATTAGAGCTACCAAAAATTGATATTAAAAATTTAACTGATGTCAATCTGTCCATGGAGATTGATTTCAAAAATAGTTCTGAAAGTTTGTTAGTTGTTTCAGAACTTAATAAAGTTATTCACTCATTTTAAAGAGAAAATAATGAATAAAAAAAATATAACACTACCATTTAGACCTTTTCTTACATTTACATATTCTATAAATTCAATATAATCAAAATTTATTAAAATTTATTAAAGCCTATTTATAATACTTTCTAGTAACGAATGAGCGTTTGGCTTTTTTGAGACAACATGAGGTTTCAAACCATTCCCAAGTAAATATTCTTCTGTGGTTGGTCCGATGCTTGCGATTTTAAAGTTGCATTCTTCATTTTCTTTAATGTGTGCAACAATATTTTCCGTACCTTGAGGACTGAAAAAAATGATCCAGTTTTCGTCATTATTTTTGTTATTCAGAGTGAAAAAATTTTGGTTTATTTCCAAGTATCTGTCCACAATATCTTCTAATGGTTCAGTTCTATAAGATATTAGTTCTTTAAATTGAAAATTTTGTGATATAAGTTTTCTAGGGATTATATCTTTCCGAACTTCACCCGTTAAAAATAAAACTTTTTTTTTTTCATCTTCACAATTGAATAACTCATCATGAATTATCATATCTGATAATATTGACCCATTTCCTGCATCGTCTCCTCCACGAATATCGGTGAATCCTAATTTGCTTAGCACATCATAAGTAGCAGGTCCAACCGTGTATGAAGGTTTATTTAAAATTAAATCTAATTTAGAAAATTCTTCGTTTTTAAGTTTTCGAATTATTACATCTAATGATTCAATACATCTTTGAGAAGTTATAATAAAAGCACGATAATCGTATAAAAATTCATTCGATGTTATAAAATTAATTATTGCCGTATGATTCATGTGTGAATGTTTCAGTAATGGGAGAAAAATAACATTATGGTTATATTCGTGAAATATTTGCTCATATGGATCTTTTGGAACTGTTTTGTTTTTCAAAAGTAATATGTTTTTGGCCATTTTACTTTTAAGTATGGCTAAATTTTAAATAATTGATAACAAATAGATAGATAGATAATGAAAAAAAATAAGTGAAAAAAAGGAAATTCATTCGCCCTGTTTTTTTTACTGTAAGAGTCTTCGTTTGAATTACTGCGATTTTCAAGTTTTTATTTGATTTTTTCGCTGGTGAATAAAGTTTTGACGGCCTGCAACCCCATTTTTGTTTTGTTTTCGGTTTTTTTATTCAAAATACTGGGAAAAAAAAATTACAATGCCAACAAATAATTAATTATTTATTAATATTATTATTAAACGAAATTATACCGTAAATTGTGTTACTTGATAAAGCAATACTACCAAAACTAGCATCATAATATTTTTTCAGATGTATCCCTTCTATGTATCATATTATGTATGGTATGATATAATATGTATGATATTATAATAATGATATTATAGTGTAATAAAAAAATTCAACTTGCCTTCTTCTTTTGTACTAGTTTAAAGGGTTTATAAGAATTAACTCCAAACACATTACCCGTTGATGAAAATGACATTGAAGTATCTTCATTGTTGCTTGAGTTCCCAGATGTAATTGAAATAACAGAATTAGAAGTATCTGAAATTTCAATGACAGAATCATCTTTCCGTTTATTATTCTCCTTTTTCTTTTTAGCAATTTCTTCTTCGCTGATTAAATTCTTCAATGTATCATGAATGATATAAAAGTCATTTAAATTCTGTTTAAATAATGAACTGAATCTCGATGCATTCTCAACTAAATCATTTTTCAAAGTATTCCTAAAGTGGAAAACCATATTAGTTAATTTCATCGCCTCTTCTTGTGGTATTTCGGTATTCTTAATTGACTGCTCAAAATAAGAAAATAAAGAATCTACTTCAAAAATAATTTTTCTTTCACAAATTTCTAAAATGCTGTCAGCAGTTCTATTAGAATCTTTTTGTACCAAATAAAATTCAAATATTAACAAACTAACTTCTTTTAACGTTTTTAAACATGTCTCTTTGCAATGATTGACATAACTTTTCAAAAATTGATCGTCATCCTTTACGTATGAACTAGCTTCAGCAAATACATTCAAGCTTTCAAAATTTTCAGTGCCAAATATTTGACCCTGTAGATAAATAAAACTAGAATTAAATAGACTATAAATAACAGAAATCCATGCTATGACCCATTCTTCATTATATTCTTTATAATCTTTCAAATTATTTTTTGATTTAGAAATGGCATTCTTGTAATTAATATTATTTTTTTCAATTTTTTTGTCTTGTTGGGAAATTTTGCATTCGATGGAAGATAATCTATTACGTAAATCAATCAAAACCGAATTTGTAGCATTTTTAAATATCGGGTCAATTTTAGGTGACTCGGTAAATGAAGAATCATATTTGTCAAACTCAACAGATAATTTAGATTCTTTATCGTCAAAATGTTCAGATGACTGTAATGTTCTACGGACTTCAATAGCAGTTTTTAGACAGTTTTCTAGTCTTTTTTGAGAATCAAGCAAATTTACCTCATTTGAATCTTTGTCAACAGTATTTTCGGAATTTAATAAAGTTTTGAAAGAATTTTCCACCACTTCAAACTTTGATAGTGATGCATCAAATAAAATTTGAGAATTTAATAATAAAGCGTTACATTTATAAATCTCAATCTCTTTAAACTCCATTTTATTCTCTAATTCCAAATGAAATTCATCGATTTTCGATTTAGAATTACTCAAATCTGATTCTATTTGACTAGTAAATATTATCATTTCTTCCTTTAAATCCGATGCCAATTTCGATGTTTCTATAAAATCATTTTTAAGTCTTTCAATAACCTTCTGGACTATTGGAATTTTGTCCATATATAATTTTGCTTTCTTTAAGTCCACATGAATATCATCTTTCAATTTCTCAACATGATTTTTAGCTTGAGATATTTTAGTATCAATTTCTAATGATTTATTAGTAATTAAATCATTAAACGAGATCCGCTGAAGTTCAATTTCTTTTTTAAATAAATTCAAATGAGTACCCTCAGAAGTTTCATCGTCTTTTAAAATAGATTCAACGACAATTTGAATATCTTTTAATTTTTTTTGATGAGTTTCAAAGTTTTTTTCAAAGAGTCTATCTTTAACAGGCCAAAAAGCTTTCACGAAAAGAACGATAATCATCAATAAAACAAGAGAAATTAAAATTCCAAAACTAAAAATTAGTGAACTAATAATTTCGACTAATTCCTCCTTTCTAATGATCGGATTATTATTATAACCATTTGTATCCATTTTTTCCAATTCTTGGCTGATTAGAAGTAGATCTTTATCCTCTCCTTGAAATAAAGTAAACAACAATCCAAGAATTGTCGCACCAGCACCAATTATCAAGGGGCTTGGTCTCGTATTGACAATGAATTCAGGTAATCTTTGAAGCAAGTTTTCAAATGCAAGTTGTATAGTTTCAATAGACATGATAAGCTATGGATTTGAATGGAAACAAAAAAACATAACTATAATCCATACTTCAAGATATATTTATATTTCACACTTAGTTGAGTAAAATATTCGTCTGATAGACATCATAACTTGTTAATAGTATCCGTCACCAACTAACCTTATTGATTCAATAAAAGCACAAATAGATGTCATTGCTCACAAAAAACACTAAAAAAACATGTTGTGGCGTAATAATTGCGCTTATCTTGTGGCTGGTGATGTGTAAATGGCTGAAGAGGAATTTCGGCACCGTTTGGAACAGGAGATGCTGGGCATTCTTATAAGAAATAACAATATTGCTGTTAAAAGTTGCCTAACTATTCTAATTTCATATAATGATTAATTTGGAAATCAAGCATGACTGATAATCAAGAAAAGCAAGACGATTCTTCTATTGGAAATGTCATCAGATCATTTTCTCATGCTCTGCACCTTCCTAATTTTACTAGGTCCAAAGAAGATGTTAGAAACATTGTTAGTTTAAAGGACGGTAAATTTCTTTTAGATCAAGAAAGATTAATCCAAATTTTAGAAAATGGTACTTCTGTGGAGAAAACTGAAGTAATTCAATTGTTAAGTGATAAAATTGTGAATGTTCCAATTCCCAAGAGACTTGAAATTTGGAAAATAATCAAGGAACATGTTGAATTAAAACAGAATACTAAATTAAGGAGAGAAGCTTTTCTCATGTTTGAACAATGTTTAAAATTAAATAAACTTACACAAGGAACAAAACTAGAATGCTATCGAGATATTGCGAGAAACATTATGTTTGAAGAGCCGGGTGATGAGGATTTAGATGTTTTATTGTTTTGTCTTTATGAGTTAACTGAAAGGGGCCAAGACTTCAAACCTTTTATGGAACTAAAAAATTACCCCTTTGATAAGCTTATGCTAGATGTTTTTAAACAAGCTGAAACACATAAAGAAGAGGATGTTGAAAGTTTAATCATTTCTTTCATGTCAGATTGTTTAAAGTCGGACCCAAAGGTATTTGGCTCACAATACATGGAATCATTTCTAAAAAATATTACTGATATTTGCTGTATATCTAACAATTTGTCCCTTCTGAATTCTTTTCTTATTTTTATAAACTCGTTTATTATAGCAAATAAGGTTCCTGATGAACTTTTTTATTCTATATTGTCAATTATTGGATACACAAATGCTCTTAATGAAGTTCTTATGTCCGAAGAAGGTGACAAAATTATTGAAACTTTTCTTAACAATGAAGAAACAGCTCGTCCAACTTTAATCACTATTTTCGATGTCATCACTGGCAGAAATAATGATAAATATAAACATAGAGATGGTAATAGGCCTGTTGTTGGATGTATAAAATATTTGAACTTTTCAGTAAAATTTTTAGGTAAGTCAGAAAAGGTTACAAATTTTTTTGAACATTATTTGAATTACAGCTTTAATTCATTGATGGATGCAGCAATCTTAGGTGATGATTCTGCATCAATAGAAATTCTAAAATTTCTAATTGAGGTTCTTGAAGATCCTTATACAGTGAAAGGTTATTATAAATATTTTATTGCAAATTCCTTATTCTGGGAAATAATTTATCAATTAAATTGGTCCAAAGAAAAAGGAAAAATTCCTATAGGTTATAAAGAAGTTCAAATAGAACTATTCAACATACTTCAGAATTTGAGTCTCAATAAACTGTATGTTGGCAAGGTCGTTGAATATTTTGCATCAAATTACACTATTTTAACGTCCTATAATATCAAATTTGCATTGAAATACTATTCTGATAGCTCGTTATGCATTTGTGGTGCATCGCAATGGCAAAATAATTGTAAAAGATTGTTGGAAAGATATTATTCAACTTCACCCTTGGATGTTTTCAACGTTTTAAAAGATGCATTTTTAAATTGTGTCCCGTTGAGAATTGATGAGCCATCAACAAAATTCTATATTGATATCCTTTGCTATGTTTGTATATTAAATTTACCATTCCAATTATCGGAAGATATGATTGATCCTATCGCTGATGTGCTTCTTAAAGTAAAAGGGGATGAATTTGAAATTATAGTGAAAGATTATATAGCTAAGATGAAGAATATTAAAGAAAAAAATAGGGTTTTTTTGTTAAAGTTATTGATAGCCTATTTATTAAAATCAGCTTCTCAGCCTGAAATGTCAATACAAAGTAATTTTGTTTTAGAAATGATTATTGAAATTTCTAAGTTTTCATTTGGGAACGGAATGGACGATTTGTTTCTACTTACAATAAAATTATTACTCACTGTTAGATGTACCAAAATTGGAAAAGAAAAGTATTTACATTTTTTGCAATTCATCGATGATGATGAAAAAGATATTGAATCGGATAATGAGAGTATCATTGAAATTGAGCAGGAGGATTTTAAGTTCAAGATATTAATTCAAAAATATTTTGTCAATGGAAAAACAGGATTATTTGAATCATCTCTGGTGAATATTACTCTGCTATTAGATATTTATTATCAAGTATTGTCGGATACAACTGTGTGGGACTTTTATTATTTGATATTAGAGCATTTGAGGTCTCAATTACTAAATAGTGATCTATTTTTACCAGATTGTGTGAATTCGATTAGGAATTTAATTGATCTACTCACGGAGCAACTTCATATTATTTATTCTTTTAAGTTTGATATCCCAGATAAAATGACAAAAGAAGATATTAGAATCTCAATCATTGATATTTTATTTGGTATTTTTCCATACAAAAATATTTTATCAGAAAATGATCATAAAAATATAACAAGATCTTTTGTTTTAGATTTTCATTTTTGTGAAGATACTCGTAGATCTATCATGAATTTCATGAATTGCTGTCTTTATGAATTATCTGGAACTATGAAACAATTTATGTTACCAATTTTGAAAGTTTTAGAAAGTGATTTATTAAATGTTGAGACTTTCCCATCAACATTAGAATTTTTTTTAAATTTATCCGAAATTTCATTTTTCAAATTTAATATTGATGAATTTACTAAAATATTTCATATTCTAATTAATATATTGGATCGGTCATACGAAATTTCAGAAACAAATATATCACAATATGTTAAAATACTCACATATCACCTTATCATTCAATACTATGAAAAATTGGATAACCAACAACAAGCTCATTTGAAAAGATATATTAAAGATAGCTTAACAGGGCTTACCATTCCTGTATCGAATAAAGCAACTTCTCAGTCAAAAATTGAGATAAGTTTGATTCATATTATTTCAGAAGTAAATTCTGATAGTCTAACTTCAACTGCATTCAATTCATTTATTACTTTATTGAATTCCGCTTCTACTGGTAGTGAAGAAATGATTCGTTATTCAGAAATTTTTCTGGATATTAACATTCATTTAATCTCTACTACCCCGTCACAGTTACATAAAATAGCAGATAATGGAACTGAAAATATTGTTATTTATTGGAACGATAGTGGTATCGATGTTGAATATTCTAATTATTGTATTATAATTAATTGTGTTCATGATAATCCAGATTTTTATTCTGTTTCTACCAAAGGGTTAGGAGTTATTGGGTTAGATTCTGTTGTATTAAGCAAAGAAAATATTAAATATGTTGCCAAAAACTTAGGGTTTGTTTGCAGTTTGGTACTTTTAACAAAAAAATCACAGGGTTTAGATTCTTTGATTAAGGATAAAATTCTGAGTATGATTAATTAATTTTAAATATTTTCTAGTTTAATTATCAATTTTTTTTTTTAATTATAAAATTATATCAATATAAATTTTTCAACTTATTTAAGCCAATTTTTCATTACGCTTTGAATAAATTTTTGCTGTAAAAGGTTCTTCAATTAATAAAACAACCTGGTACATAGCATAAACTACCGCAGAAGCAAACAAACCAGCAGGTTTACCGTAAAACAAAGCAGTACCCAAGAAACAAAGAGTGGAACCATCATACATTGGATTGTCTAAAACATTAAAAGGGAAATTGACAAGTCTTTCATCAAACAAGAAACCGAAATGGTCTCCGAGATAAGTACCCACAATACCTAGTTCGTACATAGAAGACAAGACAAAAATAGAACCAGCTGAAAATGAAATGAATCCTAAAAGCTTACATAAAACATTATCTAGTAATGGTGAAGTAGCTTGTTCAGAAATTGCACCTCTATATATGTCATCTCTGAATAAACCAAGACTGAAAACTGATAAAGAAAATAAATAAACCGCAAGTTTCTTGGAGCCGAAACATAATTTAGAAAGTAACTTAGTATTGTATTCTAAACGGGCACCAAAGTTCCAGTATAATGGGTTGAAAACAATAAAAAATAAGGAAGCTGAAACGAATATTTTGAAAAATGTTAGTATACAATAAAAAAGATAAACTTTGATATCATTCGCATTTGATACAATCAAGTCCGAAAAAGAGCATGAAACCGACGCCTCACATGTCAAAACGGCACTATCAATTGTGATAAAAAATATAAAGAACGAGTAAGTTATAGTATCCTTACACTTTATAATTTAAGGAAGTTAATACAGAAATGCTGACGTTTTGAACCTGAAAGTTATTGCAAATAAAAAGGTGATTAAACTGGAAGGCAAATACGTACTTTGAAACTTCTTATTGTTGAAATCAATATCGCTGTATAAATCAAGGGCAATTTGTTGTAAACTCATGTTGTAGTTGTTTAATATTTTAACTGTAATATAAAGACATCACCAACCAAATCAAAAGATAAAAGAAAGGAAAGAGAGATGTATTTATAGGGGGGCAGAAAAGGAAATTGGGCATCATCACATGCGACATGATCATTTTCACATGCTGTCTTGTGACCACTAACTATAGGAGATTGCCATTTACGGAACTACGCAATAATACATATATCAAATCATATTGTTTTATTCTAATATAAAGTCTAACTTATATAAATTCTTTGGGTACATTTATTCCAATAAAAGTGAAACTCCAGTAGCGTGAAGTAATAACTGGGTTAATCGGAAATGTTTTGCTCACCCAATCTTCTCTCAATTTCAGCTAATTCTCTTTCCCTAGCCTCGATTTCTTCTCTCTTGGACATTAAATCCTTTTGAACTCGTTCTTCAAATGCCCTCAATCTTTCTTCCTCTAACTTGATTTGTTCTTCTTTCGCAGAAATATCAGGATCTACAGCTTGATTGTATCTACCATTTGCTGAACTTGCATGATTATTTGAATTCAAACTTTCCTTCTTAATTATACCTGATGGTTCTCTGCTACCAAATTGTGATGATGAATCACTTGGCATCATGGAATTTCTAACAAGGTCGTTAGTTTCAACTTCACCCAATGTATTGGATCTGTAATTTTCATATAAAACTTCATGAGTGAAATCTTTAAAATCATTCAAATGCGTAATAAGTAAAGTGTTTTTTAGAGTTAAGAAATCACTAATTTCATTATCGAAGATATCAACCGAACCCCATGGATATTTTCTAACTCTTTCAACCTCACCAGTAGTTGGATCTTTGGTGGTGGAATTTGATCCCATAACTGCAAAAGGTAACGTTTTCTGTAAATATTTATTTAATTCAATAGTGTCCTCATCTAATGTTTCATCAAACGTAAAATATTCGTTATTAAAATCAAATATTGGTAGTTTATAGTATTCAATATCTTCCATAATTAATTTTTTATTTAATCTTAATTCTTCAACTGTTAAGGAGTCTGATTTACTTATACATGGAAGAATATTAACATAATCACCTAATTTTTTCATAATTTCAACATCCATTTCTCTTAATCCATGACCTGTTGGTGTAATAAAATATAAACAAACATGAATTCTACCGTCTTTAAATCTTGGATTCCTTCTCAATCGAGATTCTTCAACCAATATTTCATCAAATTGGTATTTTATATAATCTTTAATAACTTGAAAGGCAACACTGTTATTCAATGAATCACCAAAACCTGGAGTGTCAATTAAATTTAGACTAATCTTAACACCTTCTGCATCTTCCAATTCAACAGTAGATTTTCTTAATTGTAATTCACGATCTGCTTTACCTAATTCTTCTGGTGAATATAAATTAACAGTAGATGATGGTTCAACGATTAATTGATCACATAATGAATTAATAAATGTTGACCTTCCGGTACCAGATTGGCCAATCACCATAACAGTGAAATTCAAAGATTTCTTCAAAATCTTCTTTTTTCTTAACTTTATTATATTAATAGCAAATTGATGTTAGTACATTACATAGTAAAAGAAATGTAAACAAAAACAATTGTTATCATTTTTATTTTCTTTTTTTAAAACTTTAAACTTACAGCAGCAGAACTTTCGATAACGGTAACCATTTAGTATATTAAAGAGGATATGGTGGTAATTTCTGATGTATTCAATAATAGAGCTGAAGAGGGTACGTGTACAAGTTTGTTTATATGTTGTGTGTATCTAAATTTTGACGTTTCAATTTGTTTGAGAAAAAAAACAACGCGTCGAGTTTTAAGCACAAACCAAAAAAAAAATTAAACATTGAGGCCAACAGGAATCGAACCTGCAACCCTTCGATCTGGAGTCGAAAGCTCTACCATTGAGCCATAGCCCCATGCTTATAATTATATGAAACGGTGCTACCCTTATGATATCTCTTGTGCCATCAATCTCATTACTAGAAGACTTTTAGATTCGCTTCTACGTGATTCTGAGAACTGGTTTTTATCAGAGGACGGGTTAGCTTCCTGGATATCTCCTACCTTAAGCACGGTTGTATGTAAGCCAGTACAGGTAAACTTGCCACGTGATATCCCCTCTAGCCTCGTTAGAGGTCTTAAACCGTTAACAAAATAACAGTACTTACCGTTGTTGGTATTAGCTAATTAAAATGAAATGTGGCTAAAGTCTTATGAACTAATTACTATGTAGTATTATTTTTTAAATAATGAATCCTCAATTAAAAGAAACTAAAAAATAAGATATATAAAATATACAAAATAAAGTGGGAATTGGTCTATTCTTATAGACAGTCAATTTTCACAATAACTATAAATCTAATTTGTGACGACAATGATAAACAGCAAAGATAAGCTAATTGATAACAATAGATAAGCTCATTTGTAGTGACGACAATAGAATGCAGTTACTACGTCACTAATAATTAAATGAATATCTTTGATAACAACTGTAATCAATATGATGTAATAATATTAAGTTCTTGTAATTATTTATGCCATAGAACAAAATTTGTGTCATAATATGTCTATTAACTCATGATATATAATTTATGTTCTGACACACCTCCTTAATTTAAGCAACTTAATCTAATACTAATATTTGATCCCTTATGTGTTTCATGACCTTGATATTGACAGGTTTGGTTAATATATCTGCAAGTTGATCTTCACTTTTAACTTGAGAAATGTCAAACCATTTTAATGTTTTAAACCTTTCAATAATACTTTTTAACCTTACCATATAATGTTTTGATTTTGATGAATAGTTAGCAAAAGTCACTGTATCTATAGCAGATTGGTTGTCTACATAGACAATGGGTTTAATTACCAAGTTATTTGAATCACCAATAAATTTCATTAATTCTTGAAACCATACAATTTCATTTGTACCAAGTATTAATGCTTGTAATTCAGCTTCAGTAGATGATTTGCAAACTAATGGAGTATATTTAGCACTCCAATTTATTGGTCCACCATTAAGCATTGTAATAAAAGCATTCATTGATTTTCTTGTAGAAATATCCTGAGCATAATCACTATCAGTATAACATATTAAACGATTCAACTTGATATTTGATTTACCATATACAATTTCATAGTTACGGGTGAAGTAACAATAGTTAGCAATTCGATATAATTGTTTAAATAGTTTCTGATGTGGATATTCAGCAAATCTAGCAAGATAGTTAATGGAATAAGTTATATCAGGTCTAGTCATAGTTGATAAATATAAAAGCACTCCAGTTATGCTACGATATTTAGTTATTGCATCTTTAAGTTCCAATTTGTTCATTTCAAGATGCTCATCATCTGTATCAAAGTAAAAATTTGGAGTTAAAGGTGTTTCTATTTTCCTGTTTGGAATTTGTATTTTTAATGTTTTCATGAATAGTTCTATATAATTCTTTTGTGATATTGTAACTTGAGTGACCCTATTTGTTTTATTTTTCTTTACCATTAGATCCATACCTAAGAATTTTTGAGTACCGTCTTCATTTGGATTTATCGTTTTAACTTCATATTCATCTTTGAGTTTATTTAAAACAAATGTTAAAACACTATTTGTTTTTGCAGTAATAATGAAGTCGTCCACAAATATACCAATAACACAGATAACGGTATTATTCTTTGATAATCTAAAAGTTGATGGAAAACAATGGTCAATTTCAAATCCAATTTTAGCTAAAAATCCGCTAATTGTCTCATGCCATAACCGTCCAGATTGCTTAAGTCCATAAAGTGCCTTATTTAGCTTATATAACGCCCTCTTGCCTTTTGATATTTCCGAGTGTGAACACCTAATGGAGGTGTAATATACAAAGTGGTATCAATTAAACTATTGAGATAAGCAGTCTTTATATCTATTTGTTGGAAATACCATTGTTCAGCTGCGCAATGAGATAGTATTAAGCGTGCAATTTCCGGACGGAGAGTTGGAGAGAATGTAACACTGTAAGTATCTATCGTTTGTAAATCACCTCGAGCAACAAGTCGAGCTTTAAATGTACCATCTGATTTTTACGGCGAAGACCCAATGCGTTGAAATGGTTTTCTTCTTGTAATCCGTTTTGAATAATTCTTCATCGATGACTATGGGTTGTCGTTCCCAGGTATTGGAAGTACGATGTGATTCTAATTCTGAATTGATAGCCGTAATCCAGCGTTGTGAGCAGGATCCAGTAACAGCATCTCTATAAGATTTGGGAATGGAAATTAGTGTAACATTATTTAGTGATAAACTGATATGATGGAGTAACTTAGGAGCAATGTACCGGCGTTTGAACGGTAATGGGTCTACAACGATGTCTTCTTGACGTTTTCGTTTGTGACCTTGTAAACTTGAAAATTTTCGCACTGTAAGCGGTAATGGTTCAATGTTCCGTTCTTCTTCTTCTTCTTCTTCTTCTTCTTTATTCTCATCGGTGTCTTCTTCTTTGATATTAGCTTCGGGTTCAGTGTAATCATGTTCTGAATGACTTGACAGCTCAGGTTCTCGAGTACCGGCGTCAACAGATTTTTCTATGTCTGTGTCATATTCTTCGTCTAAATCTATATGGATTATAGGAGCATCATTTGGAGGATCCTCGTTTGTGGACGAAGGTATGATCAGTTCAGGGTCAGTAGATATACCTGTTTGGGAAGGTGAAGCGGTAATATTTTCCGATGAGTTGTGTGTTTCTTCTGGAGAAGTGTCTCTATGAACGTTAACATCAGAATCGTAATTGGAATTGTCACTTTGATTATCTGAATCATAACTATGAATTGAAATTATATCATCTTCTTTTGATTCTAAAATATCATCATTGTGATCAATTGAGTCTGTGTCAACATCCTTAGCATTATTTCCTCCTTCATCTTTATCTAATTCGTATACTTGTTCTATTTCAGGGATTTCGTTTTCAATTTTGGAGTTTGATATATCGTCTTGAAAAAAATCATTTAAGGAATCATATTCATCTATAGGTGAAACAACAATTTGATCATTTGAAGTATCTTGGTAAGACATCATATACAGGGGATTGCTAGGAAAAAATTGAACATGTCTTGTATATTCGAAAAATCCATCTGATAAATCTCCTGGTTTCTCGGGAATAAAAATTATATGACCGTATGTGTCTTCATCATATCCAAGATACATCCCAATATGAGCTCTAGTTTGTAATTTTTTCACCATCAAAAGGGGGTATAGCAACAGCACACTTTTCACCAAAAAACATGTAAGTGTTTGCAATCTATTGGTCTATATCCAATCATATTTGCAGGTGAATCTTTTAAATATGAATTATATATATAATTTCTAAGATATGAACTGTAAATAACGGCATCAGGCCAAAATTTTGGAGGAACTTTACCGGCATGCAACATGGTTCTGCAATCATTGAAAATTGTTAAATTGATTCGTTCAGCATTACCATTTGAAGCAGGAGTATAACCTGATGTGTAATGATGTTCAATACCTTTTATCTATAAATAATTCTAAAATAGCATCTGCAAAATATTCTGTACCCTTATCTGTAAAAAATTCTAATACTCTATTTGGATAAAATTGATTGTTCACCCAATTCACGTAATGCTTCACATTTTCATATACTTCTGATTTCTTGAACATTAGATATACTTTGGTGTAACCTGTAAAAGCACATTTGAAAGAAATAAAATATTTATGGTCGCCCTTTTTAACATATTTGTTATTAACTTGAGCAACGTCACTATAAATTCTAGCAAATGGTGTTTTGATTGTGTATTTGTGTTTTGAAAATTGAATAGCGCCAGCTCTACGAGCTTTTCCTAATTTACAGTCAACACATCCATCTTCATTGATAATTTTATTTAATCCCTTTTTATCTTTATCATTAGCAACAATAGTTTTGTGTTTAATAGAATCTAGCAATGATCTGGCATTTACATGACCAAAACGCAAGTGAAGATTATTTAATTCTAAAGCTTCTGTGATGAGAAATATATTGTCAGGGAAAAAAGTGAGATTGTCATGAACTTTCAATGGAATTGTAACACCTTTGTATGAAACAGTTTTTTACTTTCGGCTTTATGGCAGCATTATATTGAATTTTAGCATTTAATATGTCTTCTTCAGCTAAGATTGTTCTTTTAGCACTAGGGAAGAAAAGACATGGGATTGAAACATAGTTACCCCCAAAATTTAGTATAATATAACCGATACCTTTAGCAGAAAGTTGATTACCGTCAAAAGTTTCAGCAATAGCAGACTGTTGTGTTCCGAAATCAGCATAGTTATGAAGCATCTTTTTACGTGGAGTAATACTTCCATTAGCACCAGAATCAATTATTGCAAGTGTGAAGCCTCGCAATGGATCTCTTGCTGTTAATGTTGGATGTATCATCAATAAATTCAGAATTATTGATTTCCTTAAATCTTTTTGGTTTTGAATTATCACCTCTCGGTTTTGTGAAACGATTTGAATTTAAGTAGTTAGATGATGAATTGGTTTGAAGTTTATTTCCCTTCTGAGTGTAATCCTTCCTAACATCTGCAGAAGGGAATTGAAATTTTATTCTTTTATATTCGATATTAATGTCTTTCTCGAAATCAGAAATATTATTGAAGATTTCAGATGTATCAGTGATCTCTCTAAGATCATCATTGATTTTTTCTGACATAATCCAAATAAGGACCACCTAAATTACCAAATAAAATACCCGCAATTACATTTTCACTAATGTTCACCTTGGTAAACTTGATTTGTTGATTCAAAGTATGAATCTTAGCAAAATAATCGTCTATATCATGATAGTTGATCCCCAACTTCATTTTCTTAATAAGAGATTTGAAGCTTTCTTCAGTAGGATTGTTACCAACAGTACGATCCTTAAGGCGTAACATGATAGTCACGGCGGATAAAGCTTCATCGTTTGGTAAAATGTTATTAACGTCAACAATGGAATAAAATCCAGATTCAACAGTTGTCCTAATCATACCGATTACCTTCGATTCATTTTCATTATCCATGATAAATGATTTGTTTTGATCTTCAACATTTTTAACAAAATCATCAAACTTGTTCTCAATTAAAATTTTCTTAAAAGAAATCCAATAAATAAAATAATTGTAGAAGTCGAAATTAGTTGTCTTCTTTAATTTTGGAATAGTTTGAAGTTTGTTTTCAAGTTTAGCTTCAGTATCGCGTGCATTGATTGAATTGACAAGGATGAAAAGTTCGTGTAATTCTTCAATCTTTTTATCTTTTGATTTTAATTCAATTTCAATTTTCTTAAAATTATTTTTATTATCTAAAGATAATTTGGCAATGGATTTGGTTAAATCTTCGATGTTTCCTTGAGATGACATATTAACTGAATAAATGATAAATTTCTAGTGTTAGTAATAGTCATAGACATAAGTTGTTGATGCTCCCAGCATGGAGTGCCATATCAGAGGACGGGTTAGCTTCCTGGATATCTCCTACCTTAAGCACGGTTGTATGTAAGCCAGTACAGGTAAACTTGCCACGTGATATCCCCTCTAGCCTCGTTAGAGGTCTTAAACCGTTAACAAAATAACAGTACTTACCGTTGTTGGTATTAGCTAATTAAAATGAAATGTGGCTAAAGTCTTATGAACTAATTACTATGTAGTATTATTTTTTAAATAATGAATCCTCAATTAAAAGAAACTAAAAATAAGATATATAAAATATACAAAAATAA